>JAPFBL010000213.1:0-562500 GCA_026182355.1 Hermatobates lingyangjiaoensis | reverse complement strand
TCATCACACACACACACATAACAATGCATACAAACTACACCTCTCTCTCACACACACACACACACACACATACACTCATACACATACACTCTCTTTCTCCGTCTTCGCACACACACATACACACCACTCCTCTCTCTCTCCATCTCTATCTCTTCTTACTCAATATACTCTCCTATCATACACACAAACCACACTCTCACACATACACACTCACTCTCTCTCTCTCTCTTCATCTCTATCTCTCTTCAACCTATCCTACAACAACACACACACACACACTCCACATATACACAACTCATCTCTCTCTCTTCTCTCTATACAGTTATCTAATAATTACTTCAACTACTCCTCAAATATGGAACACACACAAGTTATAACACACAATCCTTCTCACAAGTCTGGCTCTAAATAATGAAAATTCATTAACTTCACTATCATAAAGAGAAAACAAAGAAGATAGATATCATTTTCGGACAAAGATCAATAGTTCTAATTAAATAAATCATTACTTCACTAAATGTAACACGGAATGCAGAGACAGATGATAAAAATAATTATTCACTATCAAATATTGTAAACAACAAAGTTGATTTAACATATTACGCTTCAAATAATGGTCGCAATAATGAAAATCATTAACTTACTAATATAATGCGAAATATAAAACCACTAATATAATATCTATTATAAGCGAAAAAATATATATTTCTTTTTCGAATGTCCATCCAAACGTTTGTGTAGACGCTACGGTTCCCAACCTTGAATGGATCAAATTAATATTTTACCCAAAAATTGGCCTCATAGTGTAGATGGACCCTATATTTTGGGGGCTATTATGTAATTGGAAACTGATTAGATTGATTAGAAACTGATTAGCGTGATTGGAAAATGACTTTTTTTTGTCAAAATGTGATTTTAGACAAAAAATTTTTTCTTCCTAAATTACTAACTCAAGAATTTTTGTATTATCAATGAAGCGTCTTAATCAATAACAGAAAAAATCCTAGATTTAAAAAAATATATAAAAATAAAAAATTTATTTTCAACGAAATGAAACAATCTTCAATTGAAACTCATGATTCAATCTTAAAGCTTGTTTGGTGGATATAAAGCATACTGTTTTATGTATCAAACTTCAAAGTTCAAAATTTTTCTAAATGTGATGTATCAAAATGCCAAATTATGAATACCTAGAAATTTAGCATTATGTGGGGAATGAGTTAAGCTATTTTTTTTTTTCAAAATTACATTAACGTATAATCGTTATGTTAATAATAATGTTAATAAATATTTTTTTCAAATAAATTAGCATTTTATACAAAAAAGAAGTGAAATTGCAATTACTAGAAAGAGCAGTAAATTGAGGGTAAAATTTTTAAAAACAATTATTTATCTTGTTACCATGCGGTATTTACTCATTTCTGGAAATTATAGGCTAACTGTTTAGATAAAAGAACAATACATTCAGAGTATATGTGCTGTTCTTCTTCAGGGTAGTCTGTATGTAGTGAGAAGGAAATAAATGGAAATCAATGCCTGAGTGTTGAGGGACCAAGGTAGCCCAATGGCTTATCTGCTCGCCTCTGGTAGTGGTAGAGATCCAGGGCTCGATACCACTTTGGTTCTAGATTTATTCATGTGGTAAGCGGAGAAAACTTTGTCCACGTCGTCCCTAGGAGAGGGCGATAAGCCTTCGGTCTCGATCCTGATCGAAGGTACTCGTTCATGATCCCTACTCTAAATATACTCCAGTAAGTCAAAAATAGAGCATTAAGTGGAGAATGAGTTAAAATTACACTATATGCTAATTTTTTTAAAAAAAAATTAGCATTTTATAGAAAAAAAAACCGTGAAATTGCAATTACTTGAAAGACCAGTAAAGCTATAAAAACTGAATATTCATCCTAGACTAATGGATCATCTGCTTTAATCAAAACATGATATAAACGTAGTAGCTTATTTTATAGTATTTAATAAAAATTAAAAGGAAAAAAAACTTTTTTAACCTAATGAAATTTTCCAATAATCTGTTTCTGGAGATTTGTTATTTCATGCAAATGTTTCAATATACACGATTTTTTTTTTAAAAAAAATTTTACAGATAAATGTTACAAATTACACATAATGTTAAACAACATTATTTTTTTAAAAAAAAAAAATCGTGTAGACACATGAGGCAGGCAGGTTTACAGTGGCGATAGTTAGACCTTAAAAATAGTAACAACTGTACTATACTTAAGCAAGTTGAAAATCAATTAAGAAATTATTTCCAATGCTAATGGAACTTTCTAATGATTGATTTGAATCAATTCGAAAGCTAATTATAACATTTTATGCTTATTACTTCTGTGACGACGACTTACACAAAGGGATAGTCAGGTGGACTTATGTTTTATTGATAAATATATTTAGTAACTATGTAATGATTGTCCTGTTTAACTTAAAGAATTCCTCTTAATATATATTAATTGAATATATTTGAGATTGAATTATAAGTAAACATTTTTCCATTTTTATTGAAAAACAAAAAATATTTCTGGTTGTTTTAAAATTTTTAATATATTTTTCGTTTATTCCATCTGTTACCTCAAAGATAAATTCCAAACTTGGAAAGGAAGAATAAGGTTGATGGGATGCCGGATTTGTTAGTTTGAAAGGTAAAGAAGATGTGCAGAGCCGAAGGGTGGTTATTTTATGTGAGTGGATTGTTTCAAAGATGCGGATATAAAAGACTTTTGAGAGGATGTCGTGGGAGAGTGGTGTGAGCATTGAGATGAAAGATGATCCCTTTGGTCCAGAGGTGATGAGGGATGCGGACGTCAACCTCCAGCACGTAACAGTCGCTCTTACAAAGCAACTCGCACTCCCTCACCTCCCGTCAACCTGCGCACTTCGCCTCTACGCAGCCCAGTACCTTCTTTAATACAAAAAAAAAGTTGTAAAAAAGATCTGTATCGTAATTACAAGTTTAAATACAATATTGTAAATAAATATTTATATTTATATACTTATATAAAAAGATTTCACATAAACACGTGAATCATAAATAAACAATCAATGATAAAACCACAATCAGAAAATAGAAAAAGAAGACTAAGATCTTTCAACCGTAACAAGCGGTCTTCGTCAGAGTCAAAAATCCAACTGA
Organism: Hermatobates lingyangjiaoensis; assembly: GCA_026182355.1. Taxonomy (NCBI): domain Eukaryota; kingdom Metazoa; phylum Arthropoda; class Insecta; order Hemiptera; family Hermatobatidae; genus Hermatobates; species Hermatobates lingyangjiaoensis. The sequence goes on along the minus strand of JAPFBL010000213.1, from coordinate 559,352 downwards.
CTCTGGGACTCATCAGTTGGGTTTTTGACCAATAATTTCTCTATGTTTCTTTATGTACATTGAACTATATTTTAATATATATATATATTTTAATACCACTTGCTCTCTGACGATGTGTTGACGAAAGGCCTTAGAGCATTGTTTCCAAATTTGTTTCATTGTGGTAAATTAATCCATCTGTTACATCAAGTGTTATTTTGATTATTAATCATATATATATATATATATATATATATATATATATATATATATATATATATATATATATAATAGTTCAATATGGAAAAAGAAACACAGAGAAGTCAAAAGCACACGTTACAGTCTCTAATTTTCGGTTTGAACAGTCTTCAGGAGAGATAAGAGAGGGAAACCAAGAGCACTGGTTCAGAGACGGTTGGAGTTGGGTCCGGTTTAATTGTTTTTAAACATACATACCATTTAAAAAAGCATACTGAAACTATTTATATTATGATTGTATAAAATCATTTGAATCTGGGGGTTCCTGGAACCAAAAAAGGGTTCCGCGTCGAAAAAAAGTTTGTAAAGCTCGGTTCTAGTCATTAGCTCTCATGTTGAATATTCAGCTTTCAAATCATCTCGCTGATATGATTTTTTTTGGTGTCTGTCCTCATTGCCTGATACGTTATCCAACATATTGGTATTTTGACCTTTAGACTCCAGCAGCTATGTTTTTTAAACTCTCTTGATAATACGATTAATTTTAGACTGATTAAAACAAATAATTATGTTATATCTGTCTGGTCTTAAAACGTGCATAGTGATGTAATAAATATAAATAGATTGTTGATAATCATTTCTTATAAGTTTATATCTTAAATTCATAAAGTTATTTTTTCAAATTTGCTACAAACATTTATTCAATTTGTCTCTATATCAATCGAAAATAATTTTCCCTTGTTTTTGTCTGTTTTATAAAGCTTGCTGATTATATTTACTTTACGAATGAAAACACGAAAACTTGAATTCCCTGTGAAAGCTATAATCAATTCCGTTTGTTTAACATCATACAACATTCAACAGGTTAGGGGTATATTGAATTATTTAAACTCTCTTTCAAACTTTGCCTCTATTTTATGCTATAATAACTTTGATTTCACGCAAATAAATAAATAATAAAAACTGACGAATTATTAAATCCTGTGATTTAACTAAAACGACTATTGGCTTTATTATTTTATTATATTTTAGGCGTACCATAGAATTACAAGACCACCTCTAACCACCTCTGGTAACTGCATTTACCGTTTGGATTACACCCAGTGTGATTCTTTGTATGTGGATTTGACTTCCACTAAGCTAAGCCTGTGTATGAATAATCACAGGTTGTCCGTTGACAAAATAAATATCAACGTATAAACAAGAAAAAGAAAAAAATGACAAAGATCTTTGAAAACAAAATAAGTAGTCTTCGTTAGTTATTATCAGTTGGATTCTGACGAAGATCATTTATTATGAGTTGGTCTCCGACGAAGATCACATATTATAAATTAGACTCTGACGAAGATCACTTATTATAAATTGGACTCTGATAAAGATACCTATTATTATTTGGACTCTGACGACGATCACTTATTATAAATTTGACTCTGACGACGATCATCTATTATTAATTGGACTCTAACGAAGATCACTTATTATTAGTTGGTCTCCGACGAAGATCACTTATTATCAGTTGGACTATGGCAATGATTACTTAATATCAATATGACGCTGACAAAGATCATATATTATAAATTAAACTCTGACGAAGATCACTTATTATAAATTGGACTCTGACAAAGATACCTATTATTATTTGGACTCTGACGAAGACCACTTATTATCAATCGGATTCTAACGAAGATCACTTATTATCAGTTCGACTCTGACAAAGATCACTTGTTTTGTTTGAAAGATCTCTGTCATTTTTTTCTAATTTATTACTGTGGTTTAGAAGGTCCATGTATTTTTAGAGGTCATTGACGGAATAAGAGGATAAAGATGTTTGTTTGTACTGCAGACAGATAAGTCCACTAAGTGGTTTCTGGGATTAACTAACGCCTTCCCTCACCTTCATCAGGTCAGAATGATTTTATAATTTTGAAGATATTTTCTTATTAAATATGTATATCCACTTTTGTCTTTTTGCAATGTTTTGCAATCTCATCTTTTTTTTTTATTTTTATATGAGCATATTTCTCTCAACTAACTTTATCTTTTTGTTAGCTACTTTCCAAATTTAATTTTAAATTTAATAAAGTCTGAGAGAATGCCGTCTAATTTCTCCTTATAACATCATCTACCCATCACTACTAACGAGTTCGACTTATCAGCTCTTCCTATAATAATTTGGTATATTATATGATTCTTATTATATAATTATATTATATAATTATATAATATATACATTATAGTAGGATAAAAAGCTAATGAAATGACCTCCACATATAAAAATTTAATCGTATAAGCGTTTAAGTGTTCGTATAAGTGTTCTTCCTCAGGCATTAACTAAAAAATACAATGTCATCAGAGAGTTATCTATAGTACATAGTAAATGTAGTATAAGATAAAAATAAAATAAATAAGGAAGTGAGTACGAATCTAAGGGTACATGACTTAACGAACCTCTCTGATGACATTGTATTTTTTAGTTAATGCCTGAGGAAGAACACTACGAGTTCGAAACGCGTTGTTTATACTATTACATTTTTATATGTGGAGGCCATTTCATTAGCTTGTTACCCTACATTGAGTACATACCACATAATAACTGATTGCACTACCTTAGAATATATAGATTATATAACATCTTATTATATATAATATATATTGTATAATTTCCTATATGTTCTTTATATACCTCATTATATATAATATAAATTGTATAATATTTTATAATTTCCTATATGTTCCTTATATATCTTATTATTCAATGATTAAACCACAATAAGAAATGGGAACACATTGATTGTTGTTTCACGTGTTTATGTGAAATCTTTTTATATCTTATTATATATAATGTATATTGTATAATGTTATATAATTTCCTATATGTTCCTTTAGTTCTTATAAAACAACTATAAGTTCTATTTTTGCGAATGAACTGAAGTTTATTCCCCGTCTGTTTGTTCCTTCTGCCTCTAGTAACAACTTGCAACTTGCAAGTAACCGTTAACTTGGGTTACTTGCGGTTGCGTCTACAACGTGCTTGGTCTCCCTTTCTCTTTTCTCCTGAAGACGGATTACCCGAAAATTTGAGTCTGTAAGTGTGTTTCCTTACTCTGCGTGTTACTCTTCTTGAAATTTGAACTCGTATATATATATATATATATATATAATATATATGAAAACAAACCACAAGGAAAAAAAAAAAAAAAAAAAAAAAAAAGAAAACAGATAGAAAAAATGCTCTGAGGCCTTTCAATTTATGTCATCAGAGAGCAAACAAGGTAAGAACTAGCTAGTTCTTACCTTGTTTGCTCTCTGATGACATAAATTGAAAGGCCTCAGAGCATTTTTTCTATCTGTTTTCTTTTTTTCTTTTTTTTTTCCTTGTGGATTGTTTTCATTGATTGTATCACGTGTTTATTGTGATTCATCTGCATTCATGGATACCACGCGTATTAAATTTCTTCCTAGTTCTTACCTTGTTTGCTCTCTGATGACATAAATTGAAAGGCCTCAGAGCATTTTTTCTATCTGTTTTCTTTTTTTTTTTTTTCCTTGTGGTTTGTTTTCATTGATTGTATCACGTGTTTATTGTGATTCATCTGCATATATATATATATATATATTTTTATTCAATTCTTCCCTGGTTAGCTTGAGGCTATGGGTGCTCTGCGTATGTTCTTTCGGGGCACCTGCAGTCAGGTGCATTGTTAATCTCCTGGATAATGTTGTTGCTGTAGAACCAATGTAGCATGATTTAAGGAACTCACAGTTTCCTATGGTACAATTGTATTGGTATACCACATTGGTCTTTTGCAAGAGTGGTTTTTGCAGTAAATTATTCTTGACTATTAAGTGTGTTGTGCAAAAACTTCTATAGTAAATTCTAATCTTCAGTTGGTCTCCAGAATTGTTGCACTTCGTATTGTTTTTAATAATGGTCTTCAGTATTCTTTCATCGGTTTTGTAATGATTGGAAAATTGGTTTCTATAGTAGACCGTTTGTATTGTACCTTGGGTGTGTGGCTGGTCCTTCGGGTGTTTGAATCTGGAAATATATTTGTGTAAGAGATTGTCAAAGTACCTATTGCTGTATCCATTGTTAATTAAAACTTGTTTTAATCCTTTCTATTGCAATATTAAAAAGAAACCAATTTGAAGAAGTTTTGAAAGCTCGATGTATGAGTGCTCGTACTGTTCCATCTTTATACCTGTTAGGGCATTCACTCCGAGCGTTCAAATAGATTCCACCTTTTGTAGGTTTTACGTAAACTGATGTTGTATAGTGATCAATGTTTTCATTAATAGTGACATCCAGGAAGTTGATTGTTTTTTTTTTTTTTTTTTTTTTTTTTTTTTTTCCGTACAGAGTTCTATTGTGAACTTGAGGACAGAGATTGCTTCGAATGCATTTCTTAGTGTCGATGTGTTCTAAATTTGTGGCCACAATAAAACATCGTGACATATCACAATACATGTTTGGTTCTTATCATTCTTGTGCAAGCACTAAATTCTCAATATGGCACATATAGAAGTTGGCGAAAGTGACACCTAATGGTGAGCCCATTGCCACTCCATCAATTTGATAATAAAGTACCATCTATATGGTTGAATGGATTTTTGGTCGTACAGGATCGCAACAGATTTTCAGTGATTCTTTTGAACGGGGGAGGGGTAGGCTGGGTGATTATATATGTGAATCTGCTATAATCACCCCAGCCTACCCCCTCCCCGTTCAAAAGAATCACCTTGGAAAATCTGTTGCGATCCTGTACGACCAAAAATCCATTCAACCATATAGATGGTACTTTGTATTATCAAATTGATGGAGTGGCAATGGGCTCACCATTAGTGTTACTTTCGCCAACTTCTATATGTGCCAATATTGAAATTTTGCACAAGAATCGATAAGCAAACCAAACATGTATTGTAGATATGTCGACGACTGTTTTATTGGCACAAATTTAGAACACATCGACACCTTAAAATGCATTCGAAGCAATCTTTCAAGTTCACAATAGAACTCTGTACGGAAAAAACAATCAACTTCCGATTCACTATTAATGAAAACATTGATCACTATACAACATCAGTTTACGTAAAACCTACAAAAGGTGGAATCTATTTGAACGCTCGGAGTGAATGCCCTAACGTATAAATGGAAATACGAGCATTCTAATAGCTTTCAAAATTCTTCAAATGGTTTTTTAATATTGCTAATATAAAAATTTAATTATAACAATGGATACAGCAATAGGTACTTTGACAATCTTTACACAAATATATTTCAGATTCAACACCCGAAGGACCAGCCACACCCCAATGTAGTACAAGATACAAACGGTTATAGGAAGTGAGTACGAACCTAATTTTCCAATGACTTAACGAAACCCTCTGATGACATTGTATTTTTTAGTTAATGACCATTATTAAGAACACTACGAGTATCGAAACGCGTTGTTTATGCCATTACATTTTATATGTGGAGGCCATTTCATTAGCTTGTTACCCTAGATTGAGTACATACCACATAATAACTGATTGCACACGTTAGAATTATGCATTATATAACATCTTATATAGTCAAGATATATATTGTAATGTTATATAATTTCCTATATTTCCTTTAGTTCTTATAAGATCTCTAAAAGTGTCTATTATCGCGAATGAACTGAAGTTGTATTCCCAGGAAACTGTTTGTTGCTTCTGCCTTAGTAATCAACTTGCTACATTGGTCTACAGTAACCGTTAACTTGGGTACTTGCCAGTTGCGATTAACAACGTGCTTGGTCCCCCTTTCTGCGTTGCTCCTGAAGAACGGATTACGCAGAGCACCCATTTGAGTCTGTAAGTGTGTTTCCTTACTCTGTGAAGTTACTCTATTGAAATTTGAACTCGTATATATATATATATATATTAATTATATATATATAAAACTAAAGTTTATCGGGACTCGGTCAGTTCTTCAGGTTCAAATTAAACTCTCATTGCCAACGTTTCGGTCTTTATTTAAAACATTTTTCATAGGCAGAAGTATAAATTTTGAACTGAACTGTCACGTTCAGTGTCACGTGTTCATTCACACTACAGTTCTTGTTAAAATCCATATACTATTTTTCTTTGCAAAATAATTTGTAATGTAATACTTAGTTTTTCTGTTTCAAAATTTATACTTCTGCCTATGAAAAAGGTTTTAAATAAAGACCGAAACGTTGGCCATGAGAGTTTAATTGTTTAGTTTTGTTTCTATCCACGGTTTATACTTTTATCAATATATATATATATTAGTTATTTCGGTAGCAGTCCTTCAGATATGCAGGCTTTGTTGAACACGACAGAGTAGTTCCAGCTTCTTCTCAAGAACTTCTACTTGCCTAAAAACAGTTTTTTATTTGTTCTAACAACGAAAAAGCTGTTTTTAGGCAAGTCGAAGTTCATAAGAAGACAGGAACTATTCTGTCGTGCTCAACAACAATATGTATATACGAGTATATAAGTATATAAGTATATGAGTATATAAGTGCAAACATATGTATATACAATATGTTTGCACTTGAAGGCCTTCCGCTTCGTGGTTCATCTTCAATCGACTCTTCCTTGAAAATTCCTTAAACCACGAAAAACCTATCCCGCCCTTGATAAAACACGTTCTCCATAGGCTCCTGAAGTTTTTCAAAAGTTTCGGTTGCATTCTGTCCAAGTCTGAAGCAAATTTGATTGCACACGCTGCTCAAACTTTGAGGTCACTCATTTTTAAAACGCTCAAGAAAACAAGCATTTTTTGTTACTAACAACGAAAAAAATTGTGTTATTTAGAGGCAAGTCCGATGTTCTTAAGAGACAGGAACTCATTCTGTCGAATGTTCAACAACAATATGTATATATATAGTTAGCTTTACCTACTCAAAGGGACTACTTCTGTCTGATGACGACGAATGTCGAAATATCGTTGTGAGTCTTTTTTGTGTGTTTTTATCTGTTTTTTTTCTTTCCTGTGTCAACTATATATATATCAACTGTCATCCCTCCGTCAATTCACTTCTTCTCCTGAGGACGACCGCTATTACGGTCGAAATATTGAAAAGTGAGTCTTTTTTGTGTTTCAGTTTATGTGTCACTGCTTATTTTAATTGTTATCTGTCCTACCGGACCGTTTTTCGTTTATCATGGTATATATATATAATTATATAAGGTTGCCGGGACGGTTTCCTGCCGTTGTGTTTCCAGCGTGCTTGGTCGCTCATTCTCTTTTCTCCTGAAGAAGGATATCCGAAAATCTGAGTTTGTAAGTGTGTCTCTATCTCTGTGTGTTGCGTTTTTTCGTTTTTGAACTGATATATATATATATATACTTCGAATAAAATGAAAGGTCCGTGTGGACAATAAACACTTTAACACAGAGAAAAGAACACAGAAAGACACTACAGAACTCACTTCGATATTTCGACATACATCGTCATCAGGAAGAAGTGCGAAGTACTCGCGTTGAGAAGCAAACTGCTATTCAGTAGCGTGAGTACTTCGCACTTCTTCCCGATGACGACGGATGTCGAAATATCGAAGTGAGTTCTGTAGTGTCTTTCTGTGTTCTTTTCTCTGTGTTAAAGTGTATAAATATAACATTATTACCGCAGAGGTAGTCAGCAGAAGTTCGCAACTAAAGAGCAATCCTCATTATTATTCGTCTGGCTGATTGAAAACATCCTGCAAATCCAGAACTTTGATAGTGTAAACAAAGAAATTCTCAAGGTTACGCATGCATTTTTTTTTTAAGTTGGTGATGGTTGCATTCTTCTTGAAGATGGAGAAAGGCTAAACTGGTTGAACACCAGCATTGCAAGTATATGGGGTTTATTAATTTCTTAATTTATTGTTAATTGATTGTTCAGGAAAAATTGATTTATATTTGATGTTGGTGTCATTGACTTTTTTTTTTTAAATACAAAACCTGTTTTTGACGTTTACGCTTTCAGATTCCCTCAAATAGCGAGCGATAAGATACAAGGATGTTATAATGAAGAGGGGTTCCTCCAGCTGTGCAGGTCCGTTTGTCTCAGTCTTCTTTTCACCGATTGAAATTCCCTTCACCAAACCGTAACGCATAGCGCACGTTAAACAATGGAAATGATGGGATTTACTTTCTACAAAAGAAGAACATTGAGTGAGAGAGAGAGATAGAGGGAGGGGTGGTGGGGACTATTTTCACCGCGACTGAGGCACGCGACCAAACCCTACCAAGACACTCATAACGAAGGGAAGTTTTCCTTTATATAACTTAAGATTACATTACACGCTCTGACATTGCTCTGTCTGCTACAAGCAAGGTCTGAGTAATGGTGAAAGTTAGCCCATATTAAATAAATACTTGAAGCAAGATATTTCGTAAATGGCTTCCAATTACGTTTAACCAACAGACGTTTCCTTTAGTCACTCTCAGTGCGTTTCTTAATAGAGAAATCCATATTTCAAGTTATACCAGCCCCTAACAACAAACTACATCCATAAATCATGACCCTCTCTAGTACTTTCAACTAAAAAAAAATAAGGTTCAGGAAAAACGAGAGATCTCCAACGATGACAAACTTGTTAAGAATTAACACATCCGCCGTAAATTTAACCAGTCTTGAATGACAACTATAAAAAAATAATACTTTTCTAAAATAAGTTTTCTGTGTCTTATAAAAATTAAACAAGTCCTTTTCATAAACTAATCACATAAATAATTAAATGTGTGCAAGTGTGCACATTGTTAGTGCCATGGAGGTTAGCAAACCAGTTAGAGGTTAGAGACCGGAAAACCGGTCAGACGTCTACAACAACGATTTACGAAGTAAAATGGTTTTATATAAGAATATAATCATCAAGAATTGTTTAATATTTAACGGGTTACTACAAAATTTACAAAGGATAGAAAAAATTTAAGATTTGTGAAGACCAGACAAAGTTTACGAAAAAGAGACAAAATTTACGAAGGACAGAGAAAAATAAATATTTGTGAAGAACAGACAAAGTTTACGAAAAAGGGACAAAATTTACGAAAGATAGAGAAAATTTAAGATCTGTGAAGAACAGACAAAATTTCCGAAAAAGAGACAAAATTTACGAAAGATAGAGAAAACTTAAGATTTGTGAAGAACAGACAAAGTTTACAAAAAATAGACAAAATTTACGAAGATGTACGTTAAACAGACAAAATGTACAATAATCGGACAAAATTTATGAAGAGACAAAATTTACGAATTTACTAAAGCAAACAAGGATTACGAAGATTTACGAAAAAGAGACAACTTACGAAGAACATTGGAGCTATAACATTGGATTGGAGTTATCAGATATATTTATCTGCTTTCTGATAAAGGTGTTCTTTGAAAATATTAAAACTCCATAAAATCATGACTAATGTGGAGAATTGATTACTCTTGAACGGCCGGTCTTCCGTTAGGTTAGGCTGTAGTGGCAGTCCCACGAGGTAACGCACAAAGGCCGAACATTACTCCTTTGTGATACTCTTCAATTAGCATTCTACAAAAAGAACAGATTTAGGACATTGGAGTCCTAAATTTTGCCTAAATCAAGTGTATTTAGAGTAGGAATCTTTAACGAGTACCTGGCATTGTACAGGCTCGGGCCGAGAGCTTAGCGTCTTCTCCGAGGGGCGACCTATTCAGAGTTTTTTCTCTGCTATATACATATAAGAACCTAACAAGCATCTGTAACCTGAAGAAGAACATCAAGTGTTCGAAACGCGTTGTTTAGTTTGTGTGGAGTAATAAACTTGTAATAAAACTTGTAATAAACTTTTTTGTGTGGAGACTTAATACTTTTCCTAACATGAGTAAATACCACACTATAAGAGATTGCGCGGTTAATGAATTAACAAGCATACATTTTGAACAATGCAAATGTGGTAATAATAGAATTAACTAAAATAAATGATACAGATGAATTAACATTATGAATCAGAACCCACCCTCCCTCCCTTATCACTAGAAAAGAGGGTAGATTCTGTTTGATATATCCATTGGCGAAATATTTAAATTTAAAGCTACAAACATATGTGAAACTATAAAAAAATAATTTCAATGACTTATCATCAAAGTTATTTACAAAAATCAAATAAAACTAAGATAACAAATTTTTAATGTTTCAATAAAAATGTTTGTCATATTACTAAGAAGAAAGAAGCGACGTTATTGATATGCCATCCTCTGATACGAGGAAGTCGTAAGCCACAAGAACTTAACTTTTACGAACTTGCTCCAACACTGTAACGAATTGTGACTCTTCTTATACTTCTTTTGTTATTTACTTTTTATATATTAACCTTTGAAACAAAAAAAAACAATGATTTATAACGGTAGTATTCCAAGGAAAGCAAAGGGTATTATTGATAATTCTAATTTTTTATCTATTAAAATTATCTGTTATCTATTATTCAATATTTGAATATTAATATTATATAATATAAACTAATTAACTTTCCATCAACAAAAACTGGAATTGGTTACAATATTTTTACTTTATTATAAGTAAAGTATGGTGATCGTGAAAAAATTCGATCTCGAGATTTTGACGAAATTATATGTATTTGAAGTCCCAGGAGTCGTTTTATTACTTTATTATAAGTAAAGTATAGTGATCGTGAAAAAAATTCGATCTCTAGATTTTGACGGTATTATATGTTTTGAGGTCTCAAAAGTCGTTTTATTACTTTACTATAAGCAAAGTATAATGATCGTGAAAAAATTCGATCTCGAGATTTTGACGGAATTATATGTTTTTGAAGTCCCAGGAAGTCGTTAATTTTTTATTTTTTTAAAAAAAAGACGATTGAATTATTAAATGGTTTTGTGATTCATTTGTCTTTTATAGCCTTCACAAGAAAACCGTTCATATGTCTGTAACTTTGAAATTATAACCTTCTATGTTTAACCTTCGTTATTGATTTATTCTGAGAATGACTCAGTGCTTTTCAAAATGAGTTTACAATATAAACTCTTACTCACGTCTTGAATATTTTAAAACCTTTACCATATATACGTTGTTTATATAAGTTAGTTTGAAATTTAAAAAGAAACTAGATTTTTATTTTAAGATTAACTTTTTGTCAAAGACAATTCGACAATGTTTGACTTTTTTCTTTTTTTTTTTTTTTTATTGTTTAAACCGATCCCTCGCGGGTGATAAAATCGGCCGTTTACCGGCTTTTTGTTTCATCGGTGATTCTACAATTGGGAGTCGTAAATCTTGCCTAATTCAAGTGCATTGCGAGTAGGGATCTTTAACGTTTACCTGACATCGTACAGGCTCGAGACCGAAGTCTTAACATCCTCTCCGAGGGACGGCGTGATCATATTGATTAACCTCTCGCGTGAATAAATAAAAGGGCCAGGTGCGAGTACCTATCATCGTACAGGCTCGGGACCGAAGTCCTAACGTCCTCTCCGAGGGACGGCGTGATCATATTGATTAACCTCTCGCGTGAATAAATAAAAGGGCCAGGTGCGAGTACCTATCATCGTACAGGCTCGGGACCGAAGTCCTAACGTCCTCTCCGAGGGACGGCGTGATCATATTGATTAACCTCTCGCGTGAATAAATAAAAGGGCCAGGTGCGAGTACCTATCATCGTACAGGCTCGAGACCGAAGTCTTAACATCCTCTCCGAGGGAAGGCGTGGTCATTTTGATTAACCTCTCGCGTGAATAAATAAAAGGGCCAGGTGCGAGTACCTATCATAGTACAGGCTCGGGACCGAAGTCTTAACATCCTCTCCGAGGGACGGCGTGATCATATTGATTAACCTCTCGCGTGAATAAATAAAAGGGCCAGGTGCGAGTACCTATCATCGTACAGGCTCGAGACCGAAGTCCTAACGTCCTCTCCGAGGGACGGCGTGATCATATTGATTAACCTCTCGCGTGAATAAATAAAAGGGCCAGGTGCGAGTACCTATCATCGTACAGGCTCGAGACCGAAGTCCTAACGTCCTCTCCGAGGGACGGCGTGATCATATTGATTAACCTCTCGCGTGAATAAATAAAAGGGCCAGGTGCGAGTACCTATCATCGTACAGGCTCGAGACCGAAGTCCTAACGTCCTCTCCGAGGGACGGCGTGATCATATTGATTAACCTCTCGCGTGAATAAATAAAAGGGCCAGGTGCGAGTACCTATCATAGTACAGGCTCGGGACCGAAGTCCTAACGTCCTCTGCGAGGGACGACGTATTCGGGGGTTATGAATAGTCCCCCGAATAGTTCATTATTCGGGGTTAATGAAAAAATGAACCCGAATAATAATGAATAATGAACAATGTTCATTGGCGATTGTGCAATGGCGTGCTCATATTGATTCACTCTCGTGTGAATCAAAGAGCCAGGTGGGAATCAGGCTTGACATAATTTAACATTATCTTTGGATGGTCATTTGACATCATACGAAGAATGCAGACTCTCTGTCTAGAAGAGGTCGAAAGCTTTGAAAGCAATGTATCTGACTGCCAGCCAATCTGACTGTCGAGGATAAAGATTTATATCAAATCGAGAATTATAGAAGTGAAGGAGACATTTGTGAAGGTCATTCATTAAAGAACTTGAAATCTGAAGTTAAATTTGTTTTCAACAATAGGATGTACAATATGACAGGTATATAAGCGGATTGTACTAGTCTGGTGGCATTCAAGCCCCGAGTAAAATAACTTTCATAAAATATCAGATTCATCAATAATTTCAAGTTTTTACTGATAAAATCATTATAGCCACATGTAAACAACTATTACATTATTTGTTAATAAATATCTACAGCCATATTAAAATAAAACGAAAATGGGTTGGTTGTCACCGAGTTTGATATTATTATTACTTTTATAGTAAAGCTGAGTGTAAGCCGCTTCAGTTTTTTTATTTGTAAAATTTCACTAAAATAGGGATGTATCAGTATATATATATACATGCAGAAAAGTCACAATAAATAAACACGAGATGCAAATAATGAAGTTTAAACCACAATGGAAAAAGGAAAACAATAGAAATAAGTGATCTGAGGCCCTTTCAAAGTAATAAAAGTTTTTACTTTGTTCGCTCTCTGACGACATACATTGAAAGGTCTCAGAGCTTTTTTTTTCTATTGTTTTCCTTTTTCAATTGTGGTTAAGGCTTTATATATATTAACTATGACACATAGAAAGAAACGTAATAAAGCACTCACTTTAAGTTTAAGTATGGTTCAGAAGATATAAATTGGAAAGTTATAAGTTTTTTTTTCTTATTCTGCAATGACTATTTTTTTCTTAATATGAGAATTTTGAGGAAACCCCATATAGAAAAAATTGTGCAGCGAAGAGGGGATGGGATGGGGTGTAGTGAGGGGGGGGGGGGGGGTGTCAGTGATCAAAAGGTTCCTAGTCTGGATGACTATTTGCTCCGGTCTCTTATTATTAAATTACTTTCTATTTTATTATTGTTGTTGACAACAACAATAATATTTCTCTTTCTCCTTGTGTGTTACTATTTTTCGTTTTTGAACTTGTTTGTGTTCAGTTTGGATCGACTTTCCGATTTGAAAGTATATATATACACATATCAATGATCAAAGCCACAATATGAAAATGGAGAAAACAAGACTAACATCTTTCAACCGTAACAAGCGGTCTTCGTCAGAGTCAAAAACCCTGACTCTGACGATGACCGTTTGTTACGGTTGAAAGATCTGAGTCTTGTTTTCCCATTTTCATATTGTGGTTTGATCATTGATTGTTATTTCACGTGTTTATGTGAAATCTTTATATAATATATATATAATTAAAATAAGCAGTGACACATAAACTGAAACACAACAAAGACTCACTTTTAAATATTTCGACCGTAATGGCGGTCGTCCTCAGGAGAAGAAGTAAATTGACGGAGGGACGACAGTCAACTAAAGAACTCACTGGGTGAGGGCTAAAGCAGTGCTGCCGCAAAGGAGACAAATAAAAAAGGAACAAAGTCGAGAGCAAAGAGAAAAAAAAATTGTTTTTGAAAAGTAGAAAAAAGGTTAAGAAAAGAAAAAGTAAAGAAAATATATACAACAATACATACAGAATAATATATATATATATATATATATATAGTTGACTATCGTCCCTCCGTCAATTCACTTCGTCTCCTGAGAACGACCACCTTAACGGTCGAAAGTCATTTATAAATATTCATTTAGAGAACAATGACAAGACTGTAAGCCGTTCCCATCTATTTAAGCTGAGAGGGGACCTCTTCTCTGTTAACCCTTCAAACTAGTTAGTTAGACCGCTTTGCAGCATGCATTATTACAAAACGTAATTCCATTAACCCTTACTGCCCTCTATATTACTTACACGATTAGGAAATTGAAAGTCCTCACATTGCCTGGCCAACAGTCAAAACATGCCGACTTAGTGTAACCATACTGTTTTGTGTAAAATATTTATATTTTTATAAATATATTACTGACCCGGAAAACTTCGCCAACTGTCAGAAAATGTCATGTTACCTTTAGCTAAGCTTTATTTGATATTTAATTAATAACATAATAGCTTAACCTGACAGACGCTGTCCTGCCATACGTAAAAAAAATTCAATCCTAACAGGAATAAAAACTAAGATAAAAAATCTCGAGTGGCCTACACTCAACTGTACTATAAGTAAACAGAAATAACTCGTCAACAACCAACTTATGTTTTGCTTGATTAGTCAAACACTTGTTCGACAACATTCCATTGTACCAGTGTTTGTCTCCTTTTTGTATTTTCCAGTTGTAACTATAATTATATATATCCCTATGAATAATAATCAAAATAACACTTGATGTAATAGATGGATGAATTTACCACAATGAAACAAATTTGGAAACAATGCTCTAAGGCCGTTTCGTCTTCTTCTTGTGGAAGACACAAATATTAATTAATTGAGTCATTCCAGTTAATCACATAATTACTGTTTCTTATGTGTATGAACAAGACACTCTTTTCGTCTTCTATTCTGATGGAATATTTTCGTTGTTTTATCCTTGTAAGAAGACCTTTGCTCGTCTGTCCAATATAAGACATTTCACCGTCAGTACAGGGTATTCTGTATACACAACAGTCCTTTCTTTTTGGCTTATTATTGACAAGTCTGTTAAACAAGTTACCATCATTACTGAACACAACATAAACGTCCAACCTTTTCATAAATGAAGGCATATCTTTCAAACAAGGACTGTATGGAATGACTAACAAATTCCTTTTTGTGAACTGTTCTTAATTATTTAATATCCTGGATTGTTTAACCTTTTTTATGATATTGTCGATTAATTTTTTTGGATACATTAAAGAACCTGAAATTTTGTAGTTTTAGAACCTGCAAAACTGATTTTTTAGTATCATGAACAAATGTATCATCTTATGTTCATTTCTTCTCGGCTCATCCACTTAAATTTTAAGACTTAAAACAAAAAGCTTATAGTTATAATTTGTGAGGAACACAAAGGGAGCGGGAAGTCTAATATATATATATAAATATATAGTTCACACAGGAAAGAGAAAAAACAAATAAAGACACACACAAAAGACTCACAACGATATTTCGACAGTCAGTCGTCGTCATCGGGCAGAAGTAGTCCCTTTGAGTAGCTGAAGCTAACTGATTATATATATATATATATACAGGTTTGATTAAATAATACGCCATATTTACGGTTATTATTTCCTTGTGTATTTCTCAAGGGATCTGAATAATCATCTATGTACAAACATCTAAATTGAATAGAACGATATTTCCAATGGTTTCAGTCGTCTTTACATCTTGCATTTACACTATTTCTACTATTGTCACAACAGTCACAACTAGTACTGATTACTATTACTACTACTACTATTATTATCACTACTACTATTATCACTACTATCGACATGTTTCGACTGCTCGTCAGTCACCTTTATATATATATAAATAAATCCGATCACAACCGTAAATATGGCGTATTATTTAATCAAACCTGTATACAATGAAGGACTAGTCTTCCTAAATATATATCATATCGTGGATATATCATAATATGTATATATATATATATATATATATATATATATATATATATATAATAATCAAATCCGATCACATATCAAATAGCAAATAGAAAGAATAAGTATGTGGATTTCAACCGTAACAAGCGATCTTAGTCTTCTTTTCCCATTTCATATCGTGGATTGATCATTGATTGTTATTTCTCTCGATTATTGTGAAATCTTTATATATATATAAATAAATCCGATCACATGACAATAGACAAATAGAAAAATAGTATGTGGATTTTAACAACAACGGTAGTCCGAAAAAGTGTTAGCTTTCTGCCAAACATATTTAAAAGTGGACTGTGCAACTCTATACCTATTGGCAGAACGCAAAGGCTTTTTGACTGATTGCAGGGGCAACTGGGACCTTACGCTTGACCTGTAACTCTACTCACCAGTTGTGTAAACATCGCATCGAATCATATTTCTTTCCCCGGAAACCATGAAAACTGTATATAAGGACCAACGTCTAGCCATTTCCTTGCTGTAATCCAGAGAATGGTTGATACTTCTGCAAATACTCACTCAACCTAGTCAAAGTGCAGAACTTTTCATCATACACTCATAATGCAGCAATAACATTCAACTGAAGAAAAAACATAACATAAGAAACGAAGAGAACAATATACAAAACCTACAATTGAAGATGTTTCTAAGAGAAGTTGGATTCCAGTGTCAACATCTCTTAATAATCAAGAGGGACTGTGCAACCTCTACCCCTGTTGGCATGAAGATGAAGGCGGCTTTTCGCAGTAAACAACCGAGAGTATCATTTAAATATCCAGCAATATCCGTAACAGAAAATAGTAAACAACAACAACAACACCCAACCACCACAAAAATCAAAAATAGAAAGGGAACAGGAGTTCACTGTAAAGTGAGGCTAATGTTTTCTGCCAAACATCATTTAACACAGAGGGACTGTGCAACCTCTATACCTATTGGCAGAACGCAAAGGCTTTTTGCTGAGCAGCGGGCAACTGGGACCTTACGCTTGGACCTGTAACTCTACTCCCATTGGTCAACATCGCATCGAATCATATTCCTTTCCCCGGACAACCCATAGAAAACTGTATATAAGGACCAACGTCTGGGCCATTTCCTTGCCTGAAGATAACCAGAGAATGGTTGAAACATGTCGCAAATACCACCACCAGGTCAACAGTGCAGAACTTTTCATCACCTACCAGCCACCCATCAATAGCAGCAATAACATTCAACTGAAGAAAAAACATGAACATAAGAAACCGAAGAGAACAATATACAAAACCTACAACTTGAAGATGTTTCTACGAGAAGAAGTTGGATTCCAGTGTCAACATCTCTTAATAATCAAGAGGGACTGTGCAACCTCTACCCCTGTTGTGCATGAAGATGAAGGCGGCTTTTCGCAGTAAACAACCGAGAGTATCATTTAAATATCCAGCAATATCCGTAACAGAAAATAGTAAACAACAACAACAACACCCAACCACCACAAAAATCAAAAATAGAAAGGGAACAGGAGTTCACTGTAAAGTGAGGCTAATGTTTTCTGCCAAACATCATTTAACACAGAGGGACTGTGCAACCTCTATACCTATTGGCAGAACGCAAAGGCTTTTTGCTGAGCAGCGGGCAACTGGGACCTTACGCTTGGACCTGTAACTCTACTCCCATTGGTCAACATCGCATCGAATCATATATATATATATATATATATATATTCAATTTTTAGTTATTGAGGGCTAGGTCAAGTAAAAGAAAATAAACTCCTTTCTAGGCCGACGTTTCGATGTATTTGTACATCATCTTCAGGGCTAAAATTAGAGTAAGACTATAATACATTTATCAAAACAATCTACAACTCACATAGAGAACTAACACACATTTTTATAAGACTAACAGATACATACAAAAGGTAATTTTATAATCAGAGTTGTTGAGTACACATCTATTTAAAAGTATCAGACAAAAGGAAACGTCGGCCTAGAAAGGAGTTTATTTTCTTTTACTTGACCTAGCCCTCAATAACTAAACATTGAATAGAATAGAAGAGGTCAATAACAATTTTTTGAGTTTATATATATATATACATATATTTCTTCAGGTGTTTTCAAACACAACCCACCAGCATCATAAGTAATCCCCTTCCCAATCAAAACAATCGGCGGACAATAAGGAATACGAGTATATATACGTACATACATTCCTATATTAAGAATAATATAAAGCTCTAAGTCTTTTCTTGATATAGTTATGAAAAGGCTCACTTTCAGTCAGACACTCAAAAGGTCTTTCAATTTTTTTTATTTTTCTCTTGCTATTATGATAACTGTTTCTTTATATTATTAATATGGCCAACCGTCATACCTCGTACGATGATCTTGGAGTCGTTAGACTAACCGATCCTAAAGAGTAGGTTAGTTGCGATCGAAAATTGACGCTGTCCGAAAGCACTCCAACGATTCCAAAATCATCTTACGAGGTATGACGGTTTGCCATATTAATAATATAAATCGTACTAACCTCAGTTAGTACGATTATAATATGCATGTGTTTCTTTATATTGAAGGTTTTAAGGAAATGAACGTGAACTTTATAAAAATTTAGTTAGCCGGTCAGTTGGCAATAGTATATTTGCTATAATGGTTGATATTTCTTCTTTTTTTTTCTCCTGACGATTATGTCAATCGTAATTTTCTGTTTTCTGTGTTCACACTCTTGTGTTCTTATTTATTTGCATCCCATATAAATATTGCTTAAGTAAAGTGGTGTCCTAGATTTGAGTTCAAAGTGGCTAAGACAATAGAATTAACTAGACAATTGGGTTGTACAACTAGAACGGTTGATTGTTTTCCGGTTTTAGTTTTGCCAAATGAGAATGACTTGTAGGTACCAGTGAGCCGAGGGTTTCTTTCCTTTGCTGAGAATAGAATGTGAAAGCATGAAGGCAGGAGTTTTGTTTTTGAAAGTGTCGCTAGTCCGGGAGCTAATTGTGCCAATGGCTCTAGTGTTATTAGAGGAGGTGCTTGACGACTCCTAATGTGAACGACCTGTTAGTCCTTGACAATGGCTCTTGCCCCATTGGTCTTCTAAACACTTCCTTCCTGTTTGCCGCCGCCGCCTGGCTTCTCTTTGATTATATTAAAAAATCATATTGATGACTGCCTCAAGCATGCACAAACACAGATAAGTCAAACAAACCAATTCGTGTGCCATCAAAACAAAACATATTATAACGTCTTTCACCATAGACCTAACAAAGGTTTAGCTCAAAACTAATTACTTTCTACAAGCGTAATGCTCAGAAGGCAGATCAAGGAATACATGTGATGGAAATCACTAGAAACTCAAAGCCAATAGAATATAAACACACTGCCAAAATAAAATGCAGTGATCTAATAATATTACTCCATCTAATATACATAGGTGTTTCAAATATACCGATTAAATACCACGACCATAACTATATGGATCCCAAATACCAACCAGCTAAACTTTCCCTAGAGCAGAACTAGAACATTAAAGTATATACGTGTGGGCTTTAGAAACAAACAAACATTTCAAAATTTCATGGTATTTTGGTTTACTCATATGTAAAATGGGTACCAAATAACAAATGAGCTAAACTTTCCTTCCTTAGAGTAGAACTTCTATATATGTGTGGATTTAAAACAAACAACATTTCCAAAATTTCTTGGTATTTCGGTTTACTCATATGTAAAATGGGTACCAAATAACAAATGAGCTAAACTTTCCTTCCTTAGAGTAGAACTTCTATATATGTGTGGATTTAAAACAAACAACATTTCAAAATTTCTTGGTATTTCGGTTTACTCATACTCGTATGTAAAATGGGTACCAAATAACAAATGAGCAAAACTTTCCTTCCTTGGAGCAAAACTTGTGCATGAAAATCTATATGTGTGGACGTTAAAAAGAAACAAACAATTCAAAATTTCGGGTAATTTAGTTTACTTATAATAACTAAAATCAGTGCCAAATATCAAATCAGCAAAACTTTCCACCCCTAAAACATCTCTGAAGCCGAAAGCCTATGAATGTCGGTGTTGGAAACAAAAAACAATTTCAGATGACTCGGCAATTTGGTTTATTTATAACTAAAATGGGTTCCAAGTAAAAAATGAGTGAAACGTTCTACCCCTAGAAACTCTGAAGATGAGTTGTATAGTGCGTCACTTTTCTCGCCAAAAACCTGTTTTTAGACTACATTTTTTTTCTCTTAAACTGCTAACTCCAGAGTTTTGAAATTTTGGCATTATCATGGAAGCGACAAAGGTAATATGTATCGGAAAAAATCATTAGATTTTAAAAACAACTGGATTTTTTTTTTCAATGAAATATAAAAATATGGACTTACGTTTCAATCTTAAAGTTTATTAAGAAGATACAAGCCTCTGTTTGACAAATGGAAATGAAATTATAGCCAAAAATGAGATGATTTCATATTTGCGGAAGATGCGTTGAGGTAATTTTTTTCAAAATTTCATTAACCATACGGGTCTTATAATACATTTTATATTTTTAAAATTTGTTTTTTGACCCTAAACGGATCATTAAAGAACAAAAAAAATTTGTCAAAAAATTGAACTTTAATTTAATTTTTTTTTTATTAAATTGCCAATTTATTAAAAAAATTCGTGAAATTTCGATTACTCTAAAGGAGCAACAAAGCAATAAAAACTGAATATTCAGCCTGGATTAATGGACCAGCTATGCTCGTTGGCCTTGTTTATATTTACTTATATTGTTTGCATTCATTTAGAAATTTGTTGAGTGTTAAATTAATTGATTGATATTTAATAGTTTAATGAAAAGATTTTGTAATGATTTAATTACTTAATATGAGAAGTAGGAAGAATAAAAATCTTACATGAAAAAAAATTAATTCTATTCAAACATAATTTCTGATGCTCTCCATGGTATAATGCGGAGTTTTTCAAACTTTTTTTGACGTGGAACCCTTTTTGGTTCCAGTAACTTTCCCGGGAAACCCAGATTCTAATGATTTCATGCAATCATAATATAAATATTTTCATATGCCTTTTTAAATAGTATTTATGTTTAAAAACAATTAAAAAAGTAATATTACTGCAATGTGTATTTTTCGAATAAAAATTCAAAAACTAAAAAATTTGAATTTTCACATTTTCCACAAGTGCATAACACATAAAACAGAATTACTAGCAATTTTAACACAGAGTTTGTTTTTGTAATCATTTTTTGCTTTATAGTTGAGAGTTTGATTCTCATGTTAGCCCCAGCATTAAGTCTACTTCGGGATTTGGTTTCTATGGCAGTTTAAAGGGAAAATCCAGTTTGACATAAGTCGGTAGTGGGAAATGGCAGCAAGTGTGAAGTGCTACTTTTACAATAGCAGGAAATTCGACAATGAGATAGTTCCAAAAACTGACTAGTGATTCATCCTAAATATGAATAAAATTTTGATCACTTCTACTTATGGGTATAATATTCGATTTCATGATTCACAAGAAATATAGAAAAAATCCATACCCACTAAAGAAAAAAATGTAGAAAAATGTTTTTACTAAATGTTTTTCACGGAACCCCAGACAGTCTGTTAAGGAACCCCTGGGTTCCGCAGAACCCACTTTGGGAACCTCAGGTATAATGGATTTGTACTATTGCTCTAATCAGTCTATGTTGTACCCTTGAACACAACTTAATATCAGAGGTAGATTTTCTTGTGTTCATATACTATATTATCTTTGGGTAATATTGAAGTATCAAGAATTGGCTCTTTCGTTATATATTACAAAGATATACTAATTTTAAGGTAATTAATCAAGTTGGCAAGAAGTTTGATATTATGTTTACTTATAATAAAGTTGAGTGTCGGTAACTCCAGATTTTTTTTTTATTCCAATAATCAGATTCTAGGGGTCTTGAAATTGATTTTAAGTTGGTTGTAAAAGAGGAAATAAGATCAGGGTAGTATCTGTTTTCATTAGCTTTAATATTGGCTTAACTCGTTCACAATGAGGATAGATATACTGTCTCTACAAATCTCTATTTATTACTCTACTGTAACTACAAAGTAGCAGTCATAAACAAAATCAATTTAGACAGATTTTATATTTAGTGAGATCTCCTAAATTCCTTTTTTCTTATTTTTACTTTATTACAAGTAAAGTATAGAAATCATAAAAAAAATTCATTATTGAGATTCCCAAACATTTTTTTTTTGAAGTTTTTTCGATGACTTATTTAGATGGGTGAGTGTATATCTAAATGTTTGAAGACACGCAATAGATCACACAGCTTTGATGGATCTAATTCATATTTTACACAAAAATAGGTCCTTTAGTTTAGGATGTACGTTCCCTATTGTTTTTGGGCATTTTTGATTCTCAAGTTAGTCCCAGCATTAAGTAGTCTACATCGGTGTTTGGTTCCTATGGTAGTTTAAAGGGAAAAACCAGTTACACATAAGTAAGTAGTGGGAAATGGCAGCAATGTGTTTAACTACTACTTTTGCAGTAGGAGGAAATCGAGAATCTTGATAAGAAATTTGATAACAAACTAATTTTTTTTTACTTAAATATGATTTTAAGATCCTCATATACTGGAAAATTATTTTTTTTTACAAAAATGTAAAAATTATGACTGGTGATTGGTTCTGAAATCTTATCATTGAAAAAAAAACAAAGTTCCCAATTAGTATGGTACTATTTATTTATCATGATTTGAGTGTAGACCACTCCAAATTTTTTTGTTTATGTTGCCTCTTTTTACGTAAACTGATATATATCCAAAAAAAACCTAGTGTTTAATATTTTTCACGACATATATAAATTGTAGGGTAAAAAGCTAATGAAATAGTCTCCACATATAAAAATTATGATGGTATAAACAACGCGTTTCGAACACGTACTCACTTCCTTATTTTATTTTAGTTTTATTTTGTACTATATTTACTTTGTACTGTAGATAACTCTCTGATGACATTGTATTTTTTAGTTAATGCCTGAAGAAGAACACTACGTGTTCGAAATGCGTTGTATATAACATTAAATTTTTATATGTGGAGACCATTTCATTAGCTTTTTATCCTACAATGAGTAAATACCACATAATAACTTTAGAGTGCACTAGTTTAGAATATATATATATATATATATATATATATATATATATATATATTAGATTGCACTACGTTAGAATATATATAAATAATGAAATATAATGTAACACTTAAACGTTATAAGCAGTACAGACTCTAGCTTCCACTACTTTAACGTTTAACTGTTATTGTTTCTTTTAACTGCTTTAACAGTTACTCCAGCAGCAATAAATTTCCTGTTATCTCCGATTTGTTAGAAGCACAGCTCTCATCCTTGATCGCACATCACTTCCGACTTCTTTATATCAATATACTTCTCTATCGAACCTAATTCTACCACTATCAGTTTAATAAATTCTACTTTTTTTTTTGCAATTAATTTCTAGGATTGGACTAATGCTTTTAATCCTTGAATTCCATCCTTCTCCTCTAGCAAGAAATTTATTGTTGTAGTGATTTGCTCATCTCGAATCCTTGAATAACATCGAACTACAGTATCAAAATACTGTATTAACTTTATGAATTACTGCTATTGGACTGATGCTTTTAATCCTTGAATTCGTCCTCCTCTCTGGCAAGAAACTTATTGCTGTGTTAGACTGATATACTCAACTTGAATCCTTGAATAACATCGAACTACAGTATCGAAATACCGTATAAACTTTATGAATTACTGCTATTGGACTGATGCTTTTAATCCTTGAATTCCGTCCTCCTCTCTAGCAAGAAACTTATTGCTGTGTTAGAGCGATTTACTTAACTAGAATCCTTGAATAACAACGAACTATAGTATCGAAATACCGTATTAACTTTGCTTTTAATCCTTGAATTCCGTCCTTCTCTTCTAGCAAGACATTTATTGCTGTATGGTTATGTTGCGAAATTACTGTTATCAGTAATTACTGATAATACATTAATAAGTAATGTTATTTTGAATGAATTGTGGGTAGTTGTGGAAACATTTTGAGTGCGTTCAATAGATAAAGAAAAGTGGCGACTGCGGGCAAAGACCTTGGGATAGATAACTGTTTTGTATAGTGGGGACCTTTGTGGATAAGCTGTTGGATTTCCATGGAGCCTTTACTGGGCGTGACAAGCAGCCGTTTGTCTTGAGCAGTCAGAAGGCGGCCAGTGCCTTCAACACGACGGCCTTTACATCTTCCTTAAAGTCTGAACAGCTCTTCACGAGCTCCATGCAATCTTTAACGCTAAACTGTTTGTATACCACTATGGTAGACTCTCCCACCCTATTCCTCCACCCTATGCATTGTCATCACAAAACCTGTTTGAGTTTAATAAGTAATTATATTTCATACAAACTATAAAAGTTGTATTTACTTTGCTATACCAGATAACCTGTTTTGATTTATTCCCATATACCATTTAGCTTTTCGTCCATTATATGTAACAAAGCAGAGCAGATCGATGATTTTAACGTGGCGTTCTTTAGCCAGGCCGTGACAGACCAATAGATTCACAAATACATTTGTGATCTAACATTCCACGGTTGTACCTCGCCGAGGAGGGCATCCACAACAGACATCACACAAAAAAAAAAACAAACAAAAATGTAAAAAATAAATAAAAACAAAGTCTTCAATCAAATGTCACTTCTTTCTATCATGAAAAAAAAATACTGCCTACCTTATTGGACACACCTTCCAATATTCATAGAATACAATCGTTGCAATCTAAAATCCTCGGCATGCATCGATGTCATTGTGTAATCTATTATTACATACGCCTGTTACGCATAAAATGTGTAGTTGTATATTTGTAAATAAAGATGATAGAAAAAACCTTATTGGACTGCGCTAAACTGGGATGAGGATAACTTTAACAGATAACATCTAGTTATATGTAATCCGTATAATATAATTATATGTATATTGGATAATCCTTGAATAAGTGTATCCAATATGCTGTAATCCTCAGCAGTCACATAATTTGACAGATCTTAATAAAATACATTGGATTAACAACCCTGAAAGGCCGTAAACCTAAAACGGTACTTCAAACTATCATATATGAAAATCAGTACTTAAGTTCATTCCACTTTCAATTTCTTTAAAATCAGCAAACTTTTTTTAAAATTACTTTATGAGAGTAATTTAAGACAATAATTTCAAGTATTTTAAAGTATAAAAAAGGCAGTATAGGTAAGGTTATGTTATGTTGCAGTGCCGTCCTTCGAGAGAACATATATAGGTCGAAAATTGTCCCTTTGTGATGCTAAGCAATGAATATTCTACATTAAGAGTCTTAAATTTTGCCTAACTGAAGTGTGACACGCTAGCCAGTGACAAGGTGCTCGCCTCAGGACTGGTAGATCTGGGGTTCAATACCCACTCTTGGCCCTCTTCTATTATGTAATCCTCAGTGATCTTCTTACCATCTTGTGACTGACAGAGTCAGCATAGTAAAACAGACTCTCAAGCCCATTATAAAATATTCAATATAATTTGAGAACATCATTTTCAAATAAATCGAGATCCATGTCTGCATCGAACCTCGGATTATCAGCCCAGAGGCAAATACGTTACCTTAGAACGAGTACGTTACCTGAGTACAGTACGAGTACCTGACAACTTAATGGGTCCGACGGTTTAACGTACTCTCCGAGGGACGACGTGATCAAATATTTTCACCTATCGCCTGAAAAAAAAAGAAACCAAAATGAGAATCGAACCTAAAATCGACGAGTCCAGAGGTGAGAACACAACCAAGTGGGCAACAATTAATAATGAGCGAGCCACATTACGTGATATGAAATCGACACGTAGTATCACCCATCCAGGTGGTAACTACGCCCAGTGTTGCTTCACTTTAGTCATCTATTCCACATGGCTCACCATGTTATTATATAAAAACAAATTTGTCAAATTAAATAAATTTCTTAACGTTTTAATCTGTAAAATTTTAAAAAAATATAAAAATATTAATTAATTTTATTTAAAAAATTGTTAATTTTAAATACATGCGTATTGCCCAGTTAAATAAACAAAGTGAGATACAGTCTTGATTGCATACTGTTATTAAAGCGGTTGATCTGGGTTTGGACTTGTCCATCTTCAAGAGAAATTCCAGTTCTTGTAAAAAAAAATAGAATTGTACTTAAATTATAACAAAAACATGTGCTGTTATGCATATAAATGATTTTAATTCAAGCATATGCATCATATGCATATGCATCGCTTATGTTAGTACAAGTAGGATTGAAAATAGTATTCCTTCCAAAACGACGAAAAAAATATTAATCGATTTTTGTTGAAGATGCATTTGATATTTGCATAAAACAAATGAATTCGATGATTTTGTTGAAGATGATCAACATTTATTACTTTGTTCTATTGCAATATGAGAAATCTGCACAGTGTTCCCTTTAATAGAGCATTATTGATGATGACGGAGACATTAAATGCTTGCTACTGGAGTTTATAAATAGCTGAGTTGCTATATTAGTGCAAAACTGCTAAGAAAGGTCGACTTTTCGTCCGCCCCAATATCGCATTGCCGATTATTCAAGATTCTTATTCCTTCTTTTCGGAAGTTGTTTTCTTTTGTTGTTTCACTTATCAAGATCACTATAAACATTATTCAATAATATATCGACCGTTTGATAGAATAGGTGTGTTATCTAATCGGGATTCGGTCAAATTTTCTAGGTTCAACAATTAAACTCTCATTGCCGAAGTTTCCTTTTTATTTTAAAACCTTTTTTATAGGCAGAAATAAAAATTTTTTGACTAAGACAATGAAATATACATTATTTTTTGAAGGGACGATGTTCCTGAAGATGACTGGAAGCCAGTCGAAACAAGACTGTTTTACCCTAGTTAATATTCTCCAACGTTTGGATGAAGGAAAGAAGAAAGTATTCAGAAACCTCGAATAACTGGTGTAGAAAATGACATCAGTAAAATACTGTCAGTTATTCAACGATATATTATATATATATACATAATAAACTGTGACACATAGAGAGAAACATAATAAAGACTCACTTTTCAATATTTCGATCGTTATGGTGGTCGTCCTCAGGAGAAGTTAATTGACGGAGGGATGACAGTCAACTACCATATTGGTCGAAATATTGAATAGTGAGTGTTTGTTATGTTTCTTTCTATGTGTTACAGTTCGTTTTGAGTGTAATCTGTCTTACCGGACCGACGTATTTCGTTCATCAAGTATACATATATATATAACTTTCACTTAATAAAACGAAACACGACTCAAACTGGACACTCTTTCCTTCAAAATTTAAGAAGAGTAACACACAGAGTAAGGAAATACGCTTACAGACTCAAATTTTTGGGTAATCCGTCTTCAGGAGAAAAGAGAAAGGGAGACCAAGCACGTTGTAGACGCAACGGCAAGTAACCCAAGTAACGGGTTACTTGCAGTTGCGTCTACAACGTGCTTGGCCTCCCTTTCTCTTTTCTCCTGAAGACGGATTTCCCGAAAATTTGAGTCTGTAAGTGTGTTTCCTTACTCTCTGTGTTACTCTTCTTAATTTTGATCTCATATATATATAAGTTGAAATACGAAAATGAGTAACACTTGAGTAAAGAAACACACTTACTAACTCAAATTTTTGGAACATCCTTAGCTTTAGAGATATAGTCGATCATAAATGTTATTCTCTTATAACTTTTAATAGAAGCATGCTTCCTCTGTGACATCGACTTGTTATGTCACAGAATCTTAGAAAACTGTAAACATGTAAAATAGTGTTTTCCATTTTGTTACATTTTGAGATTCACTTGTTCTGAACGAACAATTTTTATTTCTTTTTCCGATTTAATTTTTCATAATGTTCCATTCGTTTACACCTAATTTTCGATTGATGGAATTGAAAACTGTAACCTATTTAATTATAAAATGGGTGAAAAATAATAAATGAGCCCCACTTCCCTTCCCACTCCTAAAACAGCACTAAAGGGTGAAAGCCTATAAACTTTAACAGTAAAACTTATTTAACAGTAATTGTTTCCTACGACCACATTTCAGCTGTACCTTTAAATACCGCTTAAGGCATGAAAAGTTGGGCTCATTTGTAATTTGTCACCCATTTTAGTTATAAGTGAAGCCTATAATTACAGAATGAATATTAAATGTAATGAATTTTTTTCATTTATAAATTCATTTGTACAACTAAAAATTCTTAGATGCCTTTTAATCTGTTAGTATGAATTGTTTTGATTTTAATGTTTTAATTTTTAAAAAAAAATTGATAATTTTGAAATTTAGTTTTTCATGTTTTATAATATAATTTGAAACACGTATACCAATATTTTAAACATAAAAAAAACTGTCAATTTCTTTGATACGCCTCCCTTCCCCTTTGTGTTGACACTTTAATATCCTCCTCTCGCTCAAGGTGAATGACATTCGGATTTTATCTGCTTTCGGCAACATGAATAACTTTAAATTGTTGCCAGCCTTGGTGAGAAACTTAGTTTGAAATGTAATTAAAACTTCTACGCAGAAACTTATATAAACCACCGTGGGACTCCCGGCTTTACCAACTCTGCAGCTCCTTGTAGTACTTCCAGCTGTTAGTAACTTTTTTTTGTTTTCTAGTTATAACATTAAATTTATACAAATAATGATAAAAGTATCGACCGTGGAATAAAAACAAAACTAAAGTTTATCAGGAATCTGTCAGTTCTTCAGGTTCAAATTAAACTCTCATTGCCAACGTTTCGGTTTTATTTAAAACCTTTTTCATAGGCTCATATGAAAAATTTTTCATTTCATAATTATAGGTTTCTATGAGGATAATAAGAAGAACATATGGATGTGATATGAGCCTATGAAAAAGGTTTTAAATAGAAACCAAAAAATTGGCAATGAGAGTTTAATTTGAACCTGAAGAACTGACCGAGTCCCTATAAACTTAAATTTTGTATATATATATATATCTATACATAAATCCATCAATTCTTTTCCAAAACTTATAACTGAATCCGTGGTAACCATGAGAAGGTACCATAGTTTTATTGAAATATTTTTATTTGTTTATTATTCATTTATTATTTACTTGTTATTATTTATATTATCTATCCTTGTCTTGTCTCCTCTCCCTTCGTAAGTTGGCTACACTGATTGTGAGCCACTTCAAGGGGACTTCACTTTATCCGTTACCTCTCGTCCCTCCGTCAATTCACTTCTTCTTCTGAGGACGACCGCCATAACGGTCGAAATATGGAAGAAAATGAGATTTAACTCTGACGAAGACCAGTTGTTATGGTTGAAAGATTTTAGTCTTTTTTCTCATTCGTATATTATGGTTTGAAGATAATATATATATATAATATCAATGATCAAACCACAGTATGAAATGGGAAAGCGATGCTAGCTCTTTCAACCGTAACAAGGGATCTGCGTCAGAGTCAAAAACCCAACTGTGACGAAGACCGCTTGTTACGGTTGAACGATCTTAGTATTGTTTTCCCATTTCATATTGTGGTTTGATCATTGATTGTTATTTCACGTGTTTATGTGAAATCTTTAATATATATATAAATATATAATATATATATCATCGATTTAGATGAGGATATATAACAAGTATCACAAAGATAGGCATAGACATAACTCACTTCTATATTTCGACATCGTCGTCATCAACAAGTTAAGTGTTTCCAGATAGGAGGCAGTGAGTATATCTCTTGGTGTTTCTCTGGTTACATCTGCCGATATTATTTTTTTTTAATTAAATTAAATTTTTTTTTTGTTAATTTGATTAATATTTTCTATCAGTAATACAAAGTTCTAATTGAACAGTTTTTAAAGATCTATGCTTCTGAACATTGAAAGGTCATAGACTGGTTGTATTATCAAGTCTCTGGCTAGTGAGTCCATGGTTGCGGTGTTCCCTCTCGCCTCTAATCCGTACATTTCTTCTCACCTTAACTTGACCCTTGTCCAATCCAACTAGATTCAAATAGAATCCCAAGTTTTAAAATGAGATTTGTTTTTTCAAGTGTTTTATTTTGGACTAAATAATATTATATAAACCTTATCTAATAATTGCCTAGGATTAGAAGTTTACTTAACGAAAGTATCACAAAGATAGGCATAGACATAACTCACTTCTATATTTCGACAATCGTCGTCATCAACAAGTTAAGTGTTTCTCAGATAGGCTGGGCAGTGAGTATATATTCTTGTTTTTGTTTATACATCTTCCGATGTTAGATTTATTTTTAATTAAATAAAATTTTTTTTTTGTTAATTTGATTAATAGTTTCTATCAGTAAACAAAGTTCTAATTGAACAGTTTTAAAGATTATGCTTCTGAACATTGAAAGGTCGATAACTGGTTGTAATCAAGTCTTGGCTAGTGAGTCCATGGTTTGCGGTTTCCCTCTCGCCTCTTAATCCGTATCATTCTACCCCTTAACTTGACCCTTGTCCAATCCAACTAGATTCAAATAGAATCCCAAGTTTTTAAAATGAGATTTGTTTTTTCAAGGTTTTATTTTTGGACTAAATAATTTATTAAACCGTTCATCTTAATATATTCAGCTAGAAGAAATATTTTTTACCTTTATTTACCCTCTATATCAACGTCCAAACCACAGTAAGTATATCAGAAAACTGACTAAAATGTTTAGTTAAAATAAAAAATTTAAATGAAATGTTAGTAATGATTCTGGAGTAAACATCAGTTTTACTCTAATAAATAACACTTATTTTAGTTGAAATATCTTAGTCATTTTTCTCATTTTCTTACTGCGCTTTAGATGTTACCCCTTTATATGTATACAGAAGTATCAAAAGTTATGCTTTCCTATTGATATTTCGATATCCAGTTTATAATTGAAATCAAATTTTAGTTCCTTTCAATGCGATAACATAAGTGTCACAAATCATATGGACTGTGTATGTATGTGTGTGTGTGTTTTGTTTTAGATGAGGAAATCTCAAAAAGCTAATTTCATATCCTGAAATAAATTTCTAACCTTGCAAATGGAATTCAAAATATTACTTGACTTAAACAAGAAATTATTCCTGTTAGAATCTTTCTAAGACAAATAGCAAACTTCCAACTAATTATTTACTTCTCCTTTTTGGTTGTACATTTTAAACGAAAGGATAAAAGTTGATCTATTTTTAAAAAATTCAATTTTCTAAGTCTATTAGATTAATTAATCTGTCGACAATTTTTTTGATTAAAATTGCTCTTATTTTCATCACTCATAAACTTTTCTGGAATAAAGTTAAATCATGTTTTAAAGGTCTTTGATTAAGTTGTAAAGGATCTTAAATTCAAACTTTACCTAATATATTTATATTATTATCCTCTCAATTATTTTCTCCTAGGACGACCGCCATTACGGTCGAAATATTGAAAAGTGAGTCTTTTGTTATGTTTCAGTCTATTGTCACTGTTTATTTTAAGTATATATATATATATATATATATATATATATATATATTTAAATATTGAATTTGATATCATGATTGTAACCTCTAATTATTTAATTTGATTATCAATTAGCTAATAGAGTTTTTTTGTAAGATAGTTTTACTCCTATTGCAAATGCTGATGGGTGAATATAATCATGTAAACGTCATATAAAGGGGCCTGGGTAGCCTAGTGGAAACCTGCTCACCTCTGGACTGGTAGATCCCATGTTCAATACTCTGGTCCTTGTTTCATTCATGTTTTTTTTTCGTCACTATATAAAACAAAAATCAAAATTCCCACTATCAGAAAATTTTAAATTAATTTAAAAATTTAAAAAATAATAAAGTTTCTTGGAACGTTGTTTTTTAATGAAACTATTATCGAGTCAGTGTGAAGGTCAAATTGATCCAACAAAATAGAGAAGAATGTTATGAAAACTTTACACTGAAAAAAGGGAAACTAATTTTTAGTGTTTATATTGAGTTAATATCATCTCCTACAGAGTTTCTCAAACTTTTTTTGACGCGGAACCCTTTTTGCTTCAGTAACTTTCCCAAGAAACCCCAAATTCTGATGATTTTATACGATCATAATATAACTATTTTCATATGCCTTTATAAATAGTTCTATTGTTTGAAAACAATTAAAAAGTAATATTACTGCAATGTGTATTTTTACTTCAGTCTACTTCAGGTATTTAGTTTTTATGTCAGTATAAAAGGAAAATTCGGTTTACATAATTAGTTAGTGGGAAGTGGCTATTTTTAGCTATTTTTACAGTAGAAAGAAATTCGGGAATCAGATAACTCCCAAAACTGACTAGTGATTCATGCTAAATATTAATAACATTTTGGCCACTTCTAATGATGTGTATAAGTATAATTCGGTTTTATGATTCATAAGAAACACAGAATAAAAATCCATACCACTAAAAAAAAAAAAAAACTTAGACAAATTTTTTCTCTAAATGTTTTTTTCGGAACCTCAGACAGTCCGTTAAAGAACTACTGGGTTTGATGGAACCCACTTTGGGAATCTCTGATCAACTATAAGGGAAAATGATAAATTAGAATTTTAAAAATATTGGGTTAATAATGATAATTACAAGCTATATTCTAAGTAAACTAGTTATAATATGCATGACAGGCTGGAATATCATACTGAACAGAATAGGTATTGATAACAATACAGGCTACTCTAGGGATGACGTCAGGAGAACTGTAATCGGAATGGACAGGCGATCTGGACAGAGCATTCAGCCCAGGGCTGGAGCATGGTCCAGTCCTACACGTGCCCCCATTGTGTTCCCGCTCTGCTCTGTTCCCATCCCCCCCCCCCCCCCATAACCTGATTACACCCACCCCCTCACCAATCCCTTATCATTCTATATAAAGAGCCTTTCTGCCATTTTCTATTCAATTTCATTCAAACCCTCTTTATCTCTTTTTATCATATAAGTCACAAGTTTAAGTTTAGGAAAAGTTTGTTTTATTTCACCTATATGCCTTGTAAAAACATCTCTTTTTTTTCATAACAATAATCAACTATTATATACTATTTTTCTTTTTTTTTTATCGAAGTTTGGTGTAGTATCAAACAGTAAAACACGTTTAAACCAACGTTTCGTCTTTATTTGTAGCATATTCAGAACTACATCAATACAGTGATTAATTAATTCAGGGCTAGATTAATACAGAAAATTAATTTCTATATTGATGTAGCAATTAAGATGTATATAAATATAGAGGAAACGTTGGCTTAAAGATGTTTTACTGTTGACTGTAAATGTATCTACCATTTTAATGTATCGCTCATTTTAAGTTTAATGTTTCTTTCTATACATTGAACTATATCAATGAACTATATATATATATGGTCACTTTGTGTCGCACCGTGGACACTTCCACGTCTCCGTTCCTGTGTTCCTTTTCCTTTTCCTACTTTTCCTTAGGACGGTATGATAGCCCAAATGATCAATAATACTAAGTGTTAGTCTCTTTTTTAGTTTTCTTATGACAACATTAATTATATATATATACAAAACTAAGGTTTATCGACACTCGGTCAGTTCTTCAGGTTCAAATTAAACTCTCATTGCCAACGTCTTTGGTCTTTATTTAAAACTTTTTTGGATAGGCCTACAAAAACAGAGGAAATATAAGAAATAATACATTCATTCAGAAATCAAACATACAGAAAAGTGCAATTAGTTACAATTAAGAAATTACAATAGAAATTTTGACAATAGGTTAGTGAGAAAACTTACAGAAGTATAAATTTTGAAACAGAAAAACTAAATATTACATTAGAAATTATTTTACCAATAAAAATAGTATTTGGATTTTAACAACAACTGTAGTCTGAATGAACACGTGACACTGAACTGAAATAACTTCAGGTCATTCAGTTCAGTTGTCACGTGTTCATTCAGACTACAGTTGTTGTTTGCTACTCTTGAGTAGCAGATTGGTTTTCAACGCAAGTACTTCGCACTGTCGAAATATCGAAGTGAGTTCTGTAGTGACTTTCTGTGTTCTTTCCTTTTTGTTAAAGGTTATATATATATATAATATATATATTTCTCAGCCATCCTATAAGAGCCCGCTCCTATGTATTCCATGTTATGAGGGTCCTGAATATAGAAGTTCTCATTAAATTCGATATCCTATTAATACAAATCAAGCTAAAGTACTATTTTTAGCTTGATCAATGTGAATAGAAAAAAAAGAAGAAAAGATGTTTACTAACACCCCACTGCTAATGGCCAGCTTGTGAATCAACACAGAGAACAGCTGATATTTTAGCACAAATACATTGCGTGACCCTCTGCCATTTGTATTTAGATTGTTGCTATCGCAATAAACAAATATAAAACTAAAAAAAAAAAAAAGAAACGATTAATATCTGATTTGTTTTTGTGTTTTTTTTTCCATGGCATTCTCTTAAAACATGCATGAGCTTTAAAAATGAAATTATATTTTGCATAAAAGTTGACTTGACAGTAAAGATGAGAGTTGTTTCACAGCAGATATGGAGTTTTTTTTTTTTTTTTTTTTTGAAATGGACAGCTATTTAAGTTGATATATCAGAGTTGATGTGAAGTGAGATCATTTATTACAGAGTTTACTGTCAAGTCAGAGTTGACGATACTGCTTATTATTCCGTTTTCATATCGCTCTACAAAACATAGTTTATTTAACTGTGTCACTTCATTTTGCAAACATAGTTAGCTTCCTAGATAATTTAATGTACTCAGTTAATTCGTCATAAAGCCGTCGTATATGTTTTTATTAATTAAAAAAATACAAAAAATTGTAGTCTATTTTTTAGCATTTTTTTTTTAATAAGCGCAACCCTTTGGAGACATTATCGCATACAGTTCATATTTGCATGAGTATATTTCATTTCTTTTAAATATTTATTAACTTCGCGTGTTTCTTGGTCTTACGGCTACTGTTAAGTCTTGTGGCACACCCGCACACTGCCTGTTCTCCGGTATAATAATGTACATGTAAAATTTTTTCAGTGTTGTTGAATAAATATATTAAACGATTACAAGAAAAGAACACGTCGAAACAACAACACAATTGTTATTTCACGTGTTTATGCGAAATCTTGTATATATATATATATATATAAACAGTTCAAAATTGAAGATAGGTAGCACACAAAGTAAAGAAACACACTTATAAACTCAAATTTTCGGGCAATCCGTCTTCAGGAGAAAAGAGAAAGGGAGACCAAGCACGTTGTAGACGCAACGGCTAGTAACCAAATACAATAACCAAATATATATATATTTGTAGTCGCTGTTTGATGAGATAATTTGTCTATCCATAAGTCGGTCTGCTTTCCTAGTCGTTTGGTATTTAAATTCTAGGATAACCTGGTGTCAAGTGTCTTAATCGCGTGAACACTTCTTTTACCTGAAGATTAATAGATGGGTTTCTTTCTTTTATGTAAAGAGCCCTATACAATTTGAAGTTTCTCTGTATTTTCTTCTCCCTGGATGTTAGTGGTGCCTTGTACGAACATCTGTCTGGTCAGCTGCATATTCTCATAGGTATGCATAGGTGGGCGCCAGCGTAATATATTCGTAAATAATTAATATATATGTTACGTTTATTAAGGACTCATAACACCCTGTATGCTATAAGTATTTGTATATAGAATAAGTATAGAAGAAGTATTTAAAGGGGAAAATCATCGCTTGGACGTCTGCTTATGATCTTCTGTTTCTATAGAGAATCTATAATCTATAGAGAAGCTCTATAATCCTGTAGCAACTGTTTTTGTTTTACCCAATAATGTCTTATTGTCAGACTGATTATAAAACTAAAAGTGATTTAGTTTAGAAACGTGTAGACTAACTAGATGGCGGAATCCGACGCTGTGCAGTGCCAGAGCGGTTAGCGCCACCCTACCACGCTTCCACTGCCTCCCCGCAGAACTAAGATATTTAAAGTGAAAACAGGGAGAAGCTGTTCTCATTAATCACCCGATTTTCCACGCCATAACAATTCACCTAATGACGGTGTTTTTTTTGCAATTTCTCCTCTGGTGCAGATCACCCGACGAAACGATTCTCAACCAGGTATAGATGCCAGTAATCACGTTCAAATTCATCTTAATACAATCCCCCAACCAAAATAACGTTCGTTTTTATTTTCTTTTCTTTTATAAATAATCGTTTGGTATCTTGAGTGATGGACAACACATGATTACATACATATATGTAAACTGACACCATTGAAAATATGTATTTTACATAGTACTCCCAATAAATGGTTTCTTTCATTAGTTTATTCCTCGTAAGAATACAAATACAACGCACTTCATGCTATACAGCTACATATCTCACACTGCAATCACATATTTATTTTGAATAATTGTAATTAATATTTCTTTCATTTTTTCAAAGTTGACTTTTTTTGTTAATATTATCATGTAAAGTTTACAAAATAAGCTTTCTGAATTTTCGAAGATAAAGAAAAGCAATTCAAATATAATATATATATACATATTGGTATATAATATACGTATACACATCATACTATTTCTGAATTTTGTCATTATGTTATAAAAGTTGATTATTATTTCTTCGTGTTTATCGTATATGTTAAATATATAAACCATATTTCAAAAGGAATTTTACTTAGGACCTCTCCTGCCGCACCTTGGACAAATCCAGTTTGCACTAATGTTACGATAGAAATGTGAATTGATCAATTCAATTTACAAAAACCAAAAGTAATAAAACACAGCGGAGAGTTGCTAAGAAATTCCTGTTTTTTTTTGTTTTAATTAAAATCCTGTCTATAAAAACAAATCCAGTGATTCAACCTGGTTGATTTATTTGTTGCAAGGATTAAAATGCCTTTATTATACATGTGGAAGCATAAGCGGGTTAGATGTTGGAAAGCGTCTCTGGTAATTGGGATTGTTGGGCAAGGCTTGCTAAGACAGCCGCCTAGGTGATAGCGGATCGCCAAAGTCTTATCTTTATATTCCCCCCCTCAAAACTCGTGGTTCCTGCGCTTTTTAGCACCCAGATATAGCCCGGTCTTGCAACAAACGCCAAATGCTTGAGAAATATTTTCATCAACCTCTCCCACCATTGTTTTTAAACTACCTTATACATTGTTATTAAACTTTATAGTTCCGAAACCCTTGAGAAGGTTAATCTAGGAGTGTTAACTAGTCATTCATCTTTTGATGGTTAGATTGTAATATAAACAGCTGTTAGTTAAGACATTATAATGTAATTCTTGTTGTATGAGAAGGGGATAAGTCAAGGTAAAGGCTGTAAGAAAAGGAATCAACAAAAAGTAGAGATTGAACCATGGATCCCATGGGAATAGAGAGGACAGAGGTGCTGAAACGATCGGCAAAGGCTAAACCCTCAAAACTATTATAAGTTATATATATACCATAGTAAACGGAAACGGTCCGGCAGGACAGATTACACTTAAAATAAACTGTGACACATAGACAGAAACATAACAAAGACTCCTTTTCAATATTTCGACCGTAATGGCGGTGGAAATATTGAAAAGTGAGTCTTTGTTATGTTTCATTCTATGTGTCACAGTTTATTTTAAGTGTTATCTGTCCTGCCGGATCGTTTTCGTTTACCATGATATATATATATGGCTAAACTAATATTCTATATATATATTCGAATTTTTAGGAAACAGACCCTCGTTAATACCATTGACATTGAAATTTACGGCCAATATATTGAGGCCCTCAGTATATTGGAAATGAGACCCATTATAAATAATCAAATATTAAGTTTTACAAACTTATTGAAGTTGCACATGGGACAGTTGCAACAAACGGGGAATTTAACTAGGATAGAAGAATTTGAAGACACCTGATGTCATGGAATGGAAATCCCTACCGGCCAGTTTAAATGTTTACATTCTATTTAGTAGTTCATTATAAACTTTCAGTGTTGTATTTAAGTGTTTAAAAAATGTTCAATAGTTTTTAAGATATTGTATATACGTTTTACACCTTGAAGATGGTCGAAGACGACAGAAACGTCGGAAGAATAAAAGCATTGAAAACAAAACATATAGTGAGTTGATGTACCTAGCTCCCGGTGAATTTAAAAGACTCTTAAAGGATTTGGAAAAGTTATCCAAGAAATTAATTATAAAACAATAGGCCGTACATTCAATCACACACACACACACACACACACATATATATATATATACCAACATATCAGAGAAAAAAAAGTAATTCTTATAAGAATGATCTAACTTGAGTTGGTGCAAACTATACAAAATATAGTTTGTATTGCAGTTTAAAGGGAAAATCGAGTTTCACATAAGTAGGTAGAGGGTGTGGCAGCAATGTGTGAAGTGCTACTTTTGCAATAGCAGGAAATTGGAATGAGATTGTTCCAAAAAGTGACCAGTGAATCATCCTAAATATGACTACAATTTTGAATAATATAAACATTATTCGGTTTCATGGTTCATAAGAAATATAGAATAAATCCATACCCACAAAAAAAATTTAAAAAAAATGTTTTTACTAAATGTTTTTCACGGAACCCCAGACAGTCCGTTAAGGAACCCCCGGGTTCCGCGGAACCTGCTTTGGGAACCTCTGCTCTACAGGCAAGTACGCGATCGACATTGCCAATTTCGCACTTTTAAGTTAATTTTGGTATCTGTCCACTAATTTAAAGATTACAAATCTATAACCATTCGATGTGTTTATTCTTCGAAAAATGTTCATAATGGATTCAATCAGCTGTAATACACGTCTTCTTTGGTTTCTATGCTTTTCTTTCAAAATGACCCCCTAATTTCATTGGTGTACATTATTTCAGGTTTCTTCCTATTCATATTTAAATCATTGTATTTTCAATGAATAGTAATTGTTAAAATGCCAAACCTGCTGACCAATGTGGACATTTGAGGGTGCTTTTGAAAAAAAATACTTAATTTTTTTTAAGTAAAGTATTTTTGTCTAATATTATTTACTTTTGTGTTAAGTAAACAGAAATAGATATGTATAAATGTATAAATATTATATATTATAAATGTATTAAATATTATAATACATAAAAAGATATCACATAAACACGTGAAATAACAATCGATGATCAAACCACAATATGAAAAGGAAAAACAAAACTAAGATATTTCAGTTGGGTTTTTGACTTTGACGAAGACTGCTTGTTACGGTTGAAAGATCTTAGTTTTGTTTTCTCATTTCATATTGTCGTTTGATCATTGATTATAATAAATTCATATAAATTGTAACAATGAATTCGGTATTATTTTAAATTATTCAATCTTATATTTGTGTTTATTTATTAATATTGGATGTTTCATGGCAGCTTAACAATAATTGATAATAATTATACAAATGACTGCGAGGTTTGGGGTCTCTTCGGTAGACCGTTCGAGTGCATGGCACCATGTAAACACTTGAGCACGCGACCGCTCTGATTGAGCCAACAGTGGAGGCTTCCACAAGAAATCACTTGTCATTGTACCTGTCAGTAGCATCAATTCTGTAGGTCACGTCAACAAGGTGTTTACTGAAGTCAAAGACATCGCCTTTACCTTAAAATAAAAGTTGGGAGTCAAATTTTACTATGGAGTTTTTATTGGTAATATTCATTTTGATGTAAAATGAGTTGGGTTTTTGACTCTGACGAAGACCGCTTCTTACGGTTGAAAGATCTTAGTCTTGTTTTCCCATTTCATATTGAGGTTTGATCATTTGATGTACCTTGAGTTCAATAAAATAGTTTTTTTGTTAATCTGTATCCGAGGTGCCAGGCTAGCTCAATGGTTAACGTACTCGCCTCTGAACTGATAGGACCGGGGTTTGATCCCCACCTGGCCCTCGATTTATTCACGCGGGAGATGAATAAATCTGAGCACGTTGTCCCTCGGAGAGGTCCCGAGTTTTATAGGTGTTCGCTAAAGATCCTCTACTCTAAATACACTTGAGTTAGGCAAAATTTAGGACACACAATGTAGAATCAATATTCATTGTGTGGTATCACAAAGGGGCCAATGCTCGGCCTACGTGTGTTCCCTTGTGGGACTGCCACTGCAACCTAACCTAACCTGATCTGTATTCGTGTGCGTTGTAGCTTTGACGTTTCTATAAAAACTAAACAAGTAATAAATACAAAATATTCATTTTAATTACTTTTATCATTTCTGGTAGATTCGGGGTTCTATACCCACTCTGTTCCTCGGTTTATTTAGGTTTGAAGTGAATAACTGTTGAGCAATTCAATTAAGCCTGTTATCTTGAGAGCCTGTATCAAGATGTCAGTGTACTCGTTAAGAGTCCGCTACTAAATGGACACTTATCGTTTAAGGCAAATTTCAGGGTGACTCCCTGACTGATTATCAATCGGAACTTCATTGTGTGCATCACCAAAGGTCCCAGTTATAGGTTTGCGTTCTCACTGCTACCTAACCTAACCTGCTTGGTTACCCTCGAAACTCACTACCTAAGCATCGACTTCGAATATTTGGTTTCTATAATTAATAATCGCAAAAAAAACGTTTTATTCTTTTATCATTTCGGTAGTTAGTTTTACATTTTCCTGATTTTTTAGTTTGAAGGCTTTTTGTTCGACATTCAAAATCACTAATGGGGCTTATTCGTATAGACAATTGTACATTGACAATTCTGAAAACCAACTAGTAGCCCTAAACATTTATAATGGGACTCAATTAAATTTTTCGATAAAAATCTTATTCTAAAGTAAAATACCGTATAGTATAAATAATATTATAGTAGGGTAAAAAGCTAATGAAATGGTTTCCATATATAAAAATTTAATCGTATAAACAACGCTTTTCGAACAATACGTGTTCGAAACGCGTTGTTTATACTATTAAATTTTTATATATGGAAACCATTTCATTAGCTTTTTACCCTACATGAGTAAATACCACATAATAACTGATTGCACTACGTTAGAAATAAATATTATATTTGATCCGAATTTATGAAAGTGACAGATCTGCTTAGCTAAATAATAAAATGACAAAGTTCATACCCTGGTAATCTATCTTGCTACCAGCGCTCTGGGTGAGAAAGAATGAAAGTTTTTTAATCATATGGTAAAAGTTTCTTACTTCTTTATCAAAACTTGATTATTTTAGTGAAATCTATAATAATTGTAATTATTATTATATGAGTTATTAATGCAACTAATCATTTCTGATCAAAATTAAAAGCAGGAACATATTCATTTGTTTTATCAATTATATTCTACAACAGAGATTCCCAAAGTGGGTTCCTTAACGGACTGTCTGGTGTTCCGTGAAAAACATTTAGAGAAAACATTTTTCTAATTTTTTATTTTTATTTTAATTATTTTTTTTTCTTTTAGTGGGTATTGATTTAGTCTGTGTTTGTTGTGAATCATGAAACCGAATAATACTTATACACATAAGTAGAAGTGGCCAAAATTTTATTCATATTTAGGATGAATCACTAGTCAGTTTGTGGAGCTAACTGATTCCCGAATTTCTTTCTATTGTAAAAATAGCACTTCACATATTGCTGCCACTTCCCACTACCTAATTATGTAAAACTGGCTTTTCCTTTTATACTGTCATTAAAACTAAATACCATAGTAGACTTAATGCTCGGTCTGACTTTAGGAATCAAACTTTCAACTAAAAAACCAAAAATGATTACAAAATAAACTTCGTGGTAAAGTAACTAATTGTGTTTCATGTGTTATGTACATGTACTTGAGGAAAATATGAAAAATAAAATGTTTTAGTTTTGAAAATACAAATTGCAGTAATATTACTTTTAACTTGTTTTTAAACATACCATACTATTTATAAAAGCATATGAAAATATTTACGTTATGATTGTATAAAATCACTAGAATCTGGGTTCCTGGGAAAGTTACAGTATCAAAAAAGGGATCCGCGTCGAAAAAAGTTTGAGAAACTCTGTTCTAGGCAATTTCATATGTAATATGACACTACTAATTACCTGAAAATGACTCGAAACTGACTCTTCTGAGTTGTCTTCGTGAGTAGAGCCTAAATAAAATATAGATTTGATAAAAAACTGAAAATTCTTGGAAAAGATATTTCTTGGAGAAAAAAAATTAATGAATTATATGGCTATTAAGATTTTTTATTTTGTTAATTTATGCCAATGTCAGTGTCAAAACTCCTTTGATTATTATATTTCTATTATTAAAATTGAATATTAGATAAAGTATTGCTTCAATGAAATTATAATTTCTTAGAGCTTGTTAGAGTTTTTATTCTAATTCAATTGAAAAAATCATTATTATAATATTTTCTTTTTCTTTTGTTTTTTAACTAGAGTAATTTTAAACTATAATTACTTTAATTATATGAAGGACTTTTTTTTCTGAATAATAATATTCTTATTTAAACAATAAACAGACAATTATTTAATAAAAAATTAATTTCTAGAAACTGAGAGTACTCTAGGAGCGCTGTTGAGAAGGCACTTGTTAGCAATGTTGGTCGCTAGATAGCACTGCCTGTCGCATTTATCACACTCTTGGTTTCCCTGACACATATTACAGAAAGAAAAAAGGATCTGTTTTAAACTCATTAATTATAAATTACAAACATCCATTAATTATTGTGAAAAAATTATATTAACTTGTTTTTATTAATTTGGTTACATATTTATCAGGATTTTATTTGGACTTTGAAATATTATATTAATCAATACATATAGAATCATTTTATATGTATATTAAAAGGAAACAGTTATTCTAACGGAGTATTATATTATTTTGTTTCATTGTTTTTTTTCGCCTTGGGGAATTAAGAAAACGTTGAATGTAAAAGCAGTTTTTTTTTTTAAGAAGTAAAACACGTTTTGAACATATTTGTTCTTCTTCAGGTTACATAGCCTTTTAAGGCATTATAATTATTATTATTTTTCATTATTATTATTTAAGGGTGACTATAGCACTGCGTTTTA
The DNA here is from genome assembly GCA_026182355.1 of Hermatobates lingyangjiaoensis. Lineage (NCBI taxonomy): Eukaryota > Metazoa > Arthropoda > Insecta > Hemiptera > Hermatobatidae > Hermatobates > Hermatobates lingyangjiaoensis. Next base: position 516,120 of record JAPFBL010000213.1, on the reverse strand, counting down.
AAAAAAGACTTTTGTACTTACCCCTTCTGTACTAAAGTACCCCAGCATTTAGCTTCAACGCTTCCAAGAAGCTCAGCACTTTTGCTGGTTCAGGTAAAAGTTTTTTATGGTTTTTTGTTGAGTGTCCCAAAGCACCTACCTCTGTGCAGCAAAGTTGCCTTACAGTAAGTCAGCAGGGGTAACGGTGTTTCTTTCTCTTCTTTGCAGAATCTGCATAAACCATCATTGATAATGTCCATTCAGGCTCCCTACGTTTCAGGAGAAAGTAAATTTCTTTCTTCTTCTTCGGGACGGTGTTCTTCGGGTCCTTAGGTTCACTTGTGGGAGGTTGGCTTCCACTAGTTAGCGTTTTTGGACCCTCTGTTCTTCCATGAGGAGGACCTCTGGACTTCCTTCTCCTTAGTATCATATAGAGGAAAATACCTGTATCTCTATCGGTAGTATTTTCTCCACTCCGGAGAAAATACTTAGCACCGCATAACGGAGTAAGGGTATTTACTCAGGGGGGTCGCCTGGGACCCTTAAGGTTCCGTTCAAATATAGTAACCCCTTAATTATCCATCCTTCGGAACGGATCACATAACACATTAGATTGGGGCTGAGATAAAAGGAGGGGATTAAGGAATTAGGAAGGATGGGAAACGAAGGTGTTCAGGCCCAACCCCTGGTCACCATCTCCTCCTCTTTCGTTTGTCCCTGCATATAGCAGGTTAACATATAGCCTCGTGAAGGCCGAAAGTCGGACTTGAGAGGGTATTAGAGCCGCTTAATCACTCCATTACTACCCCTTTTTAAGACTTAAGTGAGTATGTAACTATTACACTAGCTTACATCTTTAACTAATTAACTAATGTTTAAGTATATAAAATATAAGTTAAATATTAAATAATAATTGTCTTTCTTATTTTTATATGAAATACAATTTCTTAATAAAATCATTTTGTACAAAAATTATTGTATTAATTTCTGTATAAAATTAAGAAATTAATAAATATTTAAGAAAACAGTACATTGTTTTTATAAAACCGTTTTAATTTGGATGACTAATTTATTTATTTTTCCTGGATGACTAATGACCGAACAGTAACTGATTCTACTTAATGAAAGTTCTATTTTACACTAGACTACCCATGACTTTTGTATCACTCAGAAATTATAGCAATAGTTATTGAAATAAATTCACTCAACATGATTGATAGGATAATTTTAATTGTTGTTTCATGTTATTAAGGCACAGAAACAGATTCTTATATGGCCCAAGTTTTGATGTAGTATTCTTAAGATGATTCAAGATATATACACACTAAATATATTTTACAAAATAAAAATCATTTAAAAGTAAAAAAAAATCATTTATTTTATGGCATAAATAAATAAAACATAATTCAAGTTATGAACACAATCAAATATATTTAAAACAAACAAAACTTGTAAATTGAAATATTAAATTTATTTACCAGACATAAAATAACATTAATAAAAGGAATGTGTCTTTATAATATTACCTTAGAACATTCGTATTTTATCTGACAGTTGTGTTCAAGTTTGTTTCTAAAATTATTCATTTTCACCCTCTAATGTAATAGTTTATTATATACTATAGGCTACCCTGACCCCCTAATGAGAAATATTATTAAATAATATTGTAGAAAGTCGAGGCGAGTACACAAGCCACTAAGCTACCCTGACACCCTAATATGATTTTTTAATATGTAATATAACTACAACGAAAGCAATCACAACAAAAGTAATGATTATAATATTTTTCAAACCTCTATCTCTACGGAAAATGGGTGAACAAACAAACAAACTTACGAACTTTATATTTATATAGATGTCAGAGCCATTCCTTATATTTCCTTAAAGAAAACAATTAAAATAGTGTTTTATAAAGAGACTAAGTGAACCTATAAATGACGTAATTGAAATGATGTTGCTTGAGTGACGTCATATGCAAGTCACTGCTCTTTCATTGGTTAGTCGAGAATAGGACTCGGTAGTGTTCTGATATATCCCACCATAATATGAAATATTATTATCTAAAAAGAACAATATTCCTGAATATTTCAACAAATGGTAAGTACGACCAGTCTCAGCAACTATTTGTACGTATATTTTTAATAACTAATTAGTTCAATAATGATTAGAAGTGAAGTTCTTGGTGATTATGTTTAACCACCATGTTTTAGGTTAGCGTCCTTTCAATGCAATAAAATTACCTTACAAGTAATATAAATACCTATATTTAAGTACAATATGACAAATTAATTTAAAATCCATAATAATGTGCTCGTTGGTTATCAAAATGACAAACAAATATCATATCAGAAATCAATTATTGAAATAGTTAGGATTTCATTTTAATTTATGGAAGTTTAATGGAATATATTACTTTCTAATATTATGTGTAACTCTTACAATTTGAATTCAATAATAGTTATCATTGTTTTTATTATTATAGTTGTTTCACATTTAATATAATTGACTATTTCAATTCAGTTATTAATATTAATTTGGTTTTACATTATAATGATGTTTCATTTAACTTTAAACATTTTACTAATTACTGACATATTGTTTAAATTAATAATAAAGTACATTCTTTATAATCATATACTGCAAAATTACGTCAAGTAGAAATGATTTAGGAAAAATATGAGAACATAATACAGGACTAAAAATATGGCTCAATTAGCTTATCAATAGAACAAGCTTATCAATTTCCAACTTCCAATATTAATTTAAAATCAATTTATTTTACCTGTATTATAATTGTTTACCAATTGAAATCATTATCTTGGGTAACTGTAAACTTACTTTTGGTTTATTCTCTATTGTTATATAGTTGTTAAATTCATTGAAAATTTTTCATATTTTAAAACTGTAGTTTCTATATATGGTTATATTTATAATTCTGACATTATGAAATGTTTATTATTAAAAAGTAATAGCAACACAATTACATAAAAACTATTTTCTTTTTAGGTATACTCTGTGCAATTAGGTTTTAAAATTGTTACATACAATTTAATCCTATATCATGCTTATTTAAGATTTAAATACGAAATAATTTGCTAAATTTTACAAATTTCTAGATTGTTTAACACTTTGGTTTGATTATTTTAGATAATATGTTAGAAGAATAAAATTGTTAGTTGTAGAAAGTTAACCCCAATCAAACATGCATTTTCTGATGCATTTCTTGGTGTGATCGATAGTTTTCGAACAAGTGTTTGACTAATCAAACAAAACATAAGGTGGTTGTTAATGAGTTTGGTATTATTATTACTTATAGTAAAGTTGAGTGTGGCCACTCCTGATTTTTCAACTTAGTTTTTCTTCCGGTTCAAATTGAACATTTATAGTTAAGGCAGGACAGCATCTGTCAGGTTAGCCTATTATGTTAATAATTAAATTCAAAATTATGCTTAGCTAAAGATAACACGACATTCACTGACGGTTGGCGAAGTTCGATGGGTCAACTTGTTTTAATGATTACTCAATTAACTTCAAGATGTTTAAAATATGTTTGTTTGACTTACTTCAAATTTAGTATATTTCGTTGTGATATATATTTTATAACAAAGACAGTTCAATGTACATAAAGAAACATAGAGAAATTAAAATCACACACTTATAGTCTCTAATTTTTGGTTGAACCGTCTTGAGGATAGATAACAGTGGGAAACCAAGCGACTGACTGTTATCTCTCCTCAAGACGGTTCAACCGAAAATTAGAGACTGTAAGTGTGTGCTTTTAATTTCTCTAAGTTCCTTTATGTACATTGAACTGTATTTGTCCATTTTGGTTCGTATTTTCATCGAAAAAGTGTTTTATAACAAAGAAATATATATTACAAAGAAATGATGATGATATATAATTGTGTTTTTGTTTTAGAATATTCGATTGTTACATACATATATATTAATATGGTTGAATTTTTATTAAAAGACATTATTATTTTTGGTTCTTTTTTGTTGGTTTTGAAAAAGGTTTAATTTAAAAAGGAACTATAAAGGATAAGGGGAGAGACATACTTTATTTATTTATTTAAATGAAGAATGAATACCAGATTCTGTGTTTAAAACTAAAGTTTGCTTCCATATGAAAAGTTTAAACATTACATATCAGTTGCATTTACTTTTTCAATAAATATTGAGTTTGGCCCGTGACTTTACTTTTCTATTTAATTCTTGCCCACTGTGAATTTCAGTGGGACTATACCAGAGGTTCCCAAAGTGGGTTCCTTAACGGAATGTCTAGGGTTTTAGTAAAACATTTTTCTAAACATTTTTTTTGTGGGTATGGATTTATTTCTTATGAATCATGAAACCGAATAATGTTTATATCTGCATATGCCCATAAGTAGAAGTGGTCAAAATTTTATTCATATTTAGGATGAATCACTAGTCAGTTTTTGGAACTATCTGATTCACGAATTACCGTTTTACAACAGTAGCACTTCACACATTGCTGCCATTTCCCACTACCTACTTATGTGAAACTGGATTTTCCCATTAAACTGCCATAGGAACCAAATACCGAAGTAGACTTAATGCTGGGGCTGACTTGAGAATCAAACTCTCAACTATCAAGCCAAAAATCATTACAAAACAAACTCTGTGTTAAAATTGCTAGTAATTCTGTTTTATGTGTTATGCACTTGTGGAAAATATGAAAATTAAAATCTTTTAGTTTTGAATTTTTATTCGAAAAATACACATTGCAGTATTATTACTTTTTTAATTGTTTTTAAACGTACATACTATTTAAAAAGGCATATAAAAAGGTTTATATTATGATTGTATGAAATATTAGAATCTGGGGTTCCCGGGAGAGTTACTGGAACCAAAAAGGGTTCCACGTCGAAAAAAGTTTGAAAAACTCAGGTCTATACTATTATAAGGGTCATCGAACACCTTCTTTTTAATGCAGTCATGTTCACGTAAATGCAGATAAACTATAAATTAATTCATTTCTAGTGAAGAGGATAATGGGCATATCTAAATAAAGATAGTTCTCTTTATTTACATGTTTTGTGTAATTTGAATTTTCCAAATAAAATCTTAACGTTTTCTTTCTGTTCGACCCTACTGACACCAACTTGTACTTTGATATTTTGAAATGTTTGACCTGAATGAACTAAAACCTTCTGTAGATTCTCTCCTTGACACTTATGAATAGTCATGGCAAATGCTAACTGAATCAGAAATAGTCAACCACCTGTTTTGTTTTCTTTTTTTTTGTGTGAGTAATTCTTTATTAAATGTGCCTATATATGATAATACAGATTTATATATATATATATATATATATATAAATATGATTATCTAAATAATAGTAGTGGTTATTAGCGTCTGAAACACTAGGAGAAATAAATAAAAAAGTACACTGGTTAGTTTTTTTTTTGCTTAAATCAAGTTTTCAAATGAGGCCGCTTTTTGCTTGGAACCTTCATAATGAAATATGCAATTTGAAGATAAACAAAACTCTGGTTTTGCTGAATCATTTCAGAATTGTTGAACAATCTGTATTGCAATAATTAATATTTTCCATCTTTATTTACTCATTATATAAAATATAGCGGTATGGAAATATTGCCTTCAAATCAAAATGCCTGTATGGAGTTTGCAACGCAAATCAAATACACGTTTTAAGCTCCCATAAGTACAATAAAAAAAAGTTTTCCAATGCTGTACTGCGGTTTGTGTGTATGAGAGAGAGAGAGAGAGAGAGAGAGAGAGGAGAGAGAGAGAGAATGAGTGAGAGAGCAAGCTATCTTAAAAGCGAATGAGTTATAATCACCGAATGCGACCGTTACCCCAGAGAAGAGAACAGGGATACTTTATCTGTAATAAAATAAAAAACTCTTTTTGCTCTTTGGTAGAAATTTTTTCAAACAATTTTGGAAATGATCGCTTTCAATAAACATTGATTAAAAATATCTGGTCAAATATAGATAATAAGCATTAAATTTCTGATTCGATGTATGTAATACATCTTTCATGTATTGAATAGTATAATTAATTAAGGAATAGTATTTTTCATCGTTGATAAGAGGGTAAGACTCGAAAGCGATTAGAATTTCTTCCTCTTCTTTTGTTACCTTTACTGATGATTTCCTTCATTTATTACTAATATTTCATACATTATACTCGTATATTCCTCGATTGTCTACTGTTAACATCTTTCTACTCAATGATGGTGTTGTCCAAAAATATAAAGCTTTTTTTGTGATCTCTTGTATGTGTTTTCTTTTAGTGAATTTAGATTATTTGTTATACTATATCTAGGTTAGGTTCCAGCGGCAACCACCAGATAGCACGCAAAGACCGAATATTGACCCTTTGTGATATCACGCAATGAACAGTCTACATTGGGGAGTCCTAAATTTTTTCCTAACTCAACAATATTTAGAGTAAGGATCTTTAACGAGTATTTGGCACCATACAGACTCGGAACCGATTGCCTTACGTCCTATCTGAGAGACGAAGTGCTAAAAATTTTTTTGTCACTCGCGTGAAGAAATAGTTGGTCAGACTTAGCATTGAACCCCTGACCTATCAGACCTGATGTTAGCACGTTCCCACTGAGCATTCTCTCTCTCTCTCTCTCTCTCTCTCTCTCCTCTCTCCCTCCCTCTCTCTCTCTCCCCCTCTCCCTCCCCTCACACCCCTCTCTCCTTCCTTTCTGCACCCCCCGTCTCCCTCCCTCTCTCTCTTTTCATCCCTCCCTCCCTCTCTCTCCCTCTCATTACTCTCTCTTCCCTCTCTCTCTCTCTCTTCTTCCTCTCCCTTTCTCTCCCCTAAAACCCTCTCTCCCTTACCTTCTGCCCCCTCCCTCTCTACCCTACTCCCCCTCTCTCCCTCCATCTCTCTCTTTTCATCCCTCCCTCCCTCTCATTACTCTCTCTTCCCTCTCTCTCTCTCTCCCTCTCACACCCCTCTCTCCCTTCCTTTCTGCCCCCCTCTCTCCCACTCCCCCTCTCTCTCTCCCTCTCATTACTCTCTCTTCCCTCTCTCTCCCTCTCCCTCTCCCTCTCTCTCCCTCTCCACCCCTTTATATGATTATTCCAATGAAGGATATTTGTCTTGCATGATGTATATTACCCTTTTAATGCAAACTAATAACATATTAAAAAAAAAACTCTATTGACTCCATCCGTTCATTCTTCACATTTTCTAATTAAAGTGAAACTTCTTATTTTGTTCCATAAAGTTTCATGAAAAACAAAAATTAACTATATAGATGAAATCGCTTTATTGAGTTTAAACACAATCAACTAATGAGTCAATTTTGTTTTTGTTGAAACATGCAAGTTATAAAAGATATATTCGAAAGGATGTATTCTAAATGATATATTCTCTCTTATATCAAACAGTATTAATAGTTTAGTGTAAAGTTCATGTTACTTTCTTGTATAATGTAAATATATATAATCTATTTATAATAAAAACCGGACTAATTATGTTATAAAAGCTAAACATAAAACAACAGTGAAAGCTATTTGTAGATGGAGTTAGAAGGAGGACTTGTAGTGTTTGATATGAATACAGCTTTCTCATCATGACAAATCACCTATTAAAGCCCCACTATTGATCTCTGTATCATTTAGTCAAATTAAGTCCCTATAATTATCTCGCATTACATCTAAAAATAGTCCACTCCGAAACAATTAAAATATCGATTTCTTTAAAACAGAATTTTATAAATATCTATTTAACGTCATAAGTAAAAAGTTTTATTAATTGAAAGTTGGTTTCGTATTCTTATTTAATATCAAATGTTTTTGCTATAAATAGATGTTCTATATCTGCTCAAATATTAAAACACATTATAATATTTTAAATTCACCTAAGCTTAACTATCATAAAGTCGTAGTATAATAATATCAACATCCCACAGCCTTTTATATATATATTGGTATACTTTGGGAGCAGACTTTCTTTTAAACATACATTAAATAACTTGCCAACTTTAAGTCTAGTATGTTTCTTACATACCTTCTCGAGTTTTCTTAAATTATTCCTTCATCTTTCCGGTACCATATAAATCAACTCACCGAATGATTTGGTTATATTTCTATTTTCCAAATTTACGCAGGGCCGACGTTTCGGTCTACATTGACCATTATCAAGGAAATCTTTTTACAAAGAACTGGCCGAGCCCCGATAAACTTTAGATTTGTTTTTATCCCACGGTCGTTACTTTTATCAATATTTATATATGGCTGTGGGATATTGATGTTATTATACCATGACTTTATGATTGTTAAGCTTAGGTGAATTTATAAATATTATAATGTGTTTTAATATTCGAGCAGATATAGGACATAGTAAGGACGAAGTAAAAAGAGTGGAAGAGAGAATTGGCCAGGAGATGGATTGAGTGTGGTGCATGTGCGGTGCTTAGCCCAGCTAGCTGCATGTAGTGTCATAACGATCCGGATTGAGTGTGGTGCATGTGCGGTGCTTAGCCCAGCTAGCTGCATGTAGTGTCATAACGATCCGGATTGAGGGTGGTGCATGTGCGGTGCTTAGCCCAGCTAGCTGCATGTAGTGTCATAACGATCCTAACGGTTCTTTACATACTAGCTGATCAGCCTCGATACAACGGTACTTCATCCAATCTCATTGCGTCTCCATATTATTAAGTAAATGACTTCAAACTTTCTAGTCTATTTAAGTCAGTCATCAAGGTTCAATGAAACCTTGTTTCCTTGGCAGGTTACCAGAATTATTTCAGCAGTAATTGCATAAGCCATATGAGTAACTGGGGAGTTTCTCTGAAAGAATTGAATCATTTTGTGGCTTAATGCCATTTACTACTGGATTATTTGTAAAATAGGACGATCAATGTTCTAAAAAATATTATTACGCTGTATCCGCGTGTTTTTTTTTTAAGTCAGTGTTTTGATTATGCATCGTCTCTGGAGGATGGTTTTATAGTTTGACCGTTATAATGTTTGGCACCAAATATGGTATGCATTACTGACCATATATGCAATAGGTACCAAGGAGGCTTTCACTTGATGGAGGCACGTGGGAGGTCTGTTAAAATATAGAAATTAATTACAACGTATTTCATAACAAAGTATAATTTAGGAGACATGCATATTATTATTACCACTGAGGTTAGTATGATTTATATTATTAATATGGCAAACCGTCATACCTCGTACGATGATGTTGGAGTCGTTGGAGCACATTCGAACGTTGTTCAGCTTCAATGCCAACTAACGTGAGTTAGTTGAAGATGGACAACGTTCGAAAGTGCTCCAACGACTCCAACATCATCGTACGAGGTATGACGGTTTGCCATATTAATAATATAAATAATTTAGGGACACTAATCGTTAACACAGGTCTCCTAGTTTTATGATCTTGCAGTATCGTGACCACAAGATGAATGATTAGGTCTGCAGGTTATGTTAGGTTATAATGGCTGTCTAAAGAGAGCCACTTTGACCGAACATTGGTGCTTTGTGATACCACACAATGAACATTCTAGTGCATTCGGAGTCTTAAATTTTACCTAACTCAGATGTATTTAGAGTAGTAATCTTTAACGAGTACCTGGCATGGTGCAGGTTGAGGAAGGACGGTTTAACGTCTTCTCCGAGGAACAACGTGCTCAGATTTATTCACCCCCAACGTGAATAAATCGAGAACCAGAGTGAGTATTGAACCCCGGATCTACCATTCCAGAGACGAACACATTGCCATTGCGCTGCCCTGGCCCCTTGGATAAACAATATAAAGTTAATTGAATCATAAACATATTATGAACTGTTGTAGCTTGCTTGAAGGTCCAAAGCTATACAGAATATGCCATATTCTTTATAATATTATTTTACGCAAAAAGCATGTTCGATAGTCTTCAGGATGTGTAATATTCGAAATGAAATTGAATACTTGTGATTCCTCGAAACACATCTCACACCAACTGGGAGCCCAGCTCGCATATATTATACTTTGATGGACCGATCACCATGCTGAATAGAGTTTTTAAATTGTCCACTGTTATATATGGTGATAATTCATAGATTCATTTTTAAAAAAAATAACCTAATAACAACCTCTTATAGAAAATAACGAAATATTCTATTGAGGTGTACAAAGCTAATGAAGTGGTCTCCACATATAAAAATTTAATGGTATAAACACGTAGTGTTCGAAACGCGTTGTTTATACCGTTAAATTTTTATATTTGGAGACCATTTCATTAGCTTTTTTACCCTACAATGAGTAAATACCACATAAAAACTGATTACACTCCTTTAGAAATATTCTATTCTTACTTTATTACTTTCTTCCCAAATTTGTTTAGCTTAGGTTGTGGGTTGTCCATAATTTAGTAAATTTAGCTGGTATCTTTGGTTTTTCTTTACTAAAAATGCTTTGTATATTTTCATTGATTGATTGATCAAAGGATTCAGAATAAGTGTGTACGACAATGAAGAAAAAGGCTATTAGTTGAACAGACTGTAGGAGAAACGATAAAGGATTTGGTGGTTAAACGTGTTTACGTTTCCGAAAGAGAGAGAGTGTGGGATGGATGGAGAGGGGGAGCAAGAGGGAGGGAGAGGGGAGGAAGTGGGAGGGAGAGGTGAGAGTGGGAGAGAGAGTGAGAGAGGGGGTGAGAAGGAGAGGGGAAGGAAGGAAGTTTCAAGGCTCCTGTTCCTGATGAGCTCCCACCAGTGTGTGCCAAGAAGGCCCTTCCGGTTATAGGTGAAGCCTTATTGCAAATAATGAGAGAATGTTACTCCTTGGGTTACTTCCCAACAAGGTGGAAGATGGCAGATGTAGTCATGCTGATCAAAGGAGGCAACAGGGACCCCACAAGGGCCTCGTCTTATAGACCCATTTGTCTACTGCCCTCGTTAGGCAAATGCCTAGAGGCACTTATTATGAAGCCTCTGGCGGCAAAGCTGGCCACCGCCTCGAGTGGATGTCAGTATGGGTCAGTACCTGGTGGGTCCACTGATAACGCGTTATGGAAGCTGAGGTGCCTGGTCACCGAGGCTGATTCCAAGTACGTTGTTGGATTATTTATAGATATAAAAGGCGCATTTGATCATGCATGGCGACCTGCCATCATCAGAGAGATCATTGATGCTGGGATAGAGGATAATATAGTAAAATTAATAAAGAGCTATTTCACAGATAGAGTGGTGTTCGCCAGGGCGGGTAGCTGTACAGTGCAAAGATTGGTGGAAAGAGGGTGCCCCCAGGGATCTGTACTGGGCCCTATCCTGTGGGCTTACCTTTTCGAGCTCCTTCTGGTCGAACTTCTGGCATCGGACCATAGCCCCCATCGCTTATGTGGATGACTTGGTGGTGGTGGTGAAGGCTCGGTCCAGAAGGGAGATAGAAGAAAGGGCAAACAATGCACTGTCCATCATAAGTAGATGGTGCCGTATGTGAAGGTGGAGTTGTCCCTGGAGAAGTGCACTGCGCTGATGCTGAGGGCAAATTCAAAGGGGGCAGCATGCCAAGGATGTTCTATAATCAGAATAGAATGCCCTTTGGGACGGAATATAGATACCTGGGCGTGCTTATTACTGAGGGATTCAGGTTCTCAAAGCATATCAAAGAGATGGCAGGAGAGCACTGAAAAAGTTCACGCATGTAAGCAGACTCTCCGGGCCGATGTGGGGGATAAAGGCTAAGGCCAGAGGGGTCCTGTACGGCGCCATCTGTGAGTCGGTGCTGTTATATGGAGTGCCGGCTTGGGGCCTGACCTGAATTCCTCTATGAGCAGAGTGCTAGTCTCGCATCAGCGCAGAGCACTTTTGATGGTAACAAAAGGATATAGGACAGCATCCGCCCTGGCGACTCAAGTCCTGGCTGGTCGGATGCCCATCGATATTAAGATCAAGCTAAGAGTCGAGCAGTTCCTCTACAGGCATGGTGGTCGCCCCAGATGGGTGGATATAAGTCCGGAAGAGATCGGGACCGAGAGGAACGTTTGACTCGATGGGCATTACGGCTATGGCAGGAGAGATGGGATGGAGGGAACGTGGTAGGTGGACCCACTGTTTCCTCCCCAATGTAGAAAGAAGATTGAAGCTGGGGGACTTCCACACAAATTACTGGTTAACCCAGATTCTCACGGGGCATGGTGATTTTGGGGCATACCTCTACAGGTTTAAAAAAAGGGAGGAGGAACGTTGTGCATGCGGGGCCCCTTCGGAGAGTGTGGCACACATCCTGGAGGTATGTCCCAGATATGCTAGAGCACGATTTGATTATGAGACGAGGACGGGAGATTTTGTAGAGGCCACATACAGAACTGCCCTTACGAGCCACAGGATCGCCTTCTTGGAATATATTGGCATCATAAAGGAAATGAGAAGGAGTCCAGGACCGGAAGCCTCTGGACGGCCAGCCTGAAGAAGATATGTTTGATTTTGTTTAAGTTTTTACTATAAAGTGTTTTATTTTGAACAAGAACTTTTGTGTATTATGTTGAGTTTTTTTTTTATCCCAATTTTTCTTTTGACTTTGTGATGTAGCGTCGTGGAAGCTCGCCTCCGCGTGGTCCACCTCGGGCGTATCTCGGAGGCTATGACAGCCCTATCTTCGGCTAGAGCTTGGTGCTCCCGAGATGCGGCAAAAGAGCTTTCACGTTAAAAAGGCATCAGCCTGAGTTGCTATTATACGTGATATGGCCGAAAGGCTGGGTACACGTTCTAATATCAAAACAGAGGGGAAGGAAGAGGGAGGGAGAGGGGTGGAAGAGGGAGGGAGGGGAGCGAGAGGGAGAGAGGGAAGAAGACAGGAAGGGAGGGGTGAGAGAGGGAGGGAGAGTGAGAGAGAGAGAGAGAACTTGAGGGTGAATAATTATTTATCACCAATAAACCATTGAGAACCAAGAAGTAATGAACGAATCTGTTACTTACATTGTGATTTGCACCTATATTGTTTTTGTTTTTATTATAATTAAAATCAATTATGTTTTACAATCTTAGAATAAATCGTAAAAAATTGTTGAAAAATTTTTTTGAAAGGTATTCGATTTTTTATAAGCATGTTTCTCTCTCTCTCTCTCTCTTTCTCTCACTCCCTCTCTTTCGGAAACGTAAACACGTTTAACCACCAAATCCTTTATAGTTTCTCTTCAGTCGGTTCAACTAATAGCCTTTTTCTTCATTATCGTACACACTTATTCAGATAAGATACCAGCTAAATTTACTAAATTATGGACTACTCACAACCTAAGCTAAAGAAATTTGCTAAATATCCAATATCAAGTATTTGGATATTTACTTTTTTTTTAAAAAAAAAACAATGTTATGTAAATTAGCTTATTATATATTTGCTATCATATATTTACTAATGAAATATGTAACTATATAATAAAATTTCGTGGTTCATTGATAACATTTAACCATTTAAAGAGAATGTGGTATTTTAACATGTAAAATGTCTTTTCCTTGGGAATTTCCTTTATTATTTACGAATATCAATTGCTTCAGTTTCCAATATACCTATAATTGTTTTCACTATTGGTATTGTTGTATTGATAGAAACTGTAAATAATTTGTTATTTAGTATCTACTTTAGTGATAGAGTAGGCACTAAATATGATTGAATTCTAAAGTTAATGTTCGAGGGAGAGTGTGGTGGGAGGGACGGACGCAGGGAGAGAGAGAGAGAGAGAGAGAGAGAGAGGAGGAAGAGAGAGTAGAGACAGGAGCAAGAGAGAGGGAGAGAGAGAGAGAGAGAGAGAGAGAGAGTGAGGACTTCAGGGTTAAGATTTTATTCATCAGTTAGGCTGACTAAATTTTGCCTTAGGCAGGTTTATTGAAATTGGGATGTTTAATAAGATGTTTACTATAGCGGGTAGGCTGGAGGAATTGTATTTCTCTACAAAAGATTCCTTGCGGAATATTGCCTTGTATTGGAAATCTTTATTCATTTGCAATATTCGAATCTCCAGTCTCCAGTCTTGGGGGCTAATAACACTCATATTAGACCACAACCACGGCAGAACTTCAAATATATAATAGATATATGTAAAGACCTAACCTGTTCCGATACAGGTAATGTAGAGTTTTCAGTCTTGTTTATAGTCCAGAAAAACCCAAAAGCCGAGCATATTGTTGATACCGTCTCAGGGCTGGCAGTTAACATAAATATGAAATTCGCTGATTCACGCACGCTCGAGTGACTTTACATGCGCACGAGTTCACTTAACGCATGCACTTCTGTACAGACCAATTTACTAAATATATTGTAGGGTAAAAAAGCTAATGAAATGGTCTCCACATATAAAAATTAATCGTATAAACAGCGCGTTTCGAACACATAGTGTTCTTCTTCAAACAATTTTTATATGTGGACACCATTTCATTAGGTCTTTACCATACAATGAGTAAATACCACATAATAAGCTTGCAGTGGCAGTCCCACAAGGAACTCACATACGGCCGAACACTGGTCCTTTCTGATCCCACACAATCAACATCCTACTACATAAGGAGTCCTAAATTTAACCTAACTCAAACATATTTAGAATAGATATCCTTAACAAGTACCTGATATCGTACAGGCTCGACGGTTTAATGTCCTCTGCGAGGAACGTCGTACTAAAATCTATTCACCGCCCACGTGAATAAATCGAGGACCAGAGTGAGTATTGAACCCCGGATCTACTGGTCCAGAGGCGAGCACGTTACCACTGAGCTACCCTATCTTCTGCATTACTCCAAAGTTAATAAAATGTACTATAATGTACGTTTTATATACTGGAATTTGTACAAACTACTCAACATTTTATTCTACTGTAAGTAGCTGTTTTAGTATTCAATGTTATTTTTATGCTTTGAACAAGTGCTCAGTATCGAGTTGATAGTCTTATAAATTCAAACTTGAATTAAATCATTCCTACATTTTTATAACAATCTACCCTTTTTCAGTATCCAAAAAACCGTGATTTTTTTAATTTTTATATTAGTTCTATAGTAATTGGAAAATTCTAATTCTGTAGAGTAAGTTTTTTTATAGATCAAACCACAATGTGATATGAAAAAAAAAGACAGATCTTTCAACCACAACAAGCGGTCTTCGTCAGAGTCTAAAACCCAACGCAGGAAGACTGCTTGTTACGGTTGAAAGATCTTAGTCTTCTTTTCCTATTTCATATTGTGGTTTCTTCATTGATTGTTATTTCATGTGGTTATATGAAATCTTTATATATAGATATATAGTCATCATCAAAGAAACCAAAGATTTATTCAAAAAAAAAGAGTATAATTCAAATCATAAAAAAAATGGGTAAATAAAATTAACTAGCTACGCAAACAAATATTATAAACTCATAACCACTTCAAAAAAATAACTGTTCAAAAAAAATTAAGAAAAATGTAAATACATTTATTTTTAAATTGAAAATATTACAGTTGAAAAATCTGTTTAAAAAGAGTATTACATACATAAAACATAAAAACAATTACGATCCAAAAAACTCATTTGGTCTAAAATTTGAAATTTGTTGTAAGCTTTTTATGTTTTAATTTTTTTCTATTTTCTTTTTGTACGCCCTATAATTGACGCGCCCTGGGACATGCAACCCGGACCCCCCTCCCCCCCCTCTTCCCTCCCTTCCTACGCCACTGTGTTACCACCCATTTAATGCAATTATCAAACCCCACATTTCCAAGGTTTGCAATCTAGGTGGTGTCACCCATCCAAATTCTATCCATGCTCAATGATGCTTCACTTCATTAAACTGATGCAAACAGAACTATTGCAGCAACAAGGCAGTTTGATCATTGTTTTGAGTTAGTTAATTTTCTTTTAGTACAACACATAGTGGTATTTAGTATTATACAATTGCACCTGATTTGTTTACTTTAGTTATTTTTATTTGTTTTTTTGTCATGTGTTTATATATTTTTTGTGTTTCATATGTTTCACCCATATTTTACTTTGTCATGCCTTTTTCGCCATTTTTCTGTTTGTTTATAATCACTGCTTTTATTCAGTTTTAAAAACACATTTACTGTTATTTCAATTTATTTAGTTATATTTAATTTGATTTCCTTTTTATCTGTTATCATTGAATATTTATATGTTTTTAAGTTAAAACTGCCGATATAACAAGTCTTTTGAACCATAAACTGCAACCGATATATTACCGGTACAGTACTCCATCGTACTTTGTACGTTTTATTTTTCCTAATAAACATTTATCAAGAGTAACTAAATGTGATTTTGTTTTATTTTCTAATTACAGCAAACAAAACTTTTTTTTTATAGTGTTAGAGTTCTGAAGACGTGTTGAGTCGAAACTGTATAATACAAGGAAAAAAGTGTCTTTTGCTAGTAATATTACAGTATATCAGTAGTGTTGCTTTATAAATATCCATCAATGATGAAACCACAAAATGAAATGTTAAAACAAGACTAACTGTGTGGTTTTTGACTCTGACAAAGACCGCTTGTTACTGTTGAAAAATCTTAGTCTTGTTTTCCCATTTCATTTTGTGGTTTGATCATTGATTGTTATTTTACGTGTTTATGTGAAATCTTTTTATAAATATCCATGTAATGCAGACTGGAATGGTTTGTATGGATCTGTGTAAGAAATAAGGTGTCACATACATATCAATGAAATGTATCATTGATGTTGGAACATTAATGTTAGACACATGTTGGAACAGGTGTCTAAGTCTCCTCTAAAATTAATCAAAACCATGTTTTTTTAATCTGTGAAACTGATTTGAACTTAATCATCATCAAAATAAAAAAATCTCTTAACTGTATTAATAACTTAAGATAATCAATAAAGCAAACAGAAGAATAATTGACTAAGTTAAATACCTTTGAGGTATTTAATGAGTTCTGGTAAGTTGCGTATGAGTTGGGTTTAGGTTCGTAAATCTTGCGGTAGGTTTATGCCTTTGTACAGCCTCATTCAGTGGATGTAGGGAGGCATGGTCACTCAAGTGTTGTATTACCCTTGTTGTAGCCATGGCTCTGTAACAGTTTTCATTGGTCAGATGTTAACTGTTATCAAGCCTTGTGTACTCTTGAATATTAGTAGCCCCTTTCGCAATTAGCTTTTATTTATTCGAATCTTATTCGTCTGTAGTCAGTTACTATGTCTTATTTAATCATTGTATATTATGAAAATTATATGTTTACGTGTTTTATATGTAAAATGCATAGTTACGTATATATATAAAGATTTCACATAAACACGTGAAATGGTTTGATCATATATATATATATAAGTAGCTCACCACAAATGAATGAAGATAGTCGCTCTGACGACGTGAAAACGAAAGGCCTCACAGTCACTTGCTCTCTGACGACGTGAAAACGAAAGGCCTCACAGCCACTTGCTCTCTGACGACGTGAAAACGAAAGGCCTCACAGCCACTTGCTCTCTGACGACGTGAAAACGAAAGGCCTCACAGTCACTTGCTCTCTGACGACGTGAAAACGAAAGGCCTCACAGTCACTTGCTCTCTGACGACGTGAAAACGAAAGGCCTCACAGTCACTTGCTCTCTGACGACGTGAAAACGAAAGGCCTCACAGTCACTTGCTCTCTGACGACGTGAAAACGAAAGGCCTCACAGTCACTTGCTCTCTGACGACGTGAAAACGAAAGGCCTCACAGTCACTTGCTCTCTGACGACGTGAAAACGAAAGGCCTCACAGCGACTATCTTCATTCATTTGTGGTGAGTTGCCTGAATATTTATATCACGCGTTATTGTGGCAATTTTATATATATATATATATATATATAAAAAGATTTCACATAAACACGTGAAACAACAATCAATGACCAAACCACAATAAGAAATGGGAAAACAAGACTAAGATCTTTCAACCGGAACAAGCGGTCTTCGTCAGAGTCAAAAACCCAACTGAACACTAGATGCAGAAAACATCTGGTGAGGATGTTTTCCCACTCTTCTCAACTCCTCACCAGATGTTTTCTGCATCTAGTGTTCAGTTGGGTTTTTGACTCTGACGAAGACCGCTTGTTCCGGTTGAAAGATCTTAGTCTTGTTTTCCCATTTCTTATTGTGGTTTGATCATTGATATATATATATATACAATCATCAGTTGGGTTTTTGACTCTGACGAAGACCGCTTGTTACGGTTGAAAGATCTTAGTCTTGTTTTCCCATTTCTTATTGTGGTTTGATCATTGATATATATATATATATATATATATTATATATATATATATATATACAATCATCAGTTGGGTTTTTGACTCTGACGAAGACCGCTTGTTACGGTTGAAAGATCTTAGTCTTGTTTTCCCATTTCTTATTGTGGTTTGATCATTGATTGTTATTTCACGTGTTTATGTGAAATCTTTTATATATATATATATATTGATAAAAGTATCGAATATTGATAAAAGTATTCGTGGAATAGAAACAAAAGTAAAGTTTATCGGGACTCGGTCAGTTCTTTAGGTTCAAATTAAATTCTCAATGACCGAGAGTAATAACCGAAACTAATTGGGAACTGACCGAGCCCCGATAACTTTAGTTTTGTTATTATATATATATATATATATATCAATGATCAAACCACAATAAGAAAATGGGAAAGCAAGACTAAGATCTTTCAACCGTAACAAGCGGTCTTTGTCAGAGTCAAAACCCAACTCAGTTGGGTCTTGCTTTCCCATTTTCTTATTGTGGTTTGATCATTGATTGTTATTTCACGTGTTTATGTGAAATCTTTTTATATATATATGTTGGTATATATTGGCAGCAGATCTTCTCTCAACCATAGCGAGGAGGTTAGAAACTGTTAAGAAAAGGTCGTGAATTCAGAAAATGCGATAATTTTCAATAAAATATATATATATAGATACAAAACTAAAGTTTATCGGGTCTCGGTTCAAATTAAACTCAGAACAGTTCTTCAGGATCAAATTAAACGCTCAATGCCAACGTTTCGGTTTTTATTTAAATTCTTTTTTATAGGCAGGCATATAAATGTTGAAACAGAAAAACTAAGTATTATATTACAAATTATTTTACAATGAAAAATAGTCCGTGAATTTCAACACCAACTGTCTAGTTTGAATGAACATGTGACACTTTCAAGTGTTTCAGCGTCACGTGTTCAAACTAAACAGTTGTTGTTGAAATTCACAGACTATTTTTCTTTGTAAAATAATTTGTAATATAATACTTAGTTTTTCTGTTTCAAAATTTATACTTTTTTGATAAATTATTTACATGTAAGACTTGTATTACACAGTATTACTCAGTATCACCAAAACTGAGTGAGTACCACGTAACAACTTATTTCACAACAGGATCTTTTAAAATTCGTTTTGTATATGCTAATCGTTATAGTGTTTATATTTCAGTTAAAATAATTTATATTTTTTTATTAAATTAATGGCAAGTGGTTCACGCTAGAATAACCTGTTTTTATGTCTATTGAATGACGAAATATCAAACTATTGAAACGTTTTGAGCCAAATTTGTTATACTTGCTTTAGAAGTTTGTTGGCAGATGTAGACATGTGGTTTACACAGAGTGTTTGTTTCTCTAGTCAAATTGTCAATTATTCTGTTAGTGGATGAGGGTACAGTGCTCTGGCGTGCAGATTGATTCCCTGATTAAATACATAGATGTTGTTTATGCTAAAGCAGTTAGTATCAGTTGGATAAGTAATGAATACTGAAGTACTTTGTGGAGTTGTTTGATTGGTTTCTAATGCCGTCTATTAAGTTACTCTTGAGCATGGACATCGTCTAAAGCCTGTGGAACGATCTAATGTAGGAATACGAAGTAAGATAGTATATTCGTGGTCCATGTACCATGATTTGAGGTATTTGACAAAGGCGAAAGAAGGCATGGCGAGGCATGGGTGAGTGTTTCGAGAGGTCTGACTTTTCTGTTGTGCCAGGTGTGTGGGTAGCAATGGAACGCGAGGACGGCCCATGGGTGCAGCTGAAGCATTCAGCGTCCTTCTCCTGTCTGCCGCACAAGAAGGGCGGCCCTCACCGAGCACGCACGCACACCTTGCCAGCTCATCAACCACATTCCGATTATGGTTTCGTGCGCTATGGAGCCCTTCCTGAAGAAGAGAAAGAATCCAAGAAAGAAGGCTCGTTGCGTAACGCTGTTGTTGGCTTACTAAGGGGTGAAGGCCGTCGTTGGCGTAGCCTTGGCGCTTTGCTTCGACCTTCGCCGCCTCCACCACCGCCCCCTCCGCCCCCGCAGTCCTTCTACCTGCTCGACGACTTCCTCAAGCCTCGCCACACTGCCAGCAGTTCTGACTCCCTGGAGCTCTGTTCACCGGTCCCGCCGCCGGTGCCTCCTCCGCCGCCTCCTCTTCGACTGGTCAGTTACCGCAAGCTCTGCCAATGCCGCCAGTGTAGGACTCAGCAGTTCAGCGCTCTGGTAGGCCTCTTTCAATACTGGTGGTGGTTCACACTGTCCTGTACCATTCAATATTCATACTTTACTTACTCCTGAAATATTTAAACAACTCAGGTAAGATAATAATCTACAAAACTAATACAAAATACTATACTCATACTAACAAAATAATACAACAATACATATATCTCACGATTTCCTCAAAGGATTTAGAAATCAAATAACAAATACTATTTGTATTTTAATTTATTTGTTAAAAAAAAAAATTGTGCTAAATATAACTCTACTAAACTTCCACAACAATCAAGTTATCAAATTGTTATTATTTACTAGTATTTATTCTTATTAAGACTTATGAATATTTTTAATGTACTATTCTGAATACTTTTTTTTTAATTTTCTTTAGCCAAACGGAAACAATCATAAAATACTAAACGAGTGTTCGGTTTCCGTTTCGGGTGGATAACTTCTCTTCTTCTGTTGATGATAAGACCGAAATATTTAAATATTTCGTTGTTGTTTCTCCGTGTTCTCTCCTTGTTGATAAGTTGTCCTAAAGAACGTTTCGGGTTTTAAATGTGTATATATATTGTTAAATTGCGCCCCATATTTTTCTTATATCTGATTTTTGTATAACATTTAAAAATATATAAATAAATATTGGTTAAATTGTTATGTTGACTTTCGTCTTCTCGCGACTGAATTTTCATTCCTGAGGATGACCGTTAAAAGGGTTGAAATATTGAATGTGAGTCCTAGTATCTGTGAGTCCATTAGTATTTCTTTAAGTTTCCAAAGTATATATATATATTACAAGATTTCACAATAAACACGTGAAATGACAATCGATGATCAAACCACAATATGAAATGGGAAAAAAAGACTAGATCTTTCAACTGTAACAAGCAGTCTTCATCAACAAAGACCGCTTGTTACGGTTGAAAGATCTTAGTCTATATATACTTAAAATAAACTGTTACACATAGACAGACACATAACAAAGACTCACTTTTGAATATTTCGACCGCCATTATTATTGAAATATTAAAAAGTGAGTCTTTGTTATGTTTCTGTCTATGTGTCACAGTTTCTTTTAAGTGTAATCTGTCCTGCCGGACCGTTTTTCGTTTATCATTATACATATATATATAATTTTTCAAAACACTGGTCTTCATTAGTTGTTTTGTTTGAAAGATCTTATCTCCGTTTTTGAATTTCTTTCTTTAGTCTAGATGTTGATGTGTGTTTTACTTGTTTACAATGAAATCTTGTAATATTGTGTTTGGTTGTTCAAAATTTTTTTCTCTGCTTCAAATGACAACGATATATTTATTTACTCTTAAACTGGTTCTGACCCTTGGATTGTAGAATTGATTTAAGTTTAGTTTTCAACTGGATTTGTGACAGAATTTATCTTGCCTCATAGAGACGCATTTACCTGCCTGGTAACATGATTTTCAATATCTGTTTGCAACGTTTGCGATAAACAGTGGAGTGGATTAGAGGAGCCTTTTATGCTTCAAACTCTGTTGTATTATTCCAAATTTGATTTCTACCGTTTCCTTTCAATATAATCCCCTTTTTGTGAAGTCTGATTACATCACTCTTTTATGTATAGCGTCAGAATTTAGTTCAAATAATATAATTCTTTGATAAATAGAGTCAAAGAAAAGAAGCCTTTGAATCAAGGAAAGCCGAAACAAAAGATAGCTGTACTGAATATTTGCTGTAGCAACGACTTTATTCTGACTCACTATGACTAATGCTGCTAATCATTTAGAAAAATCATGCATTTTACTATATTTAAAACAAAATATAGTTCAAGAATATTTTCTAAAACTTTTTTTTTTTGAGATTAGCAAAGTAACTGCTTCTTTTCCACGAACTAAACAAACTAGATTCTCAGAAAGAACACCCACATGAGAAATCACAATATTTCGACTTCCTCTTCTTCAGGTAGACAAATGTGAGACATCCGAAGCCAATGGACGACGACTAAAGTGACGAAGAAGTTTGGTTTTAGAGAGACTCACATCTGCCTACCTCATGACGAGGCAGTTGAAATATAGTACTGAGTTTTGTGAACCCTTCAATGTAAACATTGAAATTGATATTTACATTCTTCTATATATATAGTTCGCAAAGGAAAGAGAAAAACAGATAAAAACACACACAAAAAAGACTGACAACAATATTTCCACATTATCCGTCATCGGGCAGAAGTAGTAGTCCCTTTGAGTAGCAGAAGCCAGCTCATATATATATATGTTATATTAAAATCAATTGACTTGATTGCACGTACCTTTTTCTTATTGAGCTTTTCAAATCTCCTAGCTAATTTCTTAGATGTTTTCTGCATCCAGTGATTCAGTTAGGTTTTTGACTCTGACGAAGACCGCTTATTACAGTTGAAAGATCTTAGTCTTGTTTTCCCATTTCTTATTGTGGTTTGATCATATATATATAACAGATTCAATATTATATCGACCGTTTGAGAGACACACACATATATATATATATATATATATATATATATATATATATATATATATATATTGATACAGAGATGAAAGAATATATATTACAGATCATGAAGAGTTTTAAATCGTTTTCCAACTTCCTCCCGCCACTAGATTATTTCGGAGTCATACCGACTTTAAGATCATTTATAGGTTTGAAGTATCATTTGAAACTTGTTCCTTATTTGAAAGTAATAATTGATAACTATTCGTTTGCTAATTACTGGCTGCTTTATTGGTAATAGCTCAGTGTAAGTGGAAGGTTATAGCGGTTTGCTCAGCAGCCGGGATGCTTCGACTATGACTCATCGGAAACTGTCTCCGTTCACGGTTACCCCACTTACTTCCTTCTTTTAAACCACTAGTGACTCCCTAGCCACTGGTCAACGTCATTGCCTGGCGTCACATCAGTGTAAGGCTAACAACTGGTATTCTTAGAGTACTCGCTAAACAGTTAATTATTTGGGTTAGAGTATTTCTAAAAGCTTCTGTCTTCCCTTTAATAATAAGTCATTAGAGAGAGAGAAGGGAACGCATTACCGCGAACACCCATCTTTCAACCATTCCTATGTCCCTTGTACAGATCACAAGAGGGCATCGACTCTTGCACTAATCCTTAAATATCATTCTTTTATATTTATTAAAGATATAGCAGTTTAGCATAAACTTATATACTATATAAATAGTATATTAAACTACTACATAATAGTTTTCATATATACTAAGTTGTACACTAAGAACTGTACACGTGGTTTTTGACTCCGGTATAGCAACCGATGAGTTGGGTTTTTGACTCTGATGAAGACCGCTTGTTACGGTTGAAAGATCTTAGTCTTGTTTTCCCATTTCTTATTTTGGTTTGATCATTGATTGTTATTTCACATGTTTATGTGAAATCTTTTTAACGTGATAGTATAAATTGGTTTACTGTATTCCATTATTGAAAATATCATAATATTTCTTTGGTAACATACCGGTACTGATATTTCAATGCAGAGTAAAGGTTAAATCCCTCTGTTTTTCAGGAATACTATATTTGCTGTTATACTATGCGACTAGGAAGGTTGTTCTTATACCTATGCAAAACAATTTTTTTGTACAAAAAATACCACTTCATCCGAATTAGCTATTATTAAAGTTAAATATTTCTACATTTTGATTGTTTTAGGTATAAATGTTTTGAAAACATTCAGTTTTATAAAATTAATTAATTTTGATTAATATTTTAATTAACAAATTAATTAATTTTAATTAATTAATATATCAATTTTTTTATATAAAATGAAAACAATGTTTTTTTTATTTATTTCTTCAGGGTTCGCTAATACTAAGGTCAACCGGCATCGCACTGACTAGTAGGTGGTGACGAGTTTAAAATAGCTCGTTCATAATTGTGTAACAGGCAGTTGACGTGAATAGTAAATGGTATCTGTTCACTTGGGAGTAAGTGCTGTAGCAAGCCAAGTATATTCAGCACAGGTGTGCCTGTAAGACAGGCCTGGGCAACTTGCGGCCCGCGGGCCGGATACCGCCCACCAAGAAATTGTATGCGGCCCCCCAACCTGTTTTATGCGCGATCACAACTCTTTATGCGAAGCTGAATAGCTGAAGCTCATTGAGTTTTATAACTCCTTATCTTGCGACAAATTTTGCTCCAATAATGTTCTAAATATTTGGCTCCATATAAATCTGTTAATAAAGCTTTTCATGTATGAAAATAAACAAAAATAAAAACAGATGTTCCATATCAGACCAAAATTTGCAGTCAGTAACACGGATCTCAACAAGCCACCAAGTAACTACTTCATCTGTAATATTACGACAGCTAGAGATACCTACTACATTCAACAGCAATTTTTTAACGAATTATATTTTACACATTATCTTAACTAGGGCCTATTTTCGGGGGAGGGTTTATAATCCAAAACGTCCCGAAAATCACGGTAGGACTTATTTTTCGGAGGATGTCTTATTTTCGGAAAAAGAGGGTAGATGCAAATTGTTAGTAGAATTGGGGTTAGAAAACACAATATTAATATAAAAGCCCGTCTTATGATGATACATTTGTTTCATTGAATAATAAAGTTAGATTTATACTTTTCAGAATAAAGCCATGATAGTCAGTTGATTTGTTTAGTTATTTTTATTAAATTTTATACTTTAATTATATTTTTTATAAATAAAAATTATATTAAAAAAAATAAACATTCAATTCCATGTTTATTAATGGATGCTATTGTGGTGGGTGTGAAGTCGTAAGAGTGAAGAGGAGAGTTCACCTGCTCGTGGCTAGAGTAGGTACATCTACTTGTTAGTGACTTAATGAATAGTGTTTAACCTGGCTTGGCCAGTGGTGCTCAGGCACCTCCTCCTGGGATACAGTAGTGTTTAACGTGTGATAAATATAACATCTTTAAAAAGTGAAAACAGTGTGTTTCAATGCGGCACTCAAGCCACAATAATTGCCCACCCCTGCTGTCTGTAATAAGGCCAGTTTCCCAGAGGATTCTCAACAGGCTTGACATTAGAGGCCTATTAGTATTGGTTGATCATAAAAATATTTGTAGACTAGTGCTGTTGCGGGGTGCGTTGTTTGATTCTCAGGCGTATCTCCCAGGCTAGTTTGCCTCTGTCTCCGGCTAGGGCTGTGCCCCCGAGATGCGGCGAAAGAGCATACAAACATACAAATTTCACGCTACAAACACTAATCTGTCCTGCTATTACTCGTAATATGACTGAATAAGCTGGGCACACGACTTAATATCAAAATAGGTGATGTTCGATTGATTTATACTTACAGTAGAGAGCAGAAATATTTACTGCAACCTTTTACAGGGTATATAATTTTGTTGCTTAACAGTTCCTTGTTTTGAAGGGCATACATTCTCTGGTGCTTAGCTGTATTTCTTTTAAATACATGCATATTGTTAGTAATAAGCACCATATTATCATATAAACCCGTCTTACCTCGTGAACCGTTGTTTTAGACGTCCAACCGGTTTTCCACGTCTTCAACAACGAGTCCCTGTTTAAGACAGATTTATTTAATAAAATAATATTTTTCCGCTCTGCTGCTGGGTATACCTTTCTGCTCTGCTGCTGGGCATACCCTTCTGCTCTTCTGCTGGGTGTACCCTTCTGCTCTGCTGCTGTTTTGTCAACAGTGCCAGTCATTGTCAAGGCTAAAAATCTAGTGGACGACTGTACAAAAAACAGCCTGCCTAAAGAGGCATCCATTTACTCTAAATCCTATTGTTTCAACTCTCTTGTTTCGTATCGTCTTTTTCCGAAAATAAGACACTGTTCTTTCTTTATTTTTATTTCAAAATCCGTGCTCGGGCTTATTCTCAGGGGAGGGCTTCAAGTAAAGTAAGTAAATTTACATATTTTCGTTTAATATTTTTTTTTATAAATAAATTTAAATTTATTCGATGTCATCTTTTAAAACATCGTCATAAATTATCAAAATTTTTAATTCCGTTCTGATTTTCCTCCAAATCTATTTCCTGTAGAATCATTGGTGTAAATCTCTCATGTCTTGCAATATAGCTGTGGTTAAATTAATACTTCTTGTCTAAGTAGCCTCCTTGAAAGGAACTTTAGAGGTAAACAAAGAATTTCTTGGAATATTTTGTTCCAAAGAATTCTCTGAAATATTACGACAGCTAGAGGTACCTACTACATTCAACAGCAAATTTTTAACGAATTATATTTTTCACATTATCTTAACTATGGCCTATTTTCAGGGGAGTGCTTATATAGTCCAAAATATCCCGAAAAAAACGCTAGGACTTATTTTCGGAGGATGTCTTATTTTCGGAAAAGACGGTACATGTAAATTGTTAGTATAATTGAGGTTAGAAAACACATTATTAATATAAAAGCTTTTTCTTACTTCGTTCAGCGTGTGGCTACGTCATAGACATGAAGGACTTTCGTAGTAGTATTTGGTACCGTCAGACCCAGATGTACACTAATTAGTTTTTTTTTCTCCAAAGTAGTACCTCTACTAGGAGGGAGTTTATTTCAATATTTTCACAAGCTATATTTTGTATAATACTTATGTATAATATTGTTACACTAAATTTTATGACATCTATGGTATTTAAGAATTTGTAAAAACTATGAAATAAATGTGTTAACAGTTCAGTTTTGCTTGGTGGCCAGTTTAATCTTTGTAACATTGTAGTTTTCTAAAAATTGTGTATGTTGTTATTGTGGAGAGCACAATAGAAGAGAAGGTGATCCGGGGTTTGGACACCCCGGGTATACATCACAGTTGCATATACCTGAGTCATCAGTTTTAAAGCGATTGAAGTAACTTTTAAATTTGCCATCTCCGGTTAATCTGTAGTTGTTCAAATCAAGGTGTTTATTTGATAATCTGCTGAGTAATGTTGGAAAATATTGCTTGGTGTGAGATCTTTTTGAGTTGCCTTCAATTCCTCTTCTCACACCCGTAACGATCCTATTTCTGCCAACTTCTCTGCATATGACTTTGGAAACTGATCGTAGGAAATCTGTAGAGATTTGTATACCGTGAACTTATGCATTTTATTATAATTTATTTTTTCTGTAAGGTTCTTTCAATCCATTGTTAGTATTTCTTTGTAAGAGGAGGGTAAGGGACGTGAGGGGTTCTCTGAGTTCAGTTGTATTCTTTGGGGATTCTGCTCTTTTAGAAGTCCTTACTGTTTCAATTAGCCCATTGGAATCGCTCCAGCGAGCAGGTTACAGGGTACCTGAGCCTCGCTCCAGGGAGCAGCTTGCAGAGTACCTGAGCAAGTACCGGTTGACTGGGTTTTGTTTTGGTCGGTCGGGTAGGTGACATGGTGACCCAGATGGGGTTGCTTCCTCTCGTCGATACCAGCCCCAGTGGAGGGGGTAGGTGGGGTGCGCGCGCACTCAAGCCCGCTATGGAGCCAGTTCGGTGAGACGGCTTGATATAGGCTATGTAGCTTTTCCGTGCCATGAGCCCCGCTGCATCATACAACACATACCCTCTTTCCAGACTGGACCAAAAGCGATCACTCCTTTCCCAGGCTCTCCTTGTAAGTCTTATCTCTTTGAGTCCTCTTGTGTGAGCTTCATTCGGAGGATAATATCCCACTGCTACCCAAACCTACCGCCTATCACTTCGCCTGCCTCCCAACACACTTCAAACCGATAAAAAACAACTCTTTACTCAATCAAAAACACAAAAGACAGCCTCAAACCTGCTTCCTGCCCAATCAATTTCAATTTAAATATAACTTCTTTACAGCATTCGTTTTGTAAAACATCCTTCATTAGTAAAATTCCACTCAAAATACTCACAAGTTTAAATATTGCAATAACTGAACTCATTTTAGCTGCACCGTTAAATTAAGAAAATATCAATTATATTGTCTTCCCAAAACAACCACGTGAATAAACCATTCTGTTTTTAATTAAACATTAATTTTAGAACTAATTAATACAAGTTTGAATGGCATGTGCTATGTTTTAGATAAATGTCTTACTAGCAAACACAGTAATGGTAAGTTGTTAAAAATACTCTCCAAGTAACAACTTTGACTTTGGACTGAATATCACTTTGTCTTTCCAAACACAAAATAGAACATTTTTTCTTAGTATTTCTCCTGAAAACGATGTCATTCTAATAATAACTCCGCATCAATATTATCTTTAAATATAGAATATGTGTTTCTTTACAGTTCTGAGAAAGGTAATAACTGTTTGTGTGCATTCATTAACAGTCATCATATGATAATTGAAACGCTTGTTATTATATGAACTCGGATATTTGATGGTACACATTCAATACTCTCTGTACAAAATATTTGAGACTCTAGATTAAAAAAAAAAAAAACTTTATATTCCAGAAAGTCCAGCATTTTGTTTGTTTTTTTAATTTGTAAAGAACATAATTTTAACTTAAATTGTAACAAATCTAATGAAAATGTTAATTAAAACTTTTAAAATGTTTAAAACATCTACTATTCAGACGCATATACTTATATGCGTATTAAGTTTCTCAGAATAATAATTGATAAATACAAAACACTCCTTCAAATTTTATTACTTTATTTTAAGCCGTGAAGAAGAGCCAAAGCTCATTCTTCCTATCTGAGCTTGATTCCTTCTCTTCTGATGATGACGAACGTCGAAATATAGTAATGAGTTTTCTTGATGTTTCACCGGTTTTTTATTCTCTGATACTTTATTTCATTAATAATTTGTACCTATATATACTTTATAGGTACCTATTTGTACATATATATATATATATATATATATATATATATGTGATCAAACCACAATAAGAAAATGGGAAAACAAGACTAAGATCTTTCAACCGTAACAAGCGGTCTTCGTCAGAGTCAAAAACCCAACTGAAGACCGCTTGTTACGGTTGAAAGATCTTAGTCTTGTTTTCCCATTTTCTTATTGTGGTTTGATCATTGATTGTTATTTCACGTGTTTATGTGAAATCTTTTAATATATATATATATCATGTTTTTACTATAAATCTTGTTTTATATAATATATATTATATATATATATATATATATATATATCCAGAAAAATCATAATTAAACACGTGATGCAATAAATGAAGTGTAAAAAACGAGGAAAAGAAAAACAAAAGAAATAATTGCTTTCACTTTATGTCATCAGAGCATTTATTTCTTTTCTTTTTCTTTTTCCTTAATGTTTGGACTTATATATATATATATATAAGTAAGTAAAAAAGTATATATATGTTATATATAATATGTATATAAAGATTTCATATATACGTGAAATAACAATCAATGACCAAAAGACTGCTTGTTACGTTTGGAAAATCTTAGTTTTGTTTTCTCATTTCATATTGTGGTTTCATCATTTATATATATATATATATATATATATTGATAAAAGTATCGACCGTGGAATACTTTATCAGTGACTGACCGAGTCCCGATAAACTTTAATTTTGTATATATATATATATATATATATAGCTTCAGCTACTTAGCTTCAGCTACTCAAGGACTTCTTCTACCCGATGACGACGACTGTCGAAATATCGTTGTGAGTCTTTTGTGTGTATCTTTATTTGTTTTGTTCTCTTTCATGTGTTAACCAATTATATATATATATATATATATATTATATATATATATATATATATACAGAAAGAGAAAAAAATATTCATCCGATAAAAAAAAGGAACAAAAACTCATTACTGTTTTCGATATTGGTCATCAGGTGGATAAGAGTGCATATTAGAAGGAAGGCATACTCGTGGTTCACTCTCCTCCTGAGGATAGTGAATGTGATAATATCTTGGTGTGTTCGCATATATCTATATGAAGTGGAGAGTGTCATTCATCTTCTTATTCTTACATGGAGATGATGTGTGTAAGATATGTGATATTGATGTCTGAGTGCCACAAGCTTTGGTCAGTGGGGTTTGTTTTGCCCACTCCCTCGAGGCGGGTCCCACTCTAGCCAGGCAAGGACAGCGAGTTCAACACTCCTTTGTCGTTTTTGGCCCCCAGCCACTGCTTCCCGCATCAACCCATTCTCGCACTTTCTCCCCAACCTCTTTCTCTTTCTTTCCAAGTCTCTTCCCCAATATCTTATCACTCACTCTTCATCGTTATTCCATTTTCATCATTCCTGCCCCCATTAACAAAACACAATTGTCTTTTTATTTTTAGATAACTTAGTTAGTTTTCAGACTATATCAGATCAACTTTTCGTTAATTTGTTTAAAACAAACCGTTGTTTGCTGTAACTTTTCTTTGATGCCTCACGTCAGGATCGTTGTACTTTTCATGAACCATAATTAACCATCTACAATCTTCAATGCACTAAAATTTAAATATAACTGTCAAATCTGTGTTTTCAATCAAAAAATAATTAATATATTATATAAACTACTTAATTATACAAAGTTATATAAAAAAAATCTGGAGTGGCCTACACTCTACTTTACTATAAGTAACTCAATGTCAAATTTCTTGAGTATATAAAACATAACGTATCATTTAAACATAACATAAATATCTAAATGGGATATAATTATTAGCATTGCATTCGTGAGGTAGTACAGATAGTGATTGAAGGACATATCAATTTATAAGCTTATTTTTGTACATCACAAATAATTTATTATTTGCAAATAATTTCATTAGTATAACTATAGCAGTAATAACATTTTTGAAAAACCAATGTGAACATTTCTTGAAACGAAATATTATCCTACAAGAGAAATGCCTATTGTTCAAATAGCCAGTAGATTTCTTACATCGTTTACTTGACATCCTTCTACATTGAATATTAATGTAAAATTTTCAAATTTGAAACCCTAAAATACCCTTTTTTTCTCTGAAAAACATCTTAAACAGCGAAGAAAATGTTGTTTTAAGCTGATTTGTTAATTAAAAATGTACGATAATTACAGTTATTAATCTCTAAACGAAAGATTTATATTTTGAATTATCTTTTACATTTTTGGTTTTTAACAGAAATATTATACTGGGAATTTTATGGCTTCTTTGTATTTAATAAGATCATTATCCTCCCCCTTTGTCAAATAACATATATACGAATTTTTTTTTAATGAGTGTTATCATTTACCTGCACAATACTATTCCTCTTACATCTCTTATAAGTCAATAATATATTTTCATTTTTCCATTAGAAACATCAATTTTATCTCAGTGGATTCGCTCAAAAAATTTCTAAGTCAATGTAAACAATGTAAAAAAATACAAAAAATTCGACAAGTATAGCAGGTGATCTCTTAGTCTAGGATAAACAAAGAGTTTTTATATCGTTATTTCTCTTTCCCGTAATTGAAACTTCATGATTTTTTTTTTATGAATTGCTAATTTTTTGTTCCATTTTTGTTCAAATTTTAATTATTTTTTAACGAGCCGTTTAGCGTCAAAAAAACATTTTCTGAAAACAGAAATCGTACTGTAACGCCCCTTTAGCGAATGTAATTTTAGAAAAAAATATCTCAACTCATTCTCCATATAATGTTCTATTTATAGGCATAGTTTCATTCTTGTCCGTCAAACAGTATGGCTTGTATCGCTCTCACAAGGTTTGAGATTGAATTATAAGTCAAAATTTTTACATTTTATTGAAAAAAAAATGTTTCCGGTTGTTTTAAAATTCTGAATATATTTTTCGTTTGTTGCATTTGAAACCTCAAAGATAATGTCAAAATTTCAAAACTCTAGGGTTATCAGTTTAGGAGAAATAAATGTTTTAAAAAAAACGGCTTTTGGCCAAAAAAGTGACTTTCCCATCATGCATAATTCTTCCCAAACAATAGGGATCTTCGTCTTTATGAGGCCCATTTTTGTGTAAAATATCAACTTAATCCATCAAAGATTCTGGACCGTAGCGTGGTAACAAGCAATGCTAACACACGCACCCACCCACCCACCCACCCACACACACACAGACATCATCGTAAAAACTTCATAAAACCACTTCTGGGACCTCAAAACATGTAATTCCGTCAAAATCTCGAGATCGAATTTTTTCACGATCACTATACTTTACTTATAGTAAAGTAAAAAACAGTCAAAATGATAATAATTTACTTCTGTGAATGCTATATATTCAAAATAAACTCACATATGATACAAATAGCGCTTCCAGACTTCTTTTTTTTTCAAAAAACCGCATTTTTTGTAAATCATTAGTTGTGCAATCCGTTATTGTTTGTTATTTACTCATTTTTTGTTTAATCATTTTACCTCACATTTCTTGTGTTTTCCTTTCACGTAATTGTTTTTCACCCGTTAGTAAGGTCTGCTACGATCTAATCGCACCTCTAATGTTCTCATTTAAGTCCATGGGACTACTTTTATATATGGATTAATTTCGTTGTACATACATAATTAATACAGTAAAGTAATTAATAATAATTAATAAAGTCACTATTACATCATATTTACTATACATGATTATACTCGTATTATGTATCATAATGCATAACAACAATGATGATAAATCAATAGTCCTTATTAAAAAGAACAAGAAAATATATTCTATATGAAAATATATATATCAGTTATTTTGCGGTATTTACTCATTGCATGGTAAAAAGCTAATAAAATAGTCCCTACGCATACAAGTTTAATAGTCTAAACAACGCGCATCGAACACGTAGTGTTCTTCTTCAGCCATAAAACCAAAAAATCAAAACAATATTAATGCCTGATAGTGTTGATTTAATGCCGTTTTAAATACGTAGTGTTCTTATTCCGGCATAAAACTGAAAAAAAAAACAATATTAATGCCTGATATTGTTGCCTTGATGCAGGTTCGAATTTTACGTTATTCGTAAAACGCGATTTCTTTTAGACTATTAAATTGGGTATATACATATATATTGTTTTGATAAATGTATTATACTCTTACTCTAATTTTAGCCCTGAAGATGATGTACAAATACATCGAAACGTCGGCCTAGAAAGGAGTTTATTTTCTTTTATTTGACCTAGCTCTCAATAACAAAACAATTGAATATATATATATATATATATAATATATATATATATATATATTTTATTATTAGTTTTTTACCGTAGAATAAAAATATATTCTACAAAATTAATTTAAAATTAAACTGTTTGTAATATTATTTAACAAACTGTGTCATAATGATTGACTGCTAAATTCAAGGTTTAATTTCTTTGTTTTTTTTTTAATTAATGAAATTCACTTTGCTATTAAGGTCAATGAAGTTTAAAATCATGCGATTCAATGGGGAATTGAACAGCTAATTAATTGGGACGTAGAATTGTAATTGGAAAACGAGATAAGGTCAATCAGTTAAGTTTTTTTCTAAAAGTATAAATTTGAAGAGGACATTTGAATGTTTCGTATGATATGGGGAATATTAAAGTATGCACCGGGGAGAGGATTATCAGGCGTGTCGGAGGGAGAACTAAAGGATTTAGGATGCCTAGAATCATTGACATGGCCACGCCCTCAACATATGCCCCAATTGAATTATTGAATCTATTTATAAACTAATATATATATATAAAGATTTCACATAAACACGTGAAATAACAATCAATGATCAAACCACAATAAGAAATGGGAAAACAAGACTAAGATCTTTCAACTGTAACAAGCGGTCTTCGTCAGAGTCAAAAACCTTCGTCAAAAATCCAACTCCAACCCAACCCAAGTTGGGTTTTTGACTCTGATAAAGACCGCTTGTTACGGTTGAAAGATTTAGTCTTGTTTTCCCATTTCATATTGTGGTTTGATCATTGATTGTTATATTACATGTGTATAATATCGTTACACTATTATTGGTACTATGAGAAGAATAAATAGAATTTGTTAGAACCCTTGATCTAGCCAGTGGACTACTGAAGATGGGTATGTTGAAAAACCGTTCTGTCTACGAGAGGAAGATATAAAGATTATTAATGGAATAATAATTTCATCAAAAAAGAATTCATAACAAATTAAATCTTGATATAGTTTTGAGATGATGATGCAGATTGTATAACGGCCAGTTTTAGTTCATCGGAAGAACACATCAATTAAGGTGTTTATATATGAGGATGAATGATAAAGTTTTAAGAACTTTAAAGTCTTAAAAATGAAAGAACGAAATGAACGTATGATGTTATTAGAAATCCTAAACATAATCTGAGTTCTGCTGAAGATTGAGCTCTCCAAACTGATTGACTGATAAGAAGAATAAAGTTTTAAGGACTTTAAAGTTCTTAAACTTTGTGACAATTAAACAAAGTAGTCTGGATCAGTCTTTGTAAGTGATAATATATTAGAATTAGAAATATTATATAAAAATGATACTAGGATATGTAAATTGAGATTGTCATTGAGCAGCACTGTGTTGGACATGCTTTACTCAGTCAAGTGTAAATGTGTAAGCGGCTGCACTAGATACTCGAGTGCTCTTGTACAATTCGAATGAGAGCTAAAAAAGGAAGGCAGGTCGGCCGCTTGCTGCTCCCTGCATGTTATTTATATCGTCGCAGATATTTGGCCTCTCTTGCCATTAGGCCTATATGTTGGGATTAACAGCGACCCTCTATTGCTGTACACTCGTATTTCATACAAATTCCTCTTCATTTGCTCAACTACTTTTTTTGTGCTTCAGTAAACAAAAACTCTAAAACTCTCACAAGTTGATGATGTGACGTCAACCTATCAATAATACAAGCATTTTTACCGAAAAGGTTTTTTTTTTATGTATGAAATTTCATTTTTTCAAAAGTTGTCGATATAAAGGGATACAATTAAACGAAAAAGTTTCCTTTTTATTTTAAATGCCTTCTAAATATTAACATTTAATTAATTTTCTCACATTTTCACATAAACACGTCAAATAACAATCAATGATCAAACCACACTATGAAATGGGAAAACAAACTAAGATCTTTCAACCGTAGCAAGCGGTCTTCGTCAGAGTCAAAAACCAAAGTCTGACGAAGACCGCTTGTTACGGTTGAAAGGTTTTAGTTTTGTTTTCCCATTTCACATTATGGTTTCAACATTTCTCTTTATTATATTACTAGTTTCTCATGAATTGAAATACACAGACTACTAGTTACTTTGACGAAATCTAAGTAATCTACTAGTTTCTACTAAATTAATATACACAGCTCTGGCAGGCCCAATTTAAAGGATACCTAAAAGGTTGAAATAAAAAAATTACTCAAAGGAATTGATAACTGATGTTTATAGTATTTAGAATGAAAACTCGATTTGCATTTCATCTAAAAACAATTTTACATTTCAAAAGAGAATCTTGACTTTGAAAAAGTAAATTTATTTATCCCCTAACAAGTTTACTTCCTCAAGTAAATATTAATAACTCAATGATATGCGCTTTATGGCTATTATATCATATTTTGGTGGGTTTTTATTCAGTTATAATCAAGTATTTCAAGTACAAATAAGTATTAGAGGCGCGTCAGAGCGTAGAGGAAGCTAGGGCGAGTGTGGGAAGAATATCCGTTTCTCGGTAATTCAGGGTATCCAAACTGTAGGGTCTTTGGCCTTTCAGTATTAACATGTTTATCAACAGTTGATCCTTTGTTTCGTTTCTTCTTCGCTCCCACAAAACTCTAATGGAGTTGTTTATATCCCAGCTAATCTTCACAGTGAAAACACTGAAATGTAATTTTATCTTCTTTTTGAAAAGTTTTCGATATGTCTTCATAAAGTAATATAGTTAAACGAAAAAGTTTCCTTTTAAAAAAATGTCTTTCTAAAAGATTTGAAATTGTTTTAAATATAATGTTAAAAAAAACTTGTCTGTATGCTCACATCTTGATTTGTGTTATTCTAAGATATTTATGTTTTAAGCACATGAAACAGTCATAAACAATTATATATGAATCCTAGACTCTTGAGTGAGGTTAAGTTGTAGTGGTAGTCTCACATAAGAACACACATAGACCGAACATTGGCCCAATGTGGTGCCATACATTCAGTATTCTACATTGGGACTCCTAAATTATACCTAACTCAAGGGTATTTAGAGTAAATCATTTGTTGTGCAATCAGTAATTGTGTGGTATTTGCTCATTCTGAGGTAAAATGGATAAACAAACAAAAGTCTCCAGACAAATGAAGTTTTCACTAGACCAACCCTTCAGTACCACATCCTTGGTGTCTTCCTGATGATGAACACAAAGTGTTCAAAACGCGTTGTTGTTGTTGAATAAAATTTCTTTCTGTGGAGACTTTTGTTTGTTTATCCATTTTACCTCAGAATGTATTTAAAGTGTTTAACGAGTACTTGACATCGTACAGGCTTGGGACCGTCATCTACGTGGGACGAGTAGCTCATATTTATTCACTTCCGCATAATTAAATCGATGCCATAGTGGGTATCGAACCCTGGACCTACCAGTCCAGAGGCTAACACGTTTCCACTATGTTCACCTAGCCTCTTATTTTAGTACTACTTTGCATGGCTATTTTCCGAAATTTGAAAGAAGTGCATAAGAAAAAAAGTACTTTTTAAATCATCAGTTAATACTTTATTGAGAATAATTTTCAAGATAAATACTGTTTTTAACGAAAAAAGAATTTTACTTGCATTCCTTATGAAAAAGACAAAAAGCATTCTATATCAGTGATGCCATACAGAGGCAGACATTGATGTTTAACCCAACCCTGAGAATATAGGGATTAGGGTCATTTATTTAGAGGCTCTGAGAATGGTTCTTCTGAGTGTAGTATTCTGTTATTATAAGAACTCAAAAAATACTTATTCTAGGGATAGCTAATATTAATTAGCTGACTACAGAAAGACAAGGATAGCCCAGTGGCTCGCATACTCTTCAATAGATTGGTAGATCCTGTGTTCGATTCTCACTTTGGCTCCTTTTATTTTTTTTTATTTTTTAAATTTTTTATTAAAACCATGCTCCACACAAGGTATTACATGTTGTACTATTTCTAACAATAATATTATACATATTTAGACTCAATATATGACATTGTTTGTATCTCGATTTTTTTCACTTGGTAGGTAAAAAAATCTGATTATATCGTCTCTAAGAGGGGAAAGTTAACGCTTTTGGTCCTGATCCTGCACATTTGCGAAGGTATTCCTTAAAGATTTCGACTCTAAATACTTTCAACTTAGTCAAAATTCTTGGAATTTGTCAGTAGTCTGTGTAGTTTTCTAGCAGACTCTCAATATTACCACACAAAAAAAATAAAAAAAGGAAGAAAAAACCTGACTAAACAACTTTTAATTAGACCAGTACAAACAGAAAAGCTGATAAAAGTCTTCTCCTTGGTCGTTTTTCAAGTGGTTGCCAAAATTTGACAATTTTCTGGTGTTTTTCAAATATTTTTTCCTCGTTCCTAATGTTACTGTAAATGTTATTGTTACATAACAGTATTTATTTTATTAATAAGTCAAAGAAATGGTTTAACTACATACATGAAATTATGATGTTACAGTCATAGCTAGCCCAGAGTGCCTAAGCACAGCTAAAAATGTTTCACATGAAAGACAAATCCCTTTAGTGTTTCGACATAAACTGAATTTATAGTTGCAGGTCACCTGGTCTGACCTTACAGGTCAGGCAACTCTTAACTTCAAACCGCATTTAAATTTTCCCTTTTCTTCTCTCCAGTAGCCTAAATATCTTACCGTTGTATTCTTTCTCGTTGCTATTATAAACAAAATCTGTTTTATTTAGTACAGTTTGTTTGTGGTAATAAGAAAATTTTTTTTATTATTTTTTTTTTTAATAGTATTCTGGTCTATTTTGTTTGGGGACAATCATTTTTCTGCAATGTCTACCAGATTGATTGTATAGTCATTTCATGATTGGGGTGTCCTCTGATGTTTGCTTAGTTTTGAATATTCAATACCAAATAGTCCACGAACAACATACATATATCACAAAATCACGTTTTTCCATTAAAAGAAAAAAACAACTTTTTTTTACCCTCAACGAAGAAAAACATTTTGTTAAATTAAACTGTATCTTTGAATTTTACCTCTGTCTCAGTTCAGTTCAGTTCTCACTCAGTTCAATTTATCTGTTGAGGTAGGGAAGCCGACCATTGTCTTATGTTCCAGTAAAGTTAGCAGAAAATCATGGTTTTCTAAATTGCAAATTTGAAAAGTTGAAACTACTCTGTGTTACCTTGATGGTTTTCAGGCCTACCAGAGATAATATGATACAACCATATTGAAATGATTTTATTTTCTTTACATCGTATATTAAAGACCTGATGGAAAATCTATAATATCAAGTTTTTAATATTTTCCTGATGTTAAAAGAAAAATTCTGAAATTTTAAAATATTTCAGAATTGGCATAGATTATCATTCAATAAATTTCAGTTTCTACAAAACAATCATAAAAAGAAATATATTCAGCAAATAAAAAAAATCTCAATATATGAATCAGTAATTAAAATATTTTATATATATTCAAAAAGTAAAAAAAAAATCTGAAGCGGTCTACACTCAATTTACTAGTAAAACAATTATCAAAAATATATAAGAAAATCCAAAAATCAGACATGTAACGGCAACTAATAAGTAAAGTAGTTTGACTCATTAAAATATATGACTAATGGAATGCTTAATTAGTATGCGAAGGATAGGCAGTGTAATGTGATGCATATTACCGTAACAGCAACGCTCTGCTGCCTCATCCATTTGCCCGTTTGCTTTGCTTCTTTCACACAGTTAGCAAAAACATTTGAAATAAATAGGCATATTAATAATAAAAAAACTAAGAATATTCTTTCTTATAAAATAATTATTATTTTCCTATTTAAGACGAAATAAAATAAACAATGGGATATTTAATAATAAATTGTAATATAACCAAGGAAAAATTATTAAATTCCATACTAAGAATAATTTAACTGTAAACAATCATTGAAATATTGATATAAATTAACAAAAATGTTATAAATAATTACTTAAATTTGATTGTATATTTTTTAAAGTGCGTCCTATTCCAAATAATGAATAGTTATGCTGTTTTGTAGTTAAATATGTTGAATTATTTCAATAGATGATGGATCACTAATTATTTTCACTTTTGAACGAAATTTATTTTTAATAAATTTTAACTTGTAAGATTTTCAATTAAATTAAGGTAAAGACATCTAACGAAGGACTGAATTTGTTGGACTTTGAAAGTCACTAAAAGGATTTTGATAGTTTACGTTTTGGTGTTAAGATAGCCTCTTGAAATTTATCAACAATTCTGAAGTTTTTAATCACATTAATAATAATAATAAATATGTTATTTCACACAAAAATAATTACACTGTTAATACGTAAAAAGTAATATTTTTTTTTCAATTCTGAACTAGGTCTAGTTCTGAGCATAGCCCTCTCGTAACTCCGTCCGTTTTTTTGCTTTCTTGAGTGACTCTGTACCAGATTGGTCCCGCTGTTTCTTTAAATTCATCTGCCCATCTTTTTCTAGCTTCTCTCTCTCTCTAGGATAACATTCATAATCACATTAAGAAACAGTTACTTATAAATTTTATTTAACGAAATATAATTCATAGAAGGCCAAAACAAAAAGTGTTATCCAGTTCATATAAAGACAATATAAATATTGTCTTGAAATATGCGAAATAGGTTTTTGTTCCTTTGTTAGTTTATGTAAACTAAATCATTGGTCCTTATAAAAGCAGCCCTTTTGTGGTCATAGCCCATTTGTGGGTCATGTTACATGCAGGCATACAGAGAGAAAAGTTAATGATACAACTGTTATGATACAGTGCGATATATATTTTAGAGGTTTGAAATAAAATAGTTTTCACTTATAAATAATTACTTATATAATTTATTTAAAATACAAAGAATACCGAACATTCATTTCACCAAGAAAAACAAAAATTTTAACAAATTCCTTCTATGAAGATCGTGGGAATGTATATACATTAGAGAGTATGGAAGTTGTAAGGCATTGGCTTCCTTAGTTTTATTGTGGGTAAAAATAAGATTTTGTTTTGTTTTCGTCTTGTATATAGTGTTTATGTTTAAAATCGCCGTTGGGGAGTATCAGGGCAGAATGGGTTAGCAAGAGGCAGGTACTCTTTAAATTCAGATTGATTGCTTTGTTTTGATTTCTATGGATCGATGGAATTTATAATCAGTAATTATAATTTTTTAGTTAATTGAAATGTATAATTGATAAAGGGTTTGCTGCTTGTCCAAGTATAGCATGTCTCCTGATTGCAGGTTATCAAGCCTCCTGTGATTTCACAGGCTAGGCAAAACAAATCGATGGTAATCAAGGTTGAAGGCCATTCAAGTCCCCCAGGTCGCACCAGTCACGTGGTGGTAGCCGACGGTTCGTTACACTCTACTTTGACCTTTTACCGTCAAATGTTCACGACCGTTTAATAGACTAATTTGAAAAACCGGTTCGTCCGGTTTGACTCAAGTTGAACTAGTTGTTTT
Organism: Hermatobates lingyangjiaoensis; assembly: GCA_026182355.1. Lineage (NCBI taxonomy): Eukaryota > Metazoa > Arthropoda > Insecta > Hemiptera > Hermatobatidae > Hermatobates > Hermatobates lingyangjiaoensis. The sequence continues at coordinate 475,266 of JAPFBL010000213.1, read as the reverse complement.
CAAAGCTGCGTGTGTGTGTATGTGGTTAGCTGGAATGAACGCCTGCAGACCTGCTAGTCAGGACAGCTGTTTGACTCCTTATTTTATCGATTGTTCGAATAAACATCTCTTATATTCATCATGACTCAAGCACATAACAGGCAACGTTCATACGGAACATGAATAAACTCATTTTATACACTCTTCCTATCTGCTCCACTTGTTTTAGAACAATGGGAAAGTTTTGAAGGGAAATAGAAAATAAAAGCGAATCAAGATATGAGATTTATACAAAAAATAAATTGAAGTATTCATCCTTGAAGACTAGTCCGTTTGTTTTAAGTTAGTAATTTGGTCATATGAGGTCAGTATTTGTAGTTGTGTAGTGGCAACACTGGTGAGACACCTGCTCGAGGAGGGCTTAAACTAGACACCTGCTTTAGGAGTTCCGGATTACACTGGTTAGACATCTGCTTGTGGAGCTCTGCTTAAAACTTCTTTGGAGCTCCGGATAACACTGGCTAGACACTTACTTTTGGAGCACCAGATTTGACTGGTTAGACATCTGCTTGGGGAGCTCTGCTTAAAACTTGTTTGGAGCTCCGGATAACACCGGCTAGACACTTACTTTTGGAGCACCAGATTTGACTGGTTAGACATCTGCTTGGGAAGCTCCAGCTAGAAAATTCCTTTGGAGCTCCGTATAACACTGGCTAATTATTTTGCATGGTATCTATACTTAATAAAGTATACAAAATATCTAGTTGATTGTTAATTCAAAGTTTAGGAAATAACATACTACTTGGGTGGGTACCTGTTCAGTCAACCAGACGTCGTAAGTACAAAAAAAGCGGGGTGAATCCGATGGCTAGGATATGTGGTAAGAACAGTGAGAACAGGGTCCTGGAGATAATGATGGAGGGACATCCTGGAGGGAGAAGAAGGCGAGTGAGACCCAGAGTGAGGTGGCTGGATGATGTCAGAGATTAGTGTAGGGGGGATGGGTGTGCCCTTCAGAGACGAATCAGGGCTGCTGTTCTGGAGGCCAAACCCTTTCACGGCCTGTACCGCCCTTCATAATCGTGCAATAACAAACAAATGAAAACCCATCTATGTGTAAAGTTTATATAACAAAGGGAATGTGAAGGTTTCAATATAAGGGGCATTAAGAAGAAACGATTTCAAATGGAGAGAGCGTTTAGTAGTTGGTCTTCTTTGATGCATCTTCCTCCAAAACTATTATTACAGTTAAGTTAGGATGCAGTAGCAGTCTTATAAGAGACACGCATAGTGCGAGCAGTAGCCCTTTGTGGTACCACACAAAGATTAATTCTACATTGGGAGTCTTATATATAGCCTAACTCAAGTGTAATTAGAGTAGGGATCTTTAACGAATACCTAATATCGTTAAAGCTTAATAATGTCTCTGAGGGACGACGTGCTCAGATTTATTCACCTCCTCCATGAATAAATGGAGGGCTAGAGTGGGTATTGAACGCCGGATCTACCAATCCATAAGCGAGCACCTTGCCATTGGGCTACCCTGGCCTCTTTATTATTACAGTTTAACAGTTGTTAGATTCAGTTAAATTTCTACATGACAAAGTAAATCCATATCAGTTACTCTTGATGCAACTATTTTATTGATTATGTAATGCATATTCCATGTTTAGCTTCTAAACATCTTCAAACTTTAATCGAATATTAAAAAACGACACTATGAAATTGTCTAAGTCAATGGTTTTGCCCCGAACCCCTAAAAAAATTTCTTCATAACTCGCGCCTTTTAAAATTTATATTATATTAAAGGATAAATATTACAAAAATACAAAAACATGAATTATATTAAAAAAGAGTATACAAGAAATAATAGCTTGCTTGAAATATTTACAAGATTATTATTTCAAGGATCGTATTTTCAAAGGATTACTTATCAATTTTAATTTAATGACTTTTATGTTCATTCATGCATTTCGTCATTACCACAGAGGTTATTATTATTAATATTAGAAATATAATATACTTCCTTACCTCGTACACTGTTTCTGTAGCTCTCGGACCGGTTTCGAGTGTCACCCATCTTCAACAAGAAAACAAGAAATTTCTTGTTGAAGATGAGTGACACCCGAAACCGGTCCGAGAGCTACAGAAACAGTGTACGAGGTAAGATGGTATATTATATTTCTAATATTAATTTTATGTTCATGTTTATTGCTGCAAGTAATGGATGTTAGTTATAGCAACTTGCAAGTCTCTATGGGCATTCCTTAATTTTCTTTTAATTTGAAAGACAGTAGTAATTTGGTCACGACTTTGATGAAGGAATTTAAAATATGTTTTGGACAATATATCTTATTATTCAGCCGGTCTTTTCTCCTGCACCCTGAGGGGGTGCAAACACACAAGGTTGGCCACCCCTCGTCTAAAGCTTTGTTAACAACCCAATCAATCAGTGGAACTAGAATTCTTTCGTAACTGAGAGCTTTAACATTTTTTATAATTTTTTAGTGAAATATACATTTACTAAAAAAAAATTTTGGGTAAAAAAAGATTAAACATTAAAATGTTACTGTTTGAACATACAATCAAAGTTGGCTGTACTTAGTGTTTTTTCAGCTGTTGTGTAGCTCCTATTCCTCCCCCAAGGTCTATTTGTTAAAATTAGAATTTATCTCATTTCGATATTTAAATGGGACCAGCCTCTTGTTTTATAGTGAATCAGTGTTTATGAATATGACATTTTGAATGAAGAATTTTTCAAAATTTTGACCAGAGATTGAAATGGGTATAAGAATTACGTATGTAAGGCAAATATTTTGGGCACAAATAGCAAAAGGATAAGTCAAAAAAAAAAAAAAAGTTTATGAACAGTCTAGGGTAAAAAGCTAATGAAACGGTCTCCACATATAAAAATTTAATGGTATAAACAACGTGTTTCGAACACGTAGTGTTCTTCTTCAGGCATTAGCTAAGGTTGAGTGTCTGTGATACACTCTTGTTTTTTATTGAATTAATGTTTATGAATATGACATTTTGAACGAGAAATTTTTCAAAATTGTGAAATATGAACACTCACACTTAGTTAATGTTTAAGTAAGAACACTACGTGTTCGAAACGTGTTGTTTATACCATTAAATTTTTATATGTGGAGACCATTTCATTAGCTTTTTACCCTGCAATGTGTAATAACTGATTGCACTACGTTAGAATTTATGAACAGTTTGAATGTTGATCAATTGGCATAACTTAAATCGATTATGTGCATATGCTTGCATGGAATCAATATGGTGAAGACACTGAACTTTTGTTGCCCAAATAAGGTTAAGGGTAGAGGTCAATGGGTAATGTTCGATAGCCTGCCACCCTCTGAACTGTTGTTTACATACACCACTGGCTCGACTTGCCAGTAATGAAGACAAAAAACTGTCCACTCATCCAAATCTCGTTGTTCGGGAACTAAATCCAACTCCCAACCTTTCCTAATCCCACGAGCCTAAAAAGCTTCCTACTTAAGCTAAAAATGACGACCACATGACTCCAAAGTATACAGTACCTCAGAGAAGACGACACCATTCCCTTACTGACTGACTCCTCCATTCTTGACAATGTTTACTGACCTAACAAAAACAGCAGGATGAGAATCTAGCAGTAGTGGGCCTCTGGTCTGGAACTACTATTTACGACATACACTGTTGTACATGGTAATATTCGTTGGTCGTTGGACACCACTGAGTTTCAACCATATCTCGAAATCAGATTATTCAATGACTGTCGACTATCACACTCCTGATGAAACAAGATCCGTTTTAGTCTCTGGTCAAGTCGTCGAAGACCCTGCCACTAATTAGTGCTACTTCTTCTGACTCATCAGAAATGTCACCCTCTTCCGGATTCAGTAATAAGTTGTTCTCTCACGTTTTTTTTTTTTTTTTTTTTTTTTGAATGAGTTCAAACGTCAACTTGAAATTAGGCGTCTAGGGGTTCAAAGGATTTCTCTTCATTCACTTAACCTGGTTTCAATGCACTCAACTCGTAATCCAGGAATATTCACTGTCTTCAAATGCCATTCCAACTTCTCTTCTGTCATTTTTTTTGCATCTTCTTTCTCTTTCTGGATTTCTATAACAGTTTGATACTTAAAATATTCTTAATTTATAGTTTTATGCTGTACAAATGCTGTTTTAAATTAAATTATAATGATGATCCTTATGATATGCAGAAGTTACATTCGTGTCTCTCCTCTAATTAGTTAAATTAATTGTCCATATAATTTGACTGTCAGATAACTTCAGTTTTCATGATTTAAATTCTGTAATATTGCTTTATTTTTAATTGTTTGAAAGCTGACTTAGGCATGTTTGTTTGTGAGAATTGATACTGAAATAGTAACCACTATTTAATAGTCTGTTTTAAATGGTCCATGCCCAGTCATATATTGTGATGGTTTATTTCGAAACACTTCATTAATAGTATTATGAGAGGTGGTTAGAAGTGGTTTCATCAATGGAATCTTCATTGTTTGTTAAATCGCAACAGATCTCTAGATTAATCCTTCCATAACATCATTCTGCAAGAATTTATCTTCAAAGTATGTTTTTCTTTTTTATAAGGATACAACTACAAGTCTACAAGGCTAAACCTCTCTTTCTATACTGATGCATACTTCCTACTTGCCTATTTATACACGATTATTTGCATTACGATTCGTTCAAGCATTGTGAAATAGGATATTGAGTGAGTTGAACCTAAAAATAAGGCAGACAACTGCTCTCCAGCAGTCAGGGGGAAACCAGCTCACGACTTCCATTTAAAAAATGTTTCATCAAACATAGCTAATCCATATAAGTATTGCTATCTTATCTAAGTGTCTTACTATAGAAGTAACATTAATTTATTATATGTTATAGCTTTTGTCATTACCATTATATCTTTAAAACAAATCGATGCATTTTATTGTGAAGTTAAGTTAATAAAGTTTCTAATGAACTTGGCTTCTATAACAAGTAAACTAAAAAATAAACTTTTTACGAATGCTGGTGTTTTATATTTAAGAAGTTAAGTTTCGTGAAAAAACTAAACTCACATGGTTTATTACAACCATGTGAATTATAATGATGCTTATTAATATATCTCTTTCATGTTTTGATGGTTTTCGAAGACAATTACGTCTGTTTAAAGTGATACTGGTCTGTTTAAAGTGGTAATAGTCTTTTGAAGTGGCACTAGTCTGTTTGAAGTGGTATTAGTCTGTTTGAAGTGGTACTAGTCTGTTTGAAGTGGTACTAGTCTGAAGTGGTAGTGATCAGTTTTAAGTTGTGCTAGTCTGTTTGATGTGGCACTAGTTTCTTTGAAGTGATATCAGTCTGTTTGAAGTTGAAATAGTTTGTTTTAAGTGGTACTGGTCTGTTTGAAGTTGTAATAGCCTGTTGTAAGTAGTATTGGTCTGTTTGAGGTGTTACTGTCCTTTCTGAAGTGGTATCAGTCTGTCTGAAGTTGTAATAGTCTGTTTTAAGTGGTACTGATCTGTTTTAAGTGGGACTGGTCTGTTTGAAGTGTTACTCCCCTTTCTGAAGTTGTATCAGTCTGTTTGAAGTTGTAATAGTCTGTTTTATGTGGCACTGGTATGTTTGTGGTACTGTCCTTTCTGAAATGGTTCTAACCTGTTCGAAGTGGTACTAGTCTGTCTGAAAACATACTAGTCTGTCTGTAGTGGCACTGTCCTTCCTGAAGTGGTACTAGTCTGTTTGAATTGGTACTAGTCTGCCTGAAGTGGTACTAGTCTGTTTGAATTGGTACTAGTCTGTCTGTAGTGGCACCGTGCTTTCTGAAGTGTTATAAGTCTGACAATATCATTCTGTCTATAATTATAGGATTGAAGTGTTATAAGTCTGTCAATATCTTTCTGTCTATAATTATAGGATTGAAGTGTTATAAGTATTATTGTCTTATTTGTAATTAATATTCTTTCTACTCATCCGGTTTCGTAGCATGTGTATTATCAACAATTTACTCCAGTGTATTTTATTACAGACTCATTAAGAAACAAATGAAGGTAAAAAGAAGTATAGAAAGGAATATAGAGTTTATATTCGACTAACATATCATAACAAGTTGTGTACTTTTGTATGTGTTGAATGGTTTTGACCAAGTATTTGGGAGAAGTGTGCTGTTTGTTATTTGGTAGCATGCCGTTGATGGAGTGTTGTGTATTTAGAACTAAAGGAAGACAGATGGCTGTGGCTGGGGGGGTTCGAACATGTGATTGAGGAATGTAAACAAGCTTGAAACTAAAAGTAACCGGCATGTTGTGGCTTATCTGCAAGAAGAAGCCTCGCAGTGCAGCCCTGCTAACCGTATCGGTCCATTCTGAGGTCAAATGGATATCCAAACAAAAGTCTCCACACAAATCAAGTTTCATTCAACAACAACAACGCGTTTTGAACACTTTGTGTTCATCATCAGGATTTCTAATAATGAACACAAACTGTTCAAAACACGTTGTTGTTGTTGTTGAATAAAACTTCATTTGTGTGGAGACTTTTGTTTGGTTATCCATTTTACCTCAGAATGAGTAAATAACACACAATTACAGATTGCACAACTAATGATATCTGTCCATTCGACTCCGGCTGGGTTTCCACACTGTAGGCGCGATGATTCGCTCAACCTCCTGCCGACTCAAGGAATATTACGTGTGTCAAATTAATTATACATCTCTCTTGGAGTAAACCAGGAGTTCCCAGTCTTTGATTTGCTTGTGGACCCCCTGAGAGCTATATTACATCTGTAACCCCCCCCCCCCCTTACACTTATATAATTATGATAAATTTCAAATAATTTTTTTTTCGTAAATGAAACAAGTGTGACTATGAAGTAATTTCATTACATTTACAACGTGATATCGAAACATAAACATATTTTTCTACAAAAACAAAATTTTCCTTGTTAATATTTTATAAAGTTTGCTGAAGTAAATAGTAAAAGAATTAATTTTGACTATAAAATAAAACAAAATTGTAATAGAATATTTTAAAACATTAGAACATTATAACAAAGTGACGAGGATATTGAGCATTATGTTTTATAATGTTTGAATATTCTAAGGATCAGTCTTGGTGTCGAGTTTTCATCTCTGTTTTTTTCTGTTTTTAAAATATATACATTTATATCCTTCTTAAATGCTGATATACTTGGCTGATGTGGTATACGATTTCTATAATTATAATGTGGTATATAATTTCTATGTGGTTCTCGTATTTCTATGGATCGCTTCATGTAACTTTGAGTTCAATGCTTTACAAGGATTCGAATGAAAATCATTCCAACATTACATTCTAATTACATTCCAAAGAAAATATATTTTAAGAGCTGTAGCCAGGTTTCTTGATTCTGAGTTGGAGTCACTGGTATATTGGTGCCTGTATTGTTGGTAGCATTGGGTGTTGCGCATAGAAGTGTTATCCAGGAAGGAGAGTAGGGGAGTTAAACGGATCGGAACTGTTCTCTAAACCTTGATGACGCCATAGCTTTCTAAATCATACGTCTACAATGACTTGCTATTCCGAACACAATTAACTCAATATCGACATTCAATCTAACAAAATATATTCATATATTGCTCGTTGGAAATTGTTTTTTAAAAGATTTACGTTTCAAAAAATTAATAAAAATTTTGTCCGTTATAAAATGATTACTACAGCGAAGTGTAATCGGAAAGAGCTCACAGCGTAAACACCCTACTTTGTTTGGTGGGTTGCTAAATATTTATGTGTATCCACAGGAACGGCAGATTACTGTGAGAGCTACATCACAATATCCGATGTACTCCATGTGTTGATCGAATGGAGGCTTCGAGAAGATGTTTCGCAGCCTCTTACAAGGAGCGAACGCGCACTGTGAGAGCCAGAGCTCCATATGCGATGTATTAGGTGTGTTGACCGAGTGGAGGCCTCGAGAAGATGTTTCGCAGCCTCTTACAAGGAGCGAACGCGCACTGTGAGAGCCACAGCTCCATATGCGATGTATTAGGTGTGTTTACCGAGTGGAGGCCTCGAGAAGCTGTTTCGCAGCCTCTTAGAAGGAGCGAAAGCGCACTGTGAGAGCCAAAGCTCCATATGCGATGTTTTAGTTGTGTTGACCGAGTGGAGGCCTCGAGAAGATGTTTCGCAGCCTCTTACAAGGAGCGAACGCGCACTGTGAGAGCCAGAGCTCCATATGCGATGTATTAGGTGTGTTGACCGAGTGGAGGCCTCGAGAAGCTGATTCGCAGCCTCTGCCAACAGCGTCCTAATTATATTTTGCTAACCCATTTTCGTTTAGTATTTTAAACACATAGCCAGCTGGTCGGCCGTCTAGTCCTCTAGCTCAATGATCCTCTTAATTATCTCAATCGTCCAGAAGGATCTAGAAATATTATTCAACTTCAACCAAACACACCACACTTAGTTTTCAACTTTTTTAAACAAAAACTTTCAATAATAATTTAAAAAACCAATATAACTTAACAACTCTAATACTAACAAATAGAACTGCCTTATAATAAAAATATAAATGAATATAATAATAATAATAATAATTTGTTTTTCGAATTACTGACATTTGAACATCGTTGATGTGTATCAAAGCTTAATGTTAGTGATTTGATATTAGTGTAGATCAGTGTTTCCCAAACTTTTACGAGCGACCGCCCCCTTGGGTCCGTAAACCTACGAGTATACTCAACACTCCTCAATAATAATCAGAATCTTAGACTCAACAACGAAATGAGTAACACTTTAATAATTAAATTAATTAATGACTAATCGAATATTTATTTATAATCCAATATATGTATATTTCATAGCATATTTATGCAAAAGAATTAATACACAATAAAAGAAACTTAGATGAGAATATACTTTTAACATAAAAATAAATTATCAAAACAAATAATTTTAACAAACCTTTTCCTAGAAGTTTACATGTGATGTTTTCACTTAAATTTAGAAATTATTTTGCATGAAATTTTCAATTTTATGGAAATAGAATCCCCACTCCTTTTTGCATTAGCGCCCCCCGATATCAAAGCACCGCCCCCAGGGGGGCGGTACCGCCCACTTTGGGAAACACTGGTGTAGATGATGTATATAATTTAAAGGATTGTGTCAGTGAAGAGTTGGTGAAATCTTTAAGATATTTATGTATTTAATTTAATTTATTTATTAAAGTATGTTTTCCTTTCTTCTTTAACAAGTGGCTGGCACTCCAGTTGGCTGATAAAGAAGGAATTGATTTTGCCACAGTCATGGGGAATGAATTCATGCAAGCAGAAAATTAACTCGGCTGCACCGGTTATCGATTGGGGTGTGTGCGGCGGGAGGGCTGGCGTGCACCTGTCTCCCATATGGGCCTTTCCACCCTTCTATCATCCTCTCAACCCCTCGTCCTTTCTGTCTCCTGCAAGCCTTTTCACTCTGCCCCCTTCACATACTAACCAAATAATATTTTAAACCACTTCTTTTGTCATATATATATATATATATATATATTATATATATATATATATATATATATATATATATATATATATATATAAACGAGATTTCGAAAAGAAATCAAAAAACTGATCAAGACAAAAGTAGGTAGAAAATTTAAACACACACACACACACACACACACACATATATATATATATATATAAATTTCACATAAACACACTACCACATTTCACACTAACAATAATTATTGTTAGTCTTTTTTCTTAAGTTAGGTTTTTTAATCGTCATTATTGTAAATCCCTGAAGTGACCGAAACGTTGGAATAATTTATTGTATAGTTTTTTGATGTAGTTAGGTTTATAGTGTATGATTGAATTACTACTATGGAGCTCAAGAATAAATCATTCGGAGAGTTAGTGTTCAATTTACCTGAAGAGTTAAAAACCAAGCTTAGAAAACTTGAGAAATTAAATAGAAAACGAACAAAAATGAATATCGGCATACTCTTTAATAAAACTTGTCCAAATGAAGGTCTGCTCCCAAAATATACTAATATATATATATATATATATATATATATATATATATATATATATATAAATGAAAAAAGACAACAAATAGAAGAAGCGAGAAAACTTACTGGGTCGATATTTCGAACTGAAGTTCGCCGTCAGGGAGAAGAAGGGAAGAAGAAGGGAAGAGGAAGAGGCACGTGCGTCCACTCGTACAAGCAGAGGGCTACTGGGGGCTCCAGGCGGCGGTCACCAGTTGTAGTATCTCGAGGCGCTGCAGGCTAATCCCCCGTGAACGACACCATTCCACCACGAGCGAACACGCGTACCGTATAAGTCGGAAAAAGGTAGAAAGGAGGACAGAAGTGGCGAAGAGGAAGAGGAGAAAGAGAGTGAGGGAAAAAAAATATATATATAAATAGCAATAAATTTAAAAAAAAAAAAAATAAAATAAAAAAATAAAATAAAAAAAAAAAAAACACACAACTTTAACGTTTGAGATTGAGGCCAGGTGGGGAGCGGGCATTAAGTAACCAAATGTGAGCCTCCTCAGAGGCTCTCAAAGTTAACCTTTTCTCATCTTTTGCAACTACTTTGAGAATTTGTACTGTGAAGCAGTCATTAAAATTAAGGCCATGGCTATTCGCGTGGATAGCAACAGGCAGGTTGCTGCGTCGTCTGACTGAATCTCTGTGTCCAGTCATGCGGATGCTAAGCATGTTGGAGGAAAGGCCAACATAGAAAGCACCGCACTGGACACATTCCAAGCGATAGACGCAGTTAGTGCTGGTGCACGAGGTGTTGGGGGGGACTTGAAAACTATTGCTGAGATTGGAGAAGAGAGGTTCAGGGTTAATGATGGGGCAGGTGAGGCAGCGGGGTCGGCCACATCGTTGAGTGCCTCCGCGATCACCTACAGGCCTGGGGGTGTGGTCAGTTCTATGGGAGAAAAGGTTGCCTAAGTTGCGGGGCTTTTTGAAGGAGAGACGGGGGATGTGTTGAAAGACAGACGAGGTTGAGGAAGAAGAAGAGAGCCACAATAAGAAAATGGGAAAACAAGACTAAGATCTCTCAACCGTAACAAGCGGTCTTCGTCAGAGTCAAAAACCCAACTGATCTTAGATCTTAGTCTTGTTTTCCCATTTTCTTATTGTGGTTTGATCATTGATTGTTATTTCACGTGTTCATGTGAAATCTTTATATATATATATATATATATATGTGTGTGTGTGTGTGTGTGTGTGATTAAATTTTCTGCCTACTTTTGTCTTCATCAGTTTTTTGGATTTCTTTTCCAAATCTCGTATTAGTCCTTTAAATTCTCTAGGAACTAGGTATATTAACTCACCATATGATTTTCTGTCCATTTTTTATCGTATTTATTATTACCGACGTTCGGTCTTCTTTGACCATCTACAGGGTTATTTTTGAACACATATCCATAGTATCTTAAAAACTATTTAACAATTTTATCTAAAACTTAATTTTAACGTGTTTCTATCTATTTTAATATATTTCTATCTTGTTATTTTCTGATCTTTTTTCTAATTTTAAGCGATATATATATGACTCACTTTTCAATATTTCGACCGCCATTACGGTCGAAATATTGAAAAGTGAGTCTTTGTTATGTTTCAGTCTATGTGTCACAGTTTATTTTAAGGTTTATCTGTCCTGCCAGACCGTTTTTCATTTATCATGATAAATATATATAATCCTTTAAAATATAATGTTGTAGGTTTCACAATTGAATGATTACTTTGAACTGGAAAACTTATGCTTTGAATTTGAGATAAACCTTTTGTTATTTCACTTGTGGAAATGTTTTAAATTTTCCGTGTCTGCTATTCTCTAAGCGTCCATGTTAAAATCGACATCAATGGTTTGATATTATTTTTCCCGTTAAGTTTGATTTATAATAAGAATAATATATATATATTATATATAGGTATATATATAGGTGTATAATGTAATCGGGATTCGGTCAATTTTCCAGGATCAAAATCAAACTCTCAATGCCGACGTTTCGGTTATATTTAAAACCTTTTTCATAGGCATCTTTTCCATATACTCTTCTTATCTCCTCATAAAAACCCATAGTTGTATTTATATAAACCCAATAATATAACAAATTCAATAATATATCAACCGTTGGATAGAATAGGTGTATAATGTAATCGGGATTCGGTCAATTTTCCAGGATCAAAATCAAACTCTCAATGCCGACGTTTCGGTTTTATTTAAAACCTTTTTCATAGGCATCTTCTCCATATACTCTTCTTATCTCCTCATAAAAACCCATAGTTGTATTTATATAAACCCAATAATATAACAAATTCAATAATATATCAACCGTTGGATAGAATAGTTATATAAATACAACTATGGGTTTTTATGAGGAGATAAGAAGAGTATATGGAGAAGATGCCTATGAAAAAGGTTTTAAATAAAACCGAAACGTCGGCATTGAGAGTTTGATTTTGATCCTGGAAAATTGACCGAATCCCGATTACATTATACACCTATTCTATCCAACGGTTGATATATTATTGAATTTGGTATATATATATATATATATATATATGGTAAGCGTCCTTCAACTTGCATCTGCGGCAATGACTTTTACTCCTTTATCCTCAAGGACAAGCACTCCTTGAGTTGGCTTATTAACAGTGATCCGTTCCACTTCTCCCCTTGCAGTCTTTCTCTCTCAGCTTGTCTTCCATTACGACATTCAGTTCCTTTTTTACTTTAACTGTAACTAAAAATACAATGAACCTGAAAAATAAAAATCATTTTTCAATCTTTTTTTTTTTATAATTCTCTCAATCCGGTTTTCCGGTTTTGTAAATCTACTGTGACTGTGTGTGTATCCAACACCCAGGTTAGCTCAGTGGTTAACGTATTCGCCTCTGGGATGGTAGCCCGGAGTTCGATTCCCACCTAGCCTTCGATGTATTCACGCAGGAGGTGAATAAATCTAAGTACAGTTAATGGGTTAGTTGCACTGAGGTTAGTAATATTAGAATTAGTATTAATACAATCCATCATACCTCGTAAAGTCTCAGAAAAGCTCGACCGGTTTCGGGTCCGTCTGGATCCCATCTTCAAGAGCACCTAACTGACTGTGAATGGTCACAGTCAGTTAGGTGCTCTTGAAGATGGGATCCAGACGGACCGGAAACCAGTCGAGCTTTTCTGAGACTTTACGAGGTATGACGGATTGTATTAATACTAATTCTAATAAATCTAAGTACGTTAAGCCGTCAGTCACGAGCCAACACCTTGTAAACTCCATTCAGTTCTTAATAGAATGTGCCATAGTTCGTGTTTTGTAAACCATCCCTATTTTTATAGACAATATTGAAGTATAGTATTTTTTTCTCTATTTTTATCATTCTTGATCCTTAAAAAAAATGTCATTCAATATTTTTTTAATGTTCAAACTTTATAGATAGTATTATCATAAAACAGCCTCATAAATCCTGATTTGTTGTCGTCCGACCGGTTTCCCATTTAGTGCATCTTCAACAGGGACTGATAAGCATTGAATAATCCTGGTAATATTTTTTTCCTTATAATATTAATAATAATGTGATGTTTACTAACCTCTGTTGTACAGTATACGTGTATTTTATACATTACTCTTTACTCTATTATACTAAACTGACTACTAGTAGTGATCCACTTTAAGTCACTTGTTAGACTTATTCGTGGCAGAGGGTTAGGTTAGCTCAGTGGTTAATGCATTCCCCTCTGGGATGGTAGCCAGGGGTTCGATTCTCACCTAGCCTTTAATTTATTCACGCGGGAAGTGAATAAATCTAAGTATGTTAAGCCATCGATACTGATCCTATATGAAGTCAGCTACTCGTTAAAGTTCCCCTACTCGAAATGAACTACTCCTCCATTTATTTAATATTTCATTGCCTAAACTGTCTTACATATTCCACGGTGGTGAGTTGGCTGCACTGTCAATTTGCATCTATCAGTGAACCCTTTTACATCTGCACGCCTTGTTTTCTACTAATCCTCTCCTGAAGATGGTGTATAGCAGAAATGATGGAAAATTGAGAGAGTTTTTCTTTTCTGTTTCTTAGTCACAACTTTAATTCAGAATGTTAAAATTTAAAACTCCCAATGTAGAATCACCTATAAAACAAAAAGCCGGTAAACGGCTGACGTTGTCACCCGCTAGGGGATCAGTTTAAACAATAATATTCATCGTAACTTCATTAAATCTCATAATGTCAAACCAAGTAGATTATTCGAAATAATTAAAGTAAGAAAGAATGATTATTTTAGGCTTGAAAGTTGTTTTCTTTTTCTGATATTCAAACTTATAAGGTTTTCACCTTTTAGTGCTGTTGAAGCGAAAAGTGTGGCTCATTTATTATTTAGCACCCGTTTTAGTGTTATTTTCAAAAAAACAATTTCCCTTTATCTGTCTTAGAAATGTTTCAAGATGAAATTAAATTTTCCATGTATTTATGAGAGTATATAATTCTAATTTCATTCTATCTTTATAATCTCTACTCAATGATGTTTATGAGAAATGTACAATATGTTTAGCTGTGTAAACTTTTTGGTGTCTAATTGTAACACATCATTTCCTACATTTTCGTTCTAAATTTTAAAATTTTAAATAATAATGCATTTCAATGAGTGTTGCTAATCCCAAATACTCCTTCCCCTTATTTATTTATTTATTTTTGAAAACGCCCACATTTTAATTATAATGAAATTATAATATGTGGTATAGCTATCCTGTTTTCTATTATGGCATATTTCTCAGCATTTCAACTGTAATACCTGTTTTGATCTATTGTCGTGTACCAAAGATTTTCAACCAAACCACGGATTTCAACTGTAATACGCGTAAATATATCTGTCCACTTCTAAATAAATAATTGGCCAAGATTACAGAGTAGATTTATGCATGGTCATTTTGACTGCATGCCTCTGCAGGTATTTCATTTTTCATTGCCTAAACTGTTTCACATATTGCACGATGGTGAGTTGGCTACAATGTGTGCTTCAATTTGCATCAACTCAGTGAACCCTTTTACATCTGCACACTTGTGTTTCTACTAATCCTCTCCTGAAGACGGTGTGTAGCCGAAATGATAGAGAATTGAGAGTGTTTTTTTGTGTGTTTCTTAGTCACAACTTTCATTCAAAATGTCGACCAAATATTAATTTTTAACGACCAAGTTATCTTAAAAACACGACAGCTAGAATGAACAACATAAAATATAAAAGACTAGTGTTTGCAAATTTTACGAAGTATAACTAGTTTTATCTCATATAATGATCTGGGAGTTTCTGGACAGCATCCGAAACCGATAAATATCTTGATAAAAGAATCCACCGTAAATTAAAAAAGAAAATAAAATCATCAGTACTAGGTTAGGTCTTCAAGTTCAAATTAAACTCTAAATGCCGACGTTTTTATACCTGTTTCGGATGCTGTCCAGAAACTGTCAGATTTATTATATGTGGTAAGACGGATTATATTTTGTAAAAACTAGTCTTTTATATTTATTTTGCTGTTAATTTTAGCTGTCTTTTTTTAGGAATACGCGGTCGTTAAACACGTTCAGAAAAATACTGTTCTATTTATAGAAGACTTATTCAGTTATTTTCCATTTTTTAAACAAAGATAAGGAAGGTATGTTTTACCTTTAAAATCGAGGTGAAAGTGAAAGAAAATCGAGAAGCAATGAGAGAGAGAGAGAGAGAGTGTGAGATATCGACTGTCATTAAACTGATCTCAAGGTCGTAAAGTCAGAGGCTTCTGAGGTCTGATGGCGTCAGAGGAAATCTGCTGAGTGATTACCTGGGTCATTGGGAGATATCTGGTTGTTATCAAGTTCAGGTCTGACACATCATAACATTTAACTCCCTTCATTCCCACCACCCTTCAACCCTTCTGAGAAAGGCCACCTTATCTATGACGTCACGAATCAACCTCCTTTAACCTACTCTTTGCATTTTCCCAATTAAATCAATTTTTCTTTATAACCAGTATTCCAGAAAGTCGTAAAATATTTAACAAATTAATTAACTCTTTTACTGCTACCAAACAGTAGTACTTCATGTTCTTGTACGTCTTTAGAAACATTATATTAAGAAGATTAAATTAAATTCCAATCGTTTATTATGTTGCTTTATATCATTTCTGGGAATCCCCAGATCAGTTTTAATAGAATACAGTTGCTCTAGAATACATATTTTATTAATATTTCTAAAGAAAGACACCAGAATGATTGAAAATCATGCTTTTTTTTATTATAGACCTTTTGTATTTTTTTTATTAATAAACTGAATATCTTGGAAATACTATTTTGTTTTACAAGTTTAATTATTCTAACGTAGTGCAATCAGTTATTTTGTAGTATTTACTCATTGTAGGGTAAAAAGCTAATAAAATAGTCTCCACATATAAAAAATTAATGGTATAAACAACGCGTTTCGAATACATAGTGTTCTTCCTCAGGCATTAACTAAGGGTGAGTCACTTGTACCACACTCATCCTTAGCTAATGCCTGAGGAAGAACACTACGTGTTCGAAACGCGTTGTTTATACCATTAAATTTTTATATGTGGAGACTATTTCATTAGCTTTTTGCCCTACAGGTTTAATTATGAAAACTATCATGAGTTTTGTTCTATAATGTTACATTATTAAAGCAGAAAAACTTTTTGATATTTTTTTTTTCTGGAAGGAAAACTGCCGACTAACTGGGCGTGCAAGGCGTTCGTCCTTGAAGGGCCCCCAGAGCCCTTGGCTACTTGCCGCCGCAGCCAAGCCCTTTGTATTGATTATATTTTCAAACCGCGACTCTCTCCTACGTGGAGGTTATAGTGCAGCCCCTTGCGTGCGCAACAAGTTAGCTACAGCCTCATTAAATTAGCCTTTACGACACTGTAGTAATCAATCTTTTCCTTTTTCTTTCCCATTAATTCATGTTCTCAACTGTGCAAAAAAGCTAACTATACTTTTCTACAAACCTGTTATCTTTGATATGACATAAATAGACATGTTTCTCTAAAATAGAATGTTCGAAAAAAAGGCATTTACGCGTATCATTCTTCGCAAGAACAATAGTATAGATCCAGCTGAATTCGGTTAGACAATTAGATAACAGAAAACAATAGCGCAAGTTGAAGTATTAAATAAGGCAAGGGTATTCAACCGGTGGGTCGCGAAATATTTGAAATTGTTTATTTTTAAATAGAAAACAAAAGATTAAATTAAATAAATAATTTATATATAATTAATGTGGCACAGCAATCTCATTAAAGTAACTACTGATCAAATTTATTTTAATTTTCCCGTTTTTATTTGTTGTTAATTTTATTTTTGTTCTTACTAAAAGGTCGCGAATAAATTTTGGCGTCAAAAATGGGTCGCGGTGTAAAAAAAGATTGAAGATCACTGAAATAAGGAATTAAGTCGGAAAGGAAGATTTATTTAAACAGCATTAAGATATCCTCCATGCTTAAATAAGCCAAGTGATTATTGATTTACTCCAGATATCGGCGTAATTATTTAAATTATTCTTCCAGTCAGTCGGCTTGGGTGAAAAAATTCGATCTCGAGATTTTGACGAAATTATTTTTTGAGGTCCCAAAAGTCGTTTTATGATGTTTTTTCGATTAGGTGTGTGTGTGTGTGTGTGTGTGTGTGTTGTGTGTGTGTGTGTGTGTGTGTGTGTGTGTGTGTGTATGTGTGATGTGTGTGTGTGTGTGTGTATGGGTGGGTGAGTATGTTAGCATTACTTGTTACCACGCTACTATTCTGAATTTCTGAATGTGGTTTAGGCATTGATTTTTATTGTACTTATTGTGAAAACATTTTAATGTGTTTGTCTGATAGTGTGGAGTGTTATTGTGAATGTATGTGAGTGAGTGAGTGTGTGCGCTTGAGTAAGAAAGTGTGAAAGAGAAAACTGCCAAATTTTCCTCATCATAAATGTTAGAAATAAAGCCAAAATATCGCTCTAAGTTTTTGTGAGACTAAGTTCTTAAGAAAGTTCAGTGATTGTTTTATAATGTGATTATAGCTATTGTTTTGTTGAACGCTGTTTTGATATCTGGAAAAGTAGAGTGTTGTCTTTTGAAATGACGATGCTTTTCTGCATGTCACAGTAGCTTTATTATTCCATTATCACTCCGTGTCACAGTGACTGTCGTATTTCAAAATGACCTGATCAATGATTCAACACAATCCTTTTCACTGTCAAGGTAATTCCTTGCAAACAACTCCAACTAAACTCAGCAATGGATTAACCTAAATATCAAAATGAAAGCTCTGATTACTTCCATTCATTTTATAAATCTGTATCTTTTGAGAGAAAAATCGAAAATAGAAATTTCTTAATTTTTAGGGAAAAAACAAAGAAACTGCCAATTAAGACAGATGAAGAAAATTATATATATAAAAAGATTTCACATAAACATGTGAAATAACAATCAATGATCAAACCACAATAAGAAATGGGAAAACAAGACTAAGATCTTTGAACCGTAACAAGCGGTCTTCGTCAGAGTCAAAAACCCAACTGAACTATATATATTTATATATAGAAAATTGTCACAATAACACGTGATATAAATATTCAGGTAACTCACCACAAATTAAAGAAGATAGTCGGGCCTTTTTAAAAACACTAGTCCAGGCCTTTTTAAATTAGATGAATTTCTAATTGAAGGAATTATCAAACAAATCAAGACTATTTCAACAGTTATAGGGAAAAATACTGTCAATGATGCCAATCTTACTCCTTCTTTAAATCAAAATTCATAACCTGCTTACAACTTGTATTCACTTGCTCTCTGACGACGTGAAAACGAAAGGCCTTAGAGCGACTATCTTCTTTAATTTGTGGTGAGTTACCTGAATATTTATATATATATATATATATATATATTGTAAACAGGAAAACGTCCAAAAGGACAAAAATGTTTCACGATAAATCACAAACACAGAACTAAGGAACAAACACACTTACTGTCTCTAATTTTCGGTTGAACCGTCATCAGGAGAGTTGAGAAAAGGACACCAAGCGCACTTGTGAAGCGACGGTTGGACTCCTTAGTTCTGTGTCTGTGTCTTTCTGTGTTTCCTTCGTTTTGAATTTATTTTATTAAAAAAGTTCGCTGGACCGTTTCTTTTAATTGTAATATATTATATATATATATATATATATATATATATATATATATTAGTTAGAAAATTTCAGTCTTGGTTTGAATTCCGAGAGGATCTCGTATACTGTCTTTTTCCTAAAATAAGCCCTAGTCTAAAGAATGTGAAAAATATACATTATCGTTAATCGTTAAATCATACTGTTGAATTTATTAGGTATCTCCAGCTGCCCTAATATTTCAGAGAATTGTTTCTGAGAAATTCCTGGTTTACCTCTACAGTTCGTCTCAAGCAATGTACAAACACGTGTGGAATTTATAATGTAGAATTTATCTTCAAAATACAATATAAAGCAATAGTCTGCTTAGAGTGACGGTGCAGGTACAACGTTTGGTTATTTTAGCCTGGTACGTCTGATTATTACCTATTACTTATTACAAGTACTATTACTTTGTACTTGTAACCCTAATACCTAGTACGTATTTTAGGGATTAGATCTACAAAGAAATTAAGAAAGTGTCTTATTTTCGGAAATAGACGATATCATATTGAAATACTGTGTTTTCCTCCATCAGTTTTCCCTCCGTGATTTCTTTTTATTTTGTAATGATTTAGTAGTGATTCGAGCTCCTTCCTTCGACAGGGTGGGGAGATCTCTCTCACTTCATCCTCTCTTCTAGTCTACTCCTGATGACGAACAACAGTTCGAAATATTGAGAATCCTGTAAGTGTGTTTTTTATTCCTTTTTCTGTGTCGTGCTTTGTGTAATTTAAAGTTTCATTTTATTTAGTTCAGTCGAATCGTTTTCAATAATAATGATAATTTATTTTTAATAAATTTTGTACCTTTTAATATTTGAAGTGATTGCATTAGTGACTTGCATAGGAGGTACATTATTAAAATGTTTCTGTACGATGACATTTATTATAGAAAGAAGAAGGGAATGTTAATATCATTGTAGGGTAAAAAGCTAATGAAATGGTCTCCACATATACAAATTTAATGGTATGAACAACGCGTTTCAAACTCGTAGTGTTCTTCTTCTTCAGGCATTAACTACAGACACCCGTAGTTAATGCCTGAAGAAGAACACTACTGTTCGAAACGCGTTATTTATATGATTAAATTTTTATATGTGGAGACCATTTCATTAGCTTTTTAGCCTACAATGAGTAAATACCATATGATAACTGATTTGAACTACGTTAGAATGTCTATATATTAGCGGTTGTGGATGTTAATGTGTGTTAATTGTGCAGGCTGTTGAATAAGCAAATCTAAAGGGAAGCTGCATAAAGGCAGTGTCGGGCAGTTTGCAGTTATAATCTAAATATAAGCCACTGCCGCTGGCTGGACCAGGCTGACCAAATCACCGCTGTCGTCAGGCCCAACACTCAGGTCATTGACCTCAAGCCACTTGAGCTTAATCTAGTGGCCTTCGTAGGAGAGCGTAATGAAATTAATAACTCGTCTTGTAAATCAATCAGTCTTCCCCAACAGAATGTAGCTAAATACATGCATATTATTATTACCACTGAGGTTAGTATGATTTATATTATTAATATGGCAAATCATCATACCTCGTACGATGTTCTTGGAGTCGTTGGAGCGCTTTCGGACATTGTCCATCTTCAATCACAACTAACCTACTGTTGCGATGAGTAGGTTAGTTGCGATTAAAGATGGACAACGTCCGAAAGCGCTCCAACGACTCCAAGATCATCGTACGTGGTATGACGGTTTGCCGTATTAATAATATAAAGAATATAGCTAATATAGAAATATTGAACATGGCATGTCCGTAGACGAAATGGTGTTATTTGAATAGAGCAATGTCTCATCGTTGTTTTTAAATATGGTATATAAAAGAAAAGAGTATGGTAGGTCAGGTTGTAGTGGCAGTCCAATGAGAGAACACGCGTAGGCAGAACACGTTCTTTCTCATTACCATAAACAATAAACATTCTACATTAGGAGTTGCTTAACTCAAGTGTATTTAGATTAGGCATCTTTAACAAGTATTGTATAGGCTGGGGAATGACATTTTAATGTCCTCTCCGAGGGAACAGATTTTATCTGCTCTTGTGTAAATAAATCGATAACCGGAGTGGGTATTGAACCAGGTATCTACCAGTGAAGAGTCGAGGACGCTGCCACTGGGCTAGCCTGGCTACTCTCTGCTGAAGGTAAGATGATGAAAAGAGGAACAGATGTAAAAAAAGCGACGAGGGTTAGTGTAAACAGAAGAACTGATAATATTTCTCAATTATATTTAAACATTTTGAAAAGGGCTAACTATTATTTTATAAGGAAAAATTAGCTGCACCCCGAATAGTTAAATAATAAAGAGACATGGTCACCAAGGTGAAAAAAATTCGAATTAGGTCTTATTCAACTTGATATAAATAAACTCCGAAAATCTAACTTTCTGACTCAATGAGTATATCTATAATCAACCTAAATTTCTTCAACTGTCATGTAGAGGTATATCAACGTCTACACAACGTTTAAGCCACAGTAAGGAAATCATAAAAGACTGAGATGTTTCAAACAAGTGATGTCCGTCAGAGTCTCAGTCAAACTGAAAGAAGTGGTGCTTAGAGATGGCATGAGAAGAAAGAGAGGCAAGTGAGATATTTTAAAGATTATAAAAAGTGGTCCTCTGACAAAAGACTATTTTGTTTTGGTTGAACTATCTTAGTAATTTTTTTTATTTTATTATTGTGGTTTAAACGTGTATTTTTAATTCATGTGTTTACTATGAAATCTTGTTACTTATATGCAAATAAATAAAGCAAAAAAACCACACACACATACACAGCGTATAGTTTTTTCAGTTTAACCACTCTCAGAAGATCAAACCAAACCCATGATCCAGAGATCGTTGGAAATTTCTTCCTTCTCTTCCCTCTGTGGATGGTTGAACCCAAAAATTAGAGAATGTAAAGTGCGTGTATTTTCTTTTCTTTGTACCGGTTTACTAACTTTGAAATATACCTGTCCGTTCTGGATCGTTGATACAGTTTAATGTTTGCCTAACATTAAAGTTGTATTATATATATTTATTAGTGAGTGTGCGATTATCAAAAAGGATGCTACAGACTAAATAAAATCTTAGAGAGAAAACAGGCGGAACAAAACACAAAAACAGAAACACAAAAACAGAAACACAAAAAAATAAGTATGACTAACCCATATGCAAGTGTACTATATGTACTATTACATTACATACTTAAATACTGAACCATGACGATGTTCTGTGTATTTTGCTTTTTAAAAGTCATGTATGACGAACAGTTAAAGATGAATGACTCACCAGTTTAACCGAGTAGCCCAGTACTCGCCTCTGGACTAGTAGATCTAGAGTTCAATACCCACTCTGGCCCTCGGTTTATTCACTTGGCTAGTGAATGAATCTGAGCTCGTCTTCTCTCGTAGAGGACGTTAAACAGTCCGTTCCGAGCCTGTAAATGGTTAATATCTCTACTCTAAATACACTTGAGTTAGCCAAAATCTAGGACACTTAATAGAATGTTCATTTCATGGTATCACAAAGTATCAATATTCGGCCTTTGTGTGTTCTCTTCTTGGACTGCCACTACAACCTAACCTAGAAGATAAATTCTTACAGATTATCTTATTATACATAGAACAAAATCCTCATTTTTCCCTCTGACGATTGTATAAGGCCATTTAAAAAAAACAAACAATATTCTTGTTTTTTCAGTTGATTGTATTAATTCCTTGCTTTGTAATCATGGTTGGTTTGATATTTACACAATTTCTTCTAATATTATTATAGTGTATTCTAAATCGCTTACGCCTTCAATTTTTAAGAAGTTAGCTGGTTTTTGAACGACTTTTAACCTACGAAAATAATGTAATTATCATGTATAGGAACAACTACAGTGTTATACCATTGCAAATACAACCTACAGTTATATTTGCATAGTTTATGAATTAAACTTACGATTTCTCCAAAAAACAGTCAAAGTAACCTCCGACTTCAATAATAATAAAATTTTGTATATTTATGAAGTTTCAAATAATTGATTCATAAATAACCTCTGTTTATAATAAACACCATAAATCGATCATTTTAATAATTATTTTGCTGTGCTTACAAATCTGTTATCATTTCTCATTTCACTGTGATAACAACTCTTAATTAGTTCAAGGTATTGTATAATTAGCAAAAATATAATCGCTGACATCATTTTAATAATTAGATTCTCCAGGTGTTTGCTTACTCAACTTTTAGCAATCTAACACTTTCACCTCTTCACGCGTTCTCCTACCTTTTCTACGATAATTATACTTATAGCAGTTCTATATAGGTAACTTATATATATATGTATAAACTATATTGACACAAAGAACACACAGAAATGAAACAGAAACTCGCTACTATATTTCGATGTCCTCGTCATATATATATTCGTAAATTTTGATAGCAGTCCTTCTTTGACACACACATTATTGAAAATGACACCAATACAGAGAGAGAGAGAGAGAGAGAGAGAGAGAGAGAGAGAGAGAGAGAGAGAGAGAGAGAGAGAGAGAGAGAGAGAGAGAGAATCAGTATCAGTATAGAATAAATACAAAAAAATTAATTTAGAATACTAAGACTGATATAGCTTCTCGACCATTGATTCTTAAAGGTCAAAGATTCGTTTCTTGAGGATTTTTATATTATTTCTAAAGAAATAATATTCCAGTTTATATGCCGATGTTTTGCCAAAAATTGTTAGGCATTTTCAAAGTGCTAAACCCATCTTTGAACTTTAACATACTAATTAACTAACATAGATAAAAAATATTTTCAAAGAAAGAGTTAAAAAAATTATAATTAATTAATTATTAACGTTTGAGACTGTGCCCAGAAGTTATTCTATCACCAGCAGACTGATATATGCATCTTCAGAAGCCCTCTAGGTAATGATGCTATTGAAATCTATATATATAAGAATATATATATATATATATACAGAAGGATTTCTTGAAAAATTACACAAAGCACGACACAGAAAAAAGAATAAAAAGAACACTTACAGAATTCAATATTTCGAACTGTTGTTCTTCATCAGGAGTAGACTAGAAGAGAAGATGAAGTGAGAGAGATCTCCCCATGTCGAAGAACGGAGCGGGAAACTATATATATATATATATATATATATTCAGTTAAAAATCGGAAAGACGATCAAAACTGGTCAGCATATGAGTTTAAATTAGAAAGTGTAACGCACAGAGTAAATAAACACATTTACAAACTCAAATGTTTGGGCAATTCTTCTTCAGGAGAAAAGAGAAAGGGAGACCAAGCACGTTGTAGATGCAAGAGCAAGTAAGACGGATTGCCCGAAAAAATCGAGTTTATAAGTATATTTTTTTGTTTTGATGATCTTTTGAATGCATTTCTTTTTGATTTTAGTCATATTTATTTCGTGAGAGAGAGAAGGGTTGTGAGAGAGATAGAGGGTCATAGATAAATGAAAAACAGACACTTACTACAGTCTCTAATTTTCTGTTTGAACCCTCATCATTGGAGACAAGAGAGGGAAACTAACAGCATTGGTGTAGAGACTGTTGTATAACCGTACTCTTTTTTCTGTCCTGATAACAGTTCAAACCGAAAATTACAGACCAATATAACTGAAAATTAACTAAAGAACAGACTATATACTGAAAATTATAATTTATTTAGTATTTTAGTAAGACAATAGGGTGTTTTTTCCTTGACAATGGACGAGTTTGGAAACCGAACGAGGATTGAGGAAAATTTCCTCAGTATTATGGTGGTTGTTTTAGAATTATTTTGCAAACAATCTCTGTAGTACTAAGAATTATATTATTCCGTTGATTTCTACTGACAATTATGTAGCTGTCTTAGAAATATTCAACTATAACATTTGAATGACTGCGTCAAAGATTTCTCTTACTGATTTTTGATTTAGCTGTAATCCTATTTCTGCTTACTTGACGTAGCAGTTCTTTGCTAGTCGCGGAACTGATGGTGACCAGTGACTAAAGACCAGGAAGTCTGCCAGTGACTCAACATGGACGACGTCACGGCTTGGCTCTATCAAAGACAAGGCCAGTGCATGCATATACGGTTAATAACAATCCTTGGTCTTTGTACTTCGATAAAACCGGTTTCTGTTCTCTTTTGCAAAAAAAACCATTCTTCTTTTGTTAAAGAAACAGTAGTCTCTATCCGTTGCATCACTCCAATCTAGCCGATTATTTTATAATTTTATATTGATAAAAACATTTTTTTAAGCAATCTTTTTCTTCTTTTTTTTATACTAAAATCAGTTATTTCGCAAAAGAAAATTAGTCATTCTACATCATATGTCCATCACATTATATTTTTAGTATTTAGTTAGAAACTGCATTAGGCAGCACGTCGGATTTTCTCTATTATCCAGTTATCAATAAACTGCTATTAAAGTATAAAAAGAATCACTTATTCTTGATTGTTATTTGTGAGTTAATAAAATATTTTTAAAAAATTTATGAGTGCGATATGGATATGCTGCTTCTTCTTGAATGCTTTAAACATTCTCGCAACTGCTCAGAATAGGTCCCTATCCCGGGGGAGGTGGTTACAAGTGGAAAAGATTTAAAAACCTAAAAAAAAACCTAAAAAAAGATTTAGAACCGTAAGGTCTGGCGATTCAAATCAGTACAAATCATTCCCTAGAGACATGTTATCTTTCTCTTTTGCTCTTCTGAAATATCTACAACGATTTATAGCTAACATAGCTAATATAGCTATTTATAGCTAACATTATTTAAGAACTAACTAAATATTATTTTCAATAAAAACCTGATAATAACCTGATTATGGTCTACGAGACCGAAACATGTCGTTGTTTTATTGAATAATATATATATATATATATATATATATATATATATATATATATCAATGAAAAGTGAAAACAAGACTAAGATCTTTCAACCGTAACAAGCGGTCTTCGTCAGAGTCAAAACCCTTGAGTTGGGTTTTTGACTCTGACGAAGATCGCTTGTTACGGTTGAAAGATTATAGTCTTGTTTTCCAATTTCATATTTAGGTTTGATTCTATATATATATATTTTTTTCACTTAATAAAACGAAACACGATCCAAACTGGACACAATACGAGTTCAAAATTCAAGAAGAGTAACACACAGAGTAAGGAAACACACTTACAGACTCAAATTTTCGGGTAATCCGTCTTCAGGAGAAAAGAAAAAGGGAGACCAAGCACGTTGTAGACGCAACGGCTAGTAACCAAATATAATAACCAAATATATATATACACGTTGCGTCTACAACGCGCTTGGTCTCCCTTTCTCTTTTCTCCTGAAGACGGATTACCCGTAAATTTGAGTCTGTAAGTGTGTTTCCTTACTCTGTGTGTTACTCTTCTTGAATTTTGAACTCGTATAAATATATATATATATATAAAAAGATTTCACATAAACACGTGAAACAACAATCAATGATTAAACCATTAAACCATTTTCCCATTCTTATTGTGGTTTAATCATTGATATATATATATATATATATATTTGGTCGGTCAGCGCAAACAGCTTCCTGTAGCTATCCATATATATGCAGAAGAATCACGATAAACACGTGATGCAATCAATGAGGTTTAAAATTTAAATTAAAATGTTTATACATGTTTCTCTTGTTAACGTGTTATGCAAAAAAACCTATTAAGTAGGTTATATTTTACTGTTATTATCCCTGTGTCAATAAATGAACACGTGCTGCTTTTCTTTCCAAACAAAATATACATTTTATTGAATTTTAGCGAATGTTATCTTGTGTTTAGAATTGTCAATGTAATGTTTAATGCATTTTCTTGCTAGAACTTTGTAGTTAATTTATATGGATCGGAGCGATAATATCCATGATTGGAAATACACCCTACCGGTATTGATTTCAGCTTATATTTAATCCATTATTTATTGTTCTGGAAATAATGAGTCATAATACTAATTCTAAATATCGAACAGAATCGACAAAACTTTAACTTAGTGATTATCTAATTAGGGAGTCATAAATCCCTACCCACTGTCTAGGTCAGCGATTTATCCTGCAGAACGCTTTGTCTGGTCATCGTTTAGTTTAGATTTACGCTTAGTCAAGGTCAGTGTTTAGTCTAGGACAGAGGTTCCCAAAGTGGGTTCTGCAGAACCCAGGGGTTCTTAAAGGACTGTCTGGGGTTCCACGAAAAACATTTAGAAAAGACATTTTTCTAATTTTTTTTTAGTAGGTATGAATTTGTAATATTTTTTTATTACAAAATAATGCAATAATGGTAATATTGTTTTTAATTCTTTTTAAATATACATACTATTTATAAAGGCATATGGAACTATTTTTATTATGATTGTATAAAATCATAAGAGTCTAGAGTTCCCGGGGAATTTACTGAAACAAAAAGGGTTCCCCGAAGGAAAAAGTTTGAGAAACTCTGGTCTAGGAAAACTCTTAGCCTATATCAACGCTTGGTCTAGGACCTCGTTTAGTCTAGGTATGACAGTCGTCTAGATCATCAATTAGTCATGGTGAACGCATGGTCAAGAGCAAGGTTTAGTCTTAATCAATACTTAATCCTGGTACGAATACATGTAGACTTGTAGACTATGTCGACACTTAGCCTAGGTAAAGCTTACTCTGTGTGAACTCTTGGGTAGGATTATGTTTAGTCTAGATTTACTGGTAGTCTAGGTCAATGCTCAATGTAGGTTAATGGTCAGTCTATGTCCACACTTAGTCTAGGTCAATAGAGGCCAGGTTAGTTCAGTGGTTAACGTACTCGCCTCTGAACTGATAGAACAGGAGTTCGATCCTCATCTGCCACTCAATTTATTCATGCGGTGGGTGAATAAATCTGAGCACTTCGTAACTGAGAGAAGGACGTTAAACCGTCGGTCCCGCACCTGTACGATGTCAGGTACTTCAGTCTAGGCCCACACTTAGTCTAGGTCAATGCCTAGTCTAGGTAAACGATTTTTCTAGGGTCACACTCTGTATAGGTCAATGCTCAGTGTAGGTTAATGGTCAGTCTAGGTCCACACTTAGTCGCAGTCAATGCTTAGTCTAGGTAAACAAACGGTTTCTGTAGGACCACACTCTGTCTAGGTCAATGCTTAGTGTAGGTCAATGGTCAGTTTAGGTCTACACTTAGACAAGGTCAAGGTTTCTCAACGTTTTGCAGTTGGATCCCCAGGGATGATCCAAGACAAGCAGCGTCCACGATTAAAAAAAAATATATCGATTGCATAATATATATATATATATATATATATATATATACCAATTAAAATAAGCAGTGACACATAAACAAAACACAACAAAGACTCACTTTTCAATATTTCGACCGTAATGGCGGTCGTCCTCAGGAGAAGAAGTGAATTGACGGAGGGACGACAGTCAACTGAAGAACTCACTGGGTGAGGGCTAAAGCAGTGCTGCCGCAAAGGAGACAAATAAAAAAGGAACTAGGAAGTCGAGAGCAAAAATAAAAAAAAAATGTTTTTGAAAGGTAGAAAAAGGTTAAGAAAAGAAAAAATAAAGAAAATATATAGAACAATTAAAAATAAAAAAAAAATTAAAAAATAAATAAATAAATAAATAACTAAAAAAAAAAAATTAAAAAATAAATAAATAAAAAACTAACGATTTAATTTCAAGCCAGGTTTCGAGCGTGCCCCCAGGAGCCAAATGTGGGCTTCCTCAGAAGCTTTTAAAGTAACTTGTCTGTTATCACTGGGGACTTGTTTAAGAACTTGGACTGTGAAACAATCATTGAAACTGAGATGGTGGGAATTAGCGTGAGTGGCGACAGGGAGACTGCTGCGTTTACCAACCGAAAGCCTGTGATTATTCATCCGAAGGTTCAGCATCGTAGATGCTAAACCAACGTAAAAAGCATCACATTGGGTGCATTTCAAGAGGTAAACGCAGTCAGTGGAGATACAGGAGGAAGGACTGTGAATAGGGTAAGAATTAAGATTAGTTAGAGACTCAAATGAAGACCCAGAATCAACAATGGGACAGGTAAGACATCTCCGACGTCCACAACGTTGTAGGCCACCGCTGCTTTGGGAATTCTGAATAAGTTTGCCGGCCCGGTGGGAAAAAATATTTGAGAGATTGGGGGCTCTTCTAAAGGAAATGCGGGGCAACTGGTTAAAAACTGAAACGGTAGAGGGGGAAGAGGAAAGGATAGGGTAAAGTTCTTTAATAAATTTATTTTTTAAAATATTAAATATTAAAAATAAATTTATTAAAGAACTTTACCCTATCCTTTCCTCTTCCCCCTCTACCGTTTCAGTTTTTAACCAGTTGCCCCGCATTTCCTTTAGAAGAGCCCCCAATCTCTCAAATATTTTTTCCCACCGGGCCGGCAAACTTATTCAGAATTCTCAAAGCAGCGGTGGCCTACAACGTTGTGGACGTCGGAGATGTCTTACCTGTCCCATTGTTGATTCTGGGTCTTCATTTGAGTCTCTAACTAATCTTAATTCTTACCCTATTCACAGTCCTTCCTCCTGTATCTCCACTGACTGCGTTTACCTCTTGAAATGCACCCAATGTGATGCTTTTTACGTTGGTTTAGCATCTACGATGCTGAACCTTCGGATGAATAATCACAGGCTTTCGGTTGGTAAACGCAGCAGTCTCCCTGTCGCCACTCACGCTAATTCCCACCATCTCAGTTTCAATGATTGTTTCACAGTCCAAGTTCTTAAACAAGTCCCCAGTGATAACAGACAAGTTACTTTAAAAGCTTCTGAGGAAGCCCACATTTGGCTCCTGGGGGCACGCTCGAAACCTGGCTTGAAATTAAATCGTTAGTTTTTTATTTATTTATTTTTTAATTTTTTTTTTATTTATTTATTTATTTTTTAATTTTTTTTTATTTTTAATTGTTCTATATATTTTCTTTATTTTTTCTTTTCTTAACCTTTTTCTACCTTTCAAAAACATTTTTTTTTTTATTTTTGCTCTCGACTTCCTAGTTCCTTTTTTATTTGTCTCCTTTGCGGCAGCACTGCTTTAGCCCTCACCCAGTGAGTTCTTCAGTTGACTGTCGTCCCTCCGTCAATTCACTTCTTCTCCTGAGGACGACCGCCATTACGGTCGAAATATTGAAAAGTGAGTCTTTGTTGTGTTTCTGTTTATGTGTCACTGCTTATTTTAATTGTTATTTGATCTGCCGGACCGTTTTTCGTTTATCATGGTATATATATATATATATATATATATATATAAATTGAATACCACAATAAACAAATATATATTAGTTAAAATGCTCTCAGGTTTTTGGTTACAACATCAACAGAGAGCTAAATTTTTAGAGCATTTTAATTAATATATATATTTGTTTATTATGGTATTTAATTCATATATTATATCAAGAGTTATTGTTGATTATTAATTTATATATATATATATATATATGATTCGATGCGATGTTGACCAATGGGAGTAGAGTTACAGGTCCAAGCGTAAGGTCCCAGTTGCCCGCTGCTCAGCAAAAGGCCTTTGCGTTCTGCCAATAGGTATAGAGGTTGCACAGTCCCTCTGTGTTAAATGATGTTTGGCAGAAAACATTAGCCTCACTTTACAGTGAACTCCTGTTCCCTTTCTATTTTTGATTTTTGTGGTGGTTGGGTGTTGTTGTTGTTTACTATTTTCTGTTACGGATATTGCTGGATATTTAAATGATACTCTCGGTTGTTTACTGCGAAAAGCCGCCTTCATCTTCATGCCAACAGGGGTAGAGGTTGCACAGTCCCTCTTGATTATTAAGAGATGTTGACACTGGAATCCAACTTCTTCTCGTAGAAACATCTTCAAGTTGTAGGTTTTGTATATTGTTCTCTTCGGTTTCTTATGTTCATGTTTTTTCTTCAGTTGAATGTTATTGCTGCTATTGATGGGTGGCTGGTAGGTGATGAAAAGTTCTGCACTGTTGACCTGGTGGTGGTATTTGCGACATGTTTCAACCATTCTCTGGTTATCTTCAGGCAAGGAAATGGCCCAGACGTTGGTCCTTATATACAGTTTTCTATGGGTTGTCCGGGGAAAGGAATATGATTCGATGCGATGTTCAGCTTTTGCTGAGCAGCGGGCAACTGGGACCTTACGCTTGGACCTGTAACTCTACTCCCATTGGTCAACATCGCATCGAATCATATTCCTTTCCCCGGACAACCCATAGAAAACTGTATATAAGGACCAACGTCTGGGCCATTTCCTTGCCTGAAGATAACCAGAGAATGGTTGAAACATGTCGCAAATACCACCACCAGGTCAACAGTGCAGAACTTTTCATCACCTACCAGCCACCCATCAATAGCAGCAATAACATTCAACTGAAGAAAAAACATGAACATAAGAAACCGAAGAGAACAATATACAAAACCTACAACTTGAAGATGTTTCTACGAGAAGAAGTTGGATTCCAGTGTCAACATCTCTTAATAATCAAGAGGGACTGTGCAACCTCTACCCCTGTTGGCATGAAGATGAAGGCGGCTTTTCGCAGTAAACAACCGAGAGTATCATTTAAATATCCAGCAATATCCGTAACAGAAAATAGTAAACAACAACAACACCCAACCACCACAAAAATCAAAAATAGAAAGGGAACAGGAGTTCACTGTAAAGTGAGGCTAATGTCTTCTGCCAAACATCATTTAACACAGAGGGACTGTGCAACCTCTATACCTATTGGCAGAACGCAAAGGCCTTTTGCTGAGCAGCGGGCAACTGGGACCTTACGCTTGGACCTGTAACTCTACTCCCATTGGTCAACATCGCATCGAATCATATTCCTTTCCCCGGACAACCCATAGAAAACTGTATATAAGGACCAACGTCTGGGCCATCCTTGCCTGAAGATAACCAGAGAATGGTTGAAACATGTCGCAAATACCACCACCAGGTCAACAGTGCAGAACTTTTCATCACCTACCAGCCACCCATCAATAGCAGCAATAACATTCAACTGAAGAAAAAACATGAACATAAGAAACCGAAGAGAACAATATACAAAACCTACAACTTGAAGATGTTTCTACGAGAAGAAGTTGGATTCCAGTGTCAACATCTCTTAATAATCAAGAGGGACTGTGCAACCTCTACCCCTGTTGGCATGAAGATGAAGGCGGCTTTTCGCAGTAAACAACCGAGAGTATCATTTAAATATCCAGCAATATCCGTAACAGAAAATAGTAAACAACAACAACACCCAACCACCACAAAAATCAAAAATAGAAAGGGAACAGGAGTTCACTGTAAAGTGAGGCTAATGTTTTCTGCCAAACATCATTTAACACAGAGGGACTGTGCAACCTCTATACCTATTGGCAGAACGCAAAGGCCTTTTGCTGAGCAGCGGGCAACTGGGACCTTACGCTTGGACCTGTAACTCTACTCCCATTGGTCAACATCGCATCGAATCTTATTCCTTTCCCCGGACAACCCATAGAAAACAATATATATATATATATATATATATATTCACTTCGGTGTCACCGAAACATGTCCAATAAGAATTCAAACAAATATGGTGATTTAATTTTTAAGTTGAACCCAGAAATGAAGAAAAGATTTCGAAATTTGGATAAATATTTGACGAACTTAAATCAAGTGAAATCAGAAATAAAGTTTTTAAATGCATGTATTCTAGAAGGACTGCTCCCAACTTTTACTAATATATATATATATATATATACAAAGCATTATAAAATATAGTGATCCTCAACATACTGAAACCATTTTGAACGAAATATTAGAGGTATGAGATTTTTCGACGATATTCAACGAATAAAAAAAATTCAAGATATGAAAAAGAAGATATTAATGGCAACAACGAAATAAAACTTAAAAATGAATTAAAATTATAAAAATATCGGTTTTAAGTTTATTTGACAGTTATGGGTATGTATTATTTACTTGGTTATTTACGATGTGTATCGGAAGGTCTTTGTACATTTTGTGAAAACTCCGTTTGACAGTCCTTCGACGTACTTCTTCTGGCATATAATAGACTCCAGATGGTTCATCCTACCGATTTTTTTAAACACCATCGTATTATTATTTTTCTTATTGTTTCATCAACATTTATTTAAATTCTTATATATTTAATGATCTTACTGTGTACTTCCTTTAAGGTTTTTATAAAATCTTAAAACTCTAAAGGTTTGTTTTCGAGGGTAGTGGAACAGATTAGGTTGTTTAGTAATACGAAAAAAAAGCAGTATTTACTGTTTGAGTATTTCTATGGTGTATAGACAGACAAAGAGACAAATAAACAGTAATTATTTTGTTAATTAAGAGACTCAGTGGGTAATTATTACGGATGAGTTGTGATAAGCGAATTGAGGAGTACTTGTTGAGATTATAAACATTGTTTCCCCAGACAATTCAAGTTACTTGTCATGCTATCACCCACTATCATACCGCAAGTCACTTATCACTTACGTATTATTTTTGAATTGTTTTGACGTGAAAATAAAACTACGTTTTGTACATTCAGGATTGGTTGAACCCATAGGTATCATATACTCTCGACTTGGCTCCCACAGATTAGTTTTATTAGGACAAACATATATGAGGTGGTTGAACTATTGAATGGTGTCACCCATCCAACTGCTAACCATACCCAATGTTGCTTCACTTTTCTTGTTTAACAGGATCCGGTTTATTAACATAGCTCTGAAAATTTGCAAAGTGTTTGAATATTTTAATTAAATTAATACATGTGTATTTCTTTAACTGTGCAATCTGTTATAGTGTGGTATTTACCTCATTCATACATTTCGTCATTACCACAGAGGTTAGTATTAATATTTACCTCATGTTAGGAAAAGCATTAAGTCTCCACACAAAAAAGTTTATTACAAGAAACTAAACAACGTGTTTCGAAGATTTGATGTTCTTCTTCAGGTTACATCTGCTCTGCTGGGGTGGTTGTTCGGGAGGTGAGACCTCTTTAGCAGAGCAGATGTAACCTGAAGAAGAACATCAAGTGATCGACACTCGTTTACTTTTTTGTAATAAACTTTTTTGTGTGAAGACTTAACACTTTTCCTAACATATATGAGTTATGCTTTACTCATTCAGTGTTCCGACATTTGGTTTGATTGATTGTCCCAGTTCCCCTCACGTGTAACACAAGTCACCTAGTTGTTGTTTCTCCAGTTCTTCAGCGCTTCCTTCAGAGATCCTCAACCTCTTTTATTCAATGTTGTCACGGGGGCCAGCGTAGCCCAGTGGCTTACATGCTCGTGTCTGGACTGGTAGATCCAGGATTCAATACCCACTCTGGCCCACGATTTATCCAAGCGAAAGGATAAAAAAATCAGATATAGTATCGAGATATGTATGAGTAAGTAAATTGAATTTTACATAGTTTATAGCCTGAAGATGGCGACATACTGAACATAAATAGTTGAAAATAAGAAATTTTGTTTCAGAGGAACTGAAGCTTTCTTATTTTATCATAATCTCTATTTTTTTTATATTTTTAATCTCAAGTAATTTTATATTAGTGGAATCCATTGTAAATAGTTAAAAATAAGAAATCTTGTTCAGTTCTTGGGGAACTGAAGCCTTCCTATTTTATCATTAATCTCTAATTTTCAAATACTTTTAATCTCTAGGCTGTGAAGTCGCCTAGATATTTATAACTATCCAATAAATTTGATATCGATATTTTTCTGATTTTGATTTCAATTTATTTTTATGTTTTACTTCATTTTTGTGTTTAATATCTTCCTTATATTGTTATTTTCATTTTCATTGTCCCGATGTCGGTCCCGAGTCTGTACGATGTCAAGTACTCGTTAAATATGCGTAATCTAAATACAATTGAGAAAGGCAAATCGTATCTTGAAATCACGTTGCCCCGGTGTCGGCCCCGAGTATGTACGATGTCAAGTACTCGTTGAATATGCCTAATCTAAATACAATTGAGATATGCAAAATTGAGGACTCCCCATGTAGAATGCTCATTGTTTGGTATCACAAAGGGCTAATCTTTGGTTTTTATTTATCCTATTTTGGGATTGCACTGCAAGAGACGTTTTGCCTATGAGTTGAAAGCAGGATGGGAATGAGAGAAATACAAGGAAGCGTGTGGCTTTAGCGACGTGAAGGTGGGTCTGGTTAGGTGGCGGCGAGACGGGCTGGTGAAGGTGGCGAGGAAAGGTCAATGCTAGGTGGGAGGGAGGATTGCAGCTGCAACTCCCCTCCAGTGATGCTGTGATGTTCGTGCGGGTAGGACCTTGCTTCTCTCCCTCTCCGCTCGTTCTCTCTCGCCATGGCTTACCTGTCTTATATACCCACTACTGTGTCCTGCCAGCCGCTGCACCTTCTTCAACCCACTGCCACTAATAATACGGTAATTATATATATATATACTACCTGCTCCAAACAATCCAACTTTGTCTTTACCTATTCCAATCAGAGTTCCCAGCTATACTTTCAGAACGGTTTCTTTAATTTTTCTTCTTCTGCCATTAACTTATTACATGTTTACAATGGAATCCACTAATATAAAATTACTTGAGATTAAAAATATAAAAAAATTAGAGATTGTTGATAAAATAAGAAAGCTTCAGTTCCTCTGAAACAAAATTTCTTATTTTCAACTATTTATGTTCAGTTGAAAATAACTGAACTTAATTCTTTAAGTCTGACATTCGTGAGAGTTAAAAAAACAACCTTACTGACTCAGTTGGGTTTTTGACTCTGACGAAGACCATCTTCAGGCTACAACGTATATCAAATTCAATTTACCTACCAATATATCCTGATTTGACAAAGAAACAGTTAAATATTTGTAACAGATTGATTTAAAATGCTATATTCATACAAATATTATTATTATCAAAAAAGTGTAAAATAAAGAACAAAACTAGAATTGTTCAATTTTAAATATTAATATCAAATATATAGTAGTGGGTTTTGTGAATTCATCAATGTGTTTTTTGACCACTGTAAAAAAATTCGAAAATTGAAACTAAGATGTTTGAACGAAAACAACTCGTTATCGACAAAGAGTCACACATTACTGGCTTCCAAACGTCTTTCTGCTGGTACCCTCTGTCTTCTCTCTTCTCTTACTTCTGATGACGATTAAACCGAAACTTTGAGGCTCTGATATCTCATTCCGTTTGATCTTATTTAGTTTACTTTTCACAACTGAAGTTGTCCATTTTGCATCGATTTTCCATTTATTCAAGAGTATTTCCGTTGCTTCTTTGGCATGCTTGGTCCAACTCTCTTGAAGACTTATTTACCGAAAATTATGCACAATTCTTTAATTGTAGGTGTTCTTCTTTATCAATTGAGATCAAATTTGATATTTATTATGCAAATTTTGGGTTAAATTTCTGTTTTAATATTCATATATATATATAATTTAATACGGGGGTAATTAAAAGTTGGTTTGCTTTTATCTATAAGATTTATTTGTTGAGCTGGTTGTAAGGTTTGGCCATGACTGTGTTGTATAAGTCACAAGTGACCAGATGGATATACTGAGGCACCCGGAGGCCTTGGGCCTTCCCACTTGTCGCAGCTACCTGGACCCTTTGTCTCAAACTTGTTTGTCCACACTCTCCCAGGAGGGACAGCTATATTCATAAAAGACAGCTTGTTCTCTGCTTAACTATTCCTTCAGCCATACAAACCAGATATAGAAATATTTAAAAACTATTAAATCCATAAACACTTTTGTGTTCACTTCAAAACATCTAATCCAATATTTTCTTATTTAATATTAGAAACTAGAATATTAAAATTTCTAAGATATTCTATTGCAGGGATAAGCAATATCTTCGCTAACACAGCCGTCTAAATTACTATTTACCAGATTAGCTGACTCATATTGATAATTAGGCATATTATTGCTTTAATTAAATTACAGCTACAAATAAAAGTCATCACAAATAATTGTATAATTAATTTTATAATTACAGCTTAATTATTCATCATGATAGCACATATATGCTCCATACTATGTTATAGAGCATGCCAAGTTAAACAGTTATTTCATGTGTATACCTTTACTTGCAGTTTATAAAAAAAAATGAAAAAAATATATAGTCATCCTTCTAATTTTTCCAATTGTCACAATATTTAACTAAAGGATGTTCATTATTATAGAACAAGATAAAATAAGGAACATTCATTTTCTCAAATATAATTATCATACAAACATAAAAAGATTTCACATAAACACGTGAAAATAACAATCAATGATCAAACATATTAAAGTTTTAAAATTGACAGAGAAAAGTTCATAAATATCTACTCGAATTCAAATGATGTTCATCCATTCATTTGACAATCAACAATACCTCAGCATATAAAAATGCATTCATCATTTCATAAAGCCTTTGATCTATTTATTATTATGTGATAAGTATTGTTTGGTTGTAAAATCAGATATACTTGAAAATAAGTTGAACTTTCTTTGTAAACTTAGCTGCATGAAAATAGATTACTGAACTGTATTTACAAAAATTAGGTATTTGAGAAACTAAAGTCTTACAACTTTATTATATAGGATGGTAATACTATATACTATTACTATGTAATACAAGTAATATAGTAACTAGTAAGTATAATAGAGTAATAGTATATTACTTTATTATCATTTTCTATAATAAAAATTATACTTTTTACTGTTAGGGTTGAAAGATCTTTGTCTTTTTTTCTCATTTCTTATTGTTGTTTTGTTGTATCCCTTGATGGACATAGCAAGGGGGATGGATATATCAAGGGAGATGGATATAGCAAGGGAGATGGATATAGCAAGGGAGATGGATATAGCAAGGGAGATGGATATAGCAAGGGAGATGGACATAGCAAGGGAAATGGATATAGGAAGGGAGATGGACATAGCAAGGGAAATGGATATAGGAAGGGAGATGGACATAGCAAGGGAGATGGATATAGGAAGGGAGATGGACATAGCAAGGGAGATGGATATAGCAATGGAGATGGACATAGCAAGGGAGATGGACATAGCAAGGGAGATGGATATAGCAAGGGAGATGGATATAGCAAGGGAGATGGACATAGCAAGGGAGATGGATATAGCAAGGGAGATGGATATAGCAAGGGAGATGGACATAGCAAGGGAGATGGATATAGCAATGGAGATGGACATAGCAAGGGAGATGGATATAGCAATGGAGATGGATATAGTAAGGGAGATGGACATAGCAAGGGAGATGGACTTCTCTCTTGAAGGCCTTCAAGTGGCTCTCGAAGGTCAGCTAGCTATACGCACCCTATCAGTTGATGCTTGCATTAAGATAACTCTGTCGTGTCCGATATGCATAGTGACCAGCTGGGCATTTAAACACTCGATATTCTTATCAGTGTTAGGCTTAATTTATAAAGTCCAACCCATAATGCGAGTATATCTTATTGATATTCATTGTTAAACCTATTAAATTATTTTTCCATGTAGTGGTGGACGACGCAGTCACCTGACTTTGATATATACATACATATATATAAAAAGATTTCACAGCAAAAGTCTTGTCTTCCCATTTCATATTGTGGTTTCATCATTGATTGACCTAGTAAACTAGTTAGAAGACTAGTTTTTGGTAAGAAAACCTTGGCAAGAAAGTAAGTAGTCAATGCAGAAACGTTTAGTAACTTCAATACTATATATATATATATAACAACATTTCACATAAAGACATGAAATAGTGGCTTGTTCATATATGTCGAAGTCTAAAATACAGTAAGAAATCGGAAAAATAACTGTGACCTTTCAACCAAAACAAGTAGTCTTTGTCAGAGTGCAACAGATATTGACGAGTTCTGTTCGAGTATACTGACGATTCTACTTCGTCAATGTCTGACGAAGACTACTTGTTTTGGTTGAAAGATCTTGGTTTATTTTTCTGATTTCTTACTTTGGTTCAGACGTTAATTTTTTTATTTCACGAGTGTATTATGAAATCCTTATTTTATATTGTATTTATATATATAT
Organism: Hermatobates lingyangjiaoensis; assembly: GCA_026182355.1. Classification (NCBI taxonomy): domain Eukaryota; kingdom Metazoa; phylum Arthropoda; class Insecta; order Hemiptera; family Hermatobatidae; genus Hermatobates; species Hermatobates lingyangjiaoensis. Next base: position 436,100 of record JAPFBL010000213.1, on the reverse strand, counting down.
ATTCGATATATTGGATGTCGAAATATCGAAGTTCTGTAGTCACTTTCTGCGTTCTTTGCTATATGTTAAAGTTTATATATATATATAGTTCACACAGGAAAGAGAAAAACAAATAAAGACACACAAAAGACTCACAACGATATTTCGACAGTCGTCGTCATTGGGCAGAAGTAGTCCCTTTGAGTAGCTGAAGCTAACTCATATATATATATATATATATTTCGCCTCCAGATGATGACGATTGTGAAAATACAGGAGTGAGTTATGTCTGTGTCTATATAGGTGTTGTTTTTGGTATAATTTATATCAAAAATAGGAAAATCTTGCCTATGAGCCAACAAAGAAAGACTCAGTTCAGTAAACTCTATTATTTCAAACAACTGGAACTTTAATGTTCCAATTCTATGTTGAGAATTTTGGTTTCTTTTTAAATGGGTTTGGGGTTGTGTTAAAAGAAAAAAATTAAAATTCTATCGAAATTTTTTAGCAGAATTCCTTCAAACCCACATACGATATAACAAAACACTATTTGAGTTGGCGAAATCAAGGACTAAAATAAAATAAATATTTAAGTTGAGCGTAGAGTTTAGATGGGAAAAAAACGGCAAGGAGTGGTTTATAGGAAGATGTTTGTCCTTGCAGGTGATTGATAGGGAGTCTCAGGGTCGGCAAGTGTTGAGTCCATCTTGATCTATTTGTCAAATACAGTGTTGCTTCCTGCAATATCTTGCACTTGTCAAGCCAATCACCACTGACCTATATGTGACTTGTGATTACAAAAAAGCAAAATCAGGTAACTTTTGAAATATTGATAGGTCAGGAAAGGTGTAAATAAAATCTCTTATCAGGTATAAATAATGACAGGTGTAAAAGAAATAACTTTTTTTTTTGGTCCATCATACCGGATTGAGGTGTCAGATCTATTTAGATATCACATAGGCATGTTCTGTGTGCCTTATTATATCATAATTAATCTTATTCCTTCAATGTGATGATATCGGCTTTTGGCCACCTCGGACACCCCAAGGTCGGGTGGCTAAACTTGGAGGTGACAAAAAGAGCAACACGTTAAATCGTCGGCCTGATTTGATCTAATGGTATAAGTGGCTGGAAAGCTAAGGTGCACAGCGATCAAAACAGGTATCAGTTTTTGGGAGTTTTTTAAATTTATTTATGCAATAAGAAGACTATGGAAGACATCGAAATAGCGCCACCTGACCTGTGATGACTGGAAGTGCTGCTATCTGTCCTTATTTTAGTTTAGTACTACGTAGGACAATCGTTTTTTCTTTTGTTTTTTGTAGGTGATATAGGGTCGTGGAAGCTCGCCTACGCGTGGTCCACCTCGGGCGCATCTTGGAGGCTGACATTGACTCTGATTCTCGGCTAGGGATTGGTGTCCCCGAGATTCGGTGAAAGAGCTTTCACGTTCATCAATCTGTTCTGTTATTACTCGCGATATTGCTGAAGAAGCAGTGAGCGCGCAATAATACCAAAACAGGTATCAGTTTTAATTCATTATGAAAGTGTCCAGAGTGGACCCGTGGCAGCTTGTTTGCCTCTGGACTGGTAGATCCTGGGTTCGATACCCACTCTGGCCCTCGATTTATTCACTCTAGAGATGAATAAATCTGAGCACTTCATCCCTCGGAGAGGACATTAACCTTCGGTTCTGTTGCCAGGTACTCGTTAAAGATCCCTAGATATACTTGGGTTAGATAAAATTTAGGACTCTTAATGTAGAATATTAGAGGTATAGTATCAGAAAGGGTACTTGTGAAACTGCCACTGCAACCTAACCTAATACATGAACTAAACATAACGAAACATAAAAAGATATAATTGAATAATAAATGTAAGAATACTTCCTGATCTTATATACTAAACATGTTTTCCCAGACATAAACAAGTATCCTCAAACTGTACTTCTCCAACATATTGTTGACATCAGAAGTGATATGAATGCAGTGCTGGTGACAGTAAGATATGAGTGTCAAATTCACTCGAAACGTATATTTTCATTGAAAGAATCTATTTGGAAATCATGATCGGATGTAAAACATTCATTTCTCGATTAATATACCTTTATATATTTTTTTTTGTCAGTACATATGTCGTTATGCCGATTTAGCTTATGGTGTCGAGAACCTCTCCAATAATAATAAGTAGTAATTGTTTCCTACAATCAAAGAGAGGAAAAAGTGTGACTTAGAGCTTTCACACAAGGCAACACAAGATCTTACAGGCCATGGTGGGACTAAATCTTACCTCAATAGATTCCATATCATTGACAGTGACAGGTGTTCTTGTGATAGTGTATCACCACAGACTTGGGACCATATACTCTTCAGAAGCCCAATTCTTGACCAAGAGCAACAACTATTTATGACATTTACAATAACAACTGGATGTTGTTAGCCTCCAGCAAAGAGAATTATAGTGCAAAACAGTGATCTATTTCGAAATTTTAAACAATTCATAAACCCTATAGACTTTCCAAAAATTGTATAGTGTGTATCTAAATGTTTAATTTAATATAATGAAAGGCTTAATGTAATCCTCATGTAATGTATTTTAATGTTAAAACTAAGATTCGATAGCATGTAATATAATATATGGTGCATGCAAAATAAATAGATTAAAAAAAAACATGTTTAGATATTTCTTCTATGTAGATAGTAATTAAGTTTAGTAGTATCGCTGATTTCGCATTAAGTGTTATTAATAATAATATCATACATAAATATTTTGATTACACACATTTTTAAGAGCATCAAAGATTTGATTGGGTCTGTGTACAAACAAAAGCAAACGTGGGAAAGCCGTTGCTCACGAGTCACTTATTGATGACTCAAGACTTTGGAATGATTAAGCCTCTATTCAGGTCGACGTGGCTTTAGAAGAAGGCCTCTTGCTTTTATATCGCTTATAGCTTTTTGTCATCCTCTTTTACGGATTACATGATGTAGTAGAGGTTACAGTAAACCTTTATCAATCATATAGGTTTGAATTGTTTAGACCAGCTAAAAAGTTTAAATAGGTAACTAGTAGAAAATTAGTAATGTCGCTATCCACAATTTCACCTACTCATGATAATATTAAAGTAATAGTGTATATTCATATAATTATCAAACCACAATAAACAAATATATATTAGATATTTATTGTGGTTGTTTAATTCATATATTATATCAAAAGTTATTGTCGTTTATTAATTTATATATTTCGAGAGCAGACCTTCGTTTATGCATGTATTCGTATATTTCGGAAGCAGACCTATTAGAGAATTGACAGACTCAGTAGAAAAGTGGTGAAATTAAAAATAGGCATAGAATTTAACAATATATATATATATCTTATCAGTCCACAAATATATCCATTATTATCCTGGAGATGAATTTAGTACATTTTAATCATGTCAATGAGTTTAAATAATGTAGGCAATAAGTTATCTGTTTCAAACAAAGATACAGGAAATTACTTTAAAAAATCGAAGAAACTACTCAAAAACCAGATACAAGCAGAAATTAAGGCGTTATTTAACAATATTTGTTTAAAAGCAGAACTGCTAAAAACTTTGACATATATATTGAATGTTGTCAATACGCAAATACCGGTGGAAGGCAAAGGAAGACTGCATGTACAGATACCCAGAATTAATGACTTTCAGGTTTTTGGTTGAGCTTTTGTTCATCTATGAACTATTCCAATTAGCCAAATGACCTCCTTAGCGATTTGACGTTCTTGCCTTGGGGAGCCTAATTAGCACATTTGAAAACCACCCTTTCAATCTAGAACACGCATCAGTTGAACGCGTCCAGCCAAACAAAACTTTCTTTTGTTAAACCTCATGGTCTGAAAATTCACTTGATAAAGTGAAAGCATTGAGTCAGCTGGTTATAAAAGAGCCTAGTCATGCCTTATGTGTTTTAACTGGTATTTCTCTCTCTCTTTTTTTTTAACTTTTAATTCACTGTTTGATATAATTAGGTTAATAACAGGTATGGGTTGTTGTTTTTTCTAGAACCAGACAATAAATAGCATTGAACATGATTCAAAGTGAACAATGAAGTGCAAGTGATGTAAAGTTTCTTTCAACTGTTGTCTCGTATATTTATAAGGCTTTGATCGTAGCTACTATAAGTAAACTTTAATAAATGCTCTTTTTTTATGATATATATTTCTTTCACGAACTAGATTTTTGTGCTACTCTTTTTTATCAGTTAATTATTATTTCTTTCAAATAAACTATTATACTATGAGTGATTTTTTGTCTGATTCAATTAAAATTATGAAGATTTGTCGAATCATTATTCCTTCTTGACTTATAGTATCATTTGCTACCGTCTTTATCCGAAAATAAGACATCTCTTGAAGATAAGCCCTAGCATGATTTTCGGGACTTTTTGGACTATAATCCCTCCCCCGAAAATAAGCCCTGGTTAAAATAATGTGAAAAATATAATTTTTTTAATAAATACTGTTGAATTTGGGTAGTATTTCTAGATGACCTAATATTTCGGAGAATCCTTTGGAACAAAATATTCCAAAAAATTCCTTGTTTACCTAGTTGATTTCAAGAGTCTACTTAGACAAGAAGTATTCATTTAACGATAGTTATATTGCAAGATGTTGGAGATTTAGACCAATGATTGTACAGGAAATGAATTTGGAGGAAAATCAGAGCGGAATTCAAAATTTGATAATTTATCACGATGTTCAAGAAGATGACATGACTGTAATTGAGTAAATTTAAATTTCTGTATATAAATAAGTATTAAACAAAATGTATATAAATCTACTTATTACATTTGAAGTCCTTCCCCAAAAATAAGCCCTACACGTATTTTTAATATAAAATGAAAGTAAGACAATGCCTTATTTTCGGAAAACGATGGTTAGTAGTAATTGACAATTGTAGGAACCAGGGTACCCCATTGGTTCAAAGTGTTCAGGACTGGTAGATTCTGGGTTTGACACCCTTTCTTGTCCTCGTAAAGCTGTCAGCTCCGAGCCTGTACAATGTCAGGTACTTATTAAAGATCGCTAGTTTAAATACATTTGAGTTAGGCAAAAGTTTGCACTCTTTAGGGCTTGTAAAATGTTCATTGTGTGATAAAACAAAGGGCCAATCTTTAATCTATATGTGTTTTCTCGAAGTACAGCCATTGCAACCTAACCTAGGACATTGTCTTAACTGTGCTACTCAGTTTAAGGATTTAACAAACTTATACATTTCTGTTTGTAATTGATAACCGTATGATAGTACTAATCAAGTTCTAAATTGAATAAGGATATGGTTGGAAATTATTACTAACAGTGGATGGATGAATCGTGTTCAAGTTGACCTGATGTCATTAATTCATTTATTGCAACACTGTCAGTGTGTGAAATCCGGTTTATTCAATTCTGACAAGAGTGTGGGTGCCTGTTATAACCGCTCTGCGCACTGCCTTCTGAATACTAATGGCAATTCTATTTATATCGTGCCTTCAAGAGTTATCGTTGTTCTAGTTTATTTAATTCAGAATATAAATATTTAAACTCGACTGTAATAACGGTCAAAAGAACAAGCTTTTAGGCGACATACTATTCAGTGGTTCATTCATATATATATATGAACTGAAGTTCAGAGAAGCCATGTCGTATATCAATTTATTTGTAAAGAAGGGGACTGTTCAACCCTACCATCCCGATACATTGGCATGACCACGACGAAACTCTCAAGGCGTCTCACCATGCACCTCGCTACAGGAGCACCGAATGCCCACGTGGAGAAAAAACACCACACTTCACTCACGCATAAGATGGTTGTAGAGGGAACGTCTATTTTAAACTTTAATAGAAATCCTCTACATTTACAAATCCTGGAAGCCATGTATATAAAGGGAAAAATGCCCAGAGCTTAACTTACAATCCAGTGAAATGTTTGTTATACCCACTTTCAGAAACTTTGACAATAAAGTGAAATTAACAAGGACGGAGTGACGGCAGGTTTACCTCCTGGACGCTAAGATCGCCACCTACTATAACATCTTAGTATTGCTACCTCTATATCACCTTTTCTATTGTTATCCCTTGTATATGCATTTCTAGTTGTATTCTGTTATTTTATTACTTTGAGTTTTTATCTTATTTATCTGTCTTAATATTTTATTCTGCCTGAGGATGACCAACGAGGTCGAAAGCTTGTGTTTAAAAAGTAGTGAATAAAAATTTTAGTAGTTATTTGACTATGATTATTGTCTGAAAATGTCGCTGGAAAATCTGCTTTTTGCATTGCCTCTGCAACATAGAAGTGTATAGGAAAAAAGAACAGCTACTTAAAAAAGTCGTGAATGCAGAATATGCTCTGCTTTTCAACAATGTATGCTTGGATGAAGATCTGCTGCCAACTTATACAAATATATATATATATATATATATATATATATATATATATATAGAGAGAGAGAGAGAGAGAGAGAGAGATTTCATATAAACACGTGAAATAACAATCACTGATCAAACCAAAATAAGAAAATGGGAAAACAAGACTAAGATCTTTCAACCGTAGTAACAAGCGGTCTTCATCAGAGTCAAAAACCCAACATTTGGTTTGATCATTGATTGATTATAGTATAGAGGGACTGCAGCACTGATGAGGAGAAATATGTTTTTCGGTTCAACTTCAGCGAATAGTGCTGTCTGTGAAGATGTGGATGAGGAAGACCGCATTCTTCTACAAGTGTAGTTAGCCGTTGGTAGCAAGGGGGCATTTGGAGTGCTCGATGTAGCCACTGCTTGCGTAGGCTCCAAGCTGATGCCTTCTTGACGGTAGAAAGGCAGTGGCGGCAGTCAGGGGAGGTTGTTAAAATAGAAGTCGGGTGGGTGGTTTAAAGGACAGAAAGTGGCGAGGAAGTGCGAGTCCGCGGTCTGTTGACCCTTACAGCCGGCGGCCTTGAGACCGTCTCCCTCGCCCCCACGCACCCCTGCATTCTTTCCCACGTGTGCAAGCGAGTGAGAGCACCGTGCTATTGACCCCTCGTTCCCTTTAACAATACAACCTGCTGCTCTCATCGCCTCACTCCGGCTCGCCATATTACACTCTGTTCCATCATTTCAACTGTGTTCATGTCCAACCGTAACCAATTCCTCCTTACCCTTCCCTGTCCAATCTAAATTTGAAAACACTTCATCCATCCTGGAAACTTTTTCACTCGTCACACAAATATACCTGATTTATACACACCACGTTGACACGTTTATATTACTTTAATTTCTGTTTAATAAACCCAACAGCCATGATATTCTGTAAACACTATTATACCCTTCCTAAGTGTAAAATACACAAAAAAACTTACTTCTTCACTTTCATTGTAATAGTTTTCACTTTTCTGGATACAGTGTTGCCATATACAACTAAAATAAATTTAGTCTCGATATCACACTATTTGGATACAGAAATATACAAAAATTGAAAAACTTCTTTCTGTCTTCCTAGGAATTTATGAATCCTTAACAAAAATAAGTGGTCCTCAACGCATTTGTATCGCTTGAAATTCATAAAAATATTCATTGTAGTTCTAAACAAATAAAAAATTAATAATGTATACGTTCAAAAAAAAATTAAAAGTACATTTTTGAATCTATGCTATTGATAATGTCGTTCCTCGGATAGGATGTTCAGGTGTCGTGACGGTCGGACCGTAGTCTGTAGTCAGGTAGTCGTTAGAGATCCCCCTACTCTGAATAAACTTGAGTTTGGCAAAGTTTAGGTGGTTAAAGGTTGTTAGAGGACTCCCACAGAATAATGATTGTGTGGTATCATGGCCCAATGTTCGGGCTGTGTCGTCTCTTGAGGGACTGCCACTGTAACCTAAGCTAACATAATATCCACTTGAAACATAAGGTACTCAGTTTCAGTTCTTGTCCACCTAACATCTCTCCTTGATAAATATTACCTATATTATTACACTAGAACAGAGTTTTTCAAACTTTTTTCGATGCGGAACCATTTTTGGTTCCAGTAACTTTCTCGAGAACCCGAAATTCTAATGATTTCATATAATCATAATATAAATATTTTCATATGCCTTTTTAAATAGTATGTATGTTTAAAAACAATTAAAAAAGTAATATTACTGCAATGTGTATTTTTCGATTAAAAATTCAAAACTAAAAGATTTTAATTTTTATATTTTCCACAAGTGCAGAATAAAACATAACACATAAAACAGAATTACTAGCAATTTTAACACCGAGTTTGTTTTGTAATAATTTTTGGCTTTATAGTTGAGAGTTTGATTGTCAAGTTAGACTCAGCATTAAGTCTACTTTCGTATTTATTTTCTATGGCAGTTTAAACGGAAAATACAGTTTCACATAAGTAGGTAGTGGGAAGTGGCAGCAATGTGTGAAGTGCTACTTTTGCAATAGCAGGAAATTCGTGAATCAGACATGTAGTTCCAAAAACTGACTAGTGGTTCATCCTAAATATTAATAAAATTTAGACCACTTCTACTTATGGGAATATGTAGATTTAAGCATTTTTTTTTGGTTTCATGATTCACAAGAAATACAGAATAAATCCATACCCACAAAAAAAAATGTTAAGAAAAATGTTTTTACTAAATATCCGTTGACAGTCTGTTCATGAACCCCTGGGTTCCGCGGAACCTATTTGGGAACCTCTGCACTAGAAAACAATGTTTTATGTGTTTAATGAATGACTATCCTTCGTTGTAGCCCAAAACAATGATTTTTTTCTTTCTAATCATATACTTTTATTATATGTTTCATATTTCACTATATACCATCAAATATCGCTACCTATAGAGCATGTACAATTTTTACACACTCATTCATCAGAATTCATCCGGAGAGCATGATAAATGGATTTCAGGTACCACAAAACATAGAAATCTATCAAGTGTTCGCAACGAATTTTGTTAAAGATTACTAATATTTAGTATAGTATATTTGTTTTTAATTAACTGCTTACAAATTAGTCTAAACATTGATAATATTTTAAAAATATTAATTGTGATATCGAACAGTTCCAAGTTTTTGATTATAAATCACACAAAGAAATAACCTACTATGTTAAAGGGTATATTAGGTGATTGCTGTTGGTAAATATAATTTCTTTGTTTGCTTCTTTTTAGAATGTTGAAAGGCATTTATTTCTACTGTTGCTATTGATTTCAGTTTTGAGAAATAAATGTCTTTAAATACATTTATATTAAATACAAATTATGAAAATTATGTACATACGTTACAAATGAGAGGCTCTTTTAATAGGACTGGTCTCTCATTCTGGCAATTGATCGATCTACTTTGCAAATTCACTTGGTCGCTGTTTCATTGGAGGGAGGGGGGGGGGGGCAATTAACCACAATGGGGTCACTTTTTCATTGAGAGGGTCAATTAACCAAAACAGAGTAGTTGTGCCTAATTATTATGTTGATATACATGAATATTGTTATTACCATAGAAATTAGAATAATTTATAGTAAATAATGAAATAATCGTTTTATCTTGCATGTTGATTTGGGAGTTTTTTAGGACCGGTTTTAGTCTTCCTGTTCATCTTCAAGCAGAACTGGACTAGAACGATCGAATCGGGCTTTATACAGTATCCTATACAACCTAGGTTATACATATATATATATATATATATATATATAAAAGATTGCACATAAACACGTAAAACAACAATCAATGATTAAACCACAATAAGAATGGGAAAACAAGACTAAGATCTTTCAACCGTAACAAGCGGTCTTCGTCAGAGTCAAAAACCCAACTGTTGGGTTTTTGACTCTGACGAAGACCGCTTGTTACGGTTGAAAGATCTTAGTCTTGTTTTCCCATTCTTATTGTGGTTTAATCATATATATTAAATTTCTCGCCAATTTCTCTATGGATGATTTTTCGATTTAGCTTCTCAAGTTTTCTGATCTCACACTTCCATTCATTTGGTACTAAGTGTAATAAATCACCAAAAGATTTCCTTGTCAAGTCCATGTAATATTTAGTTATCATACATTTAAAACTTTACAAGCTTCAACAATATGTTAAAGCTATTTTCGGGACAGGCACAGCAGAGACAGCAGTTTGAGTTGCAGAGCGATACCCTAGGAACATCACAATGAAAGCTCAACATTGATAGTGTAAAACCCAGTGCAACGTGAAAATTTATGTTTACTATGTAGTTTTTATCTTTTGTATTGGAAATTTGAAGCTGTTTTAGAGTAAGTAGGATATAATTTTTATTTTCGTTAGTAACTTTTGTTCAATTATTTAATCCCTCGTTACACCCTGATGATGGTCAGTGATGACTGAAACGTAGGATTTAAATTTTTAAATGTATGATAACTAAATATTACATGGAATATACTCTGTTATCGTTATAGTTATTTTATTATTGTTAATTATTATATATTTAAGCTATATTTACATAACATAATGGAAATTATTGTGTAACATTGAAGATTTTGATGCATGTGGTGCCTTCAGGTGGAGCATGCTGTTCTCTGACAATAAAAAAAAAACAAAAAAAAACTAATAACACTATTTTTCTTTTTTATCGAGATTAGGTCTAGCTTCAATAATACAACACTTTTAACCCGACGTTTCGTCTATATTTGTAGACATCTTCAGGGCTACATCAATACAGAATTTAATTACAATAACATGAAAATTTTAATATTTATAAAATTTGAAAATTTATTTTATCAATTTTCTATTTGTGTTTCTTCATTATTATTGTAAAGTTTTGTTATTCGTCTTAATAATACTTTCATTTTAATATGAAATAAATAGGTATGATAGATTTAGGCAGTAGTGAATGGGAGGTTATATAACCCTTATTCCATCGATTTAGATCGGTTCTGCTTGAATGTAGACAGCGTTTGAAACCGGTCTGGGCGCTCCCAGGTGCCCACAGGAGGGTAACACTGTTATTATATTCTTTAATATACATGCTTATGTTTATCGTAGACCGAAGCACTTTAAGAAATTCTATTGATAGCATGTGATTAGTGTTATACAACGTATAAATCGGGTTATGGTTTTGTATTGGCTTCATAGAGCATCAAATAAGTATTATATGCTCTCTTTTATACTCAAACTAAGGTTTTTTGCATTATTAATGTTTAAGTAGTATTAATTTTTATAAGTACAGTAATCCCTCGTTAGTTCGCGATTCAGTTTTCGCGGGTTCTATGTTTCGCGGAGTCTTCAAATATTCAATTAAAAATTAAAAAAATATTCAACTGTAATTGCAGTAATAAAAAAAATACAACTCGTAATGAAAAAGTACAATAGTTAGTATTAGAGAAGAAAATATACAGGATTCTTCTTGTACGATCAAGAAAGATATCAAACAACCAGTGACTTGCTGGGTCAGAATATATTCTACAGTATTAAATGAGCCCTTGATCCATTACACTAGAGGCGAGCACTTTGCCACTGTTAAAAACAAACCCTCTGTCCCACCCTCCAAAAAAGCTGAAATTACGCAAATTTATTTTAATTTTTTTAAATATTTACTTCATATATGCATATATATTTATAAAAGCTATTTTATTTCACCCAAGAGACATGAAGTTGAAAATTCTACATTAAAATTTTGGAACAGAAAGCATTCCTTTAACCTATATATCTGAGAGAATGAAAGCCAAAACATATATCTATATAAACAATTTCATGAAGGTAACTGAGTAAAAATAACTCCGATTCGTCATGTAGATTACTCTAAACAGCTAAAACTGGTACAGCCTTACGTCACCTCAGCATGATGTAATACCCCTTTGATTGTTAATGAATGCAACCAAACAAAACGTTCTTTTCGTTATCTTCTTTCAACCGTGTTTTATATATTTACCTTTTGTACATTTTAATAGCTAAAATACAGTTGCAAATTAATATATTTTACGTAAAAATATAAGCGTGGTGCCGACCTTTTACAGCTATTGCCTTTTTGAACTTTTCGTTTGGAAAAAAACATGTTTTGATTATAAAAAAAGTGGTGATTTTACATATTTAATTTTGAAGTAGTATTGTTACTGTTTCTTTTTGAATTATTAGCTTTGTGAATATATATTATCTTTTATTCGTATTAATATATGATAGTAAAAGATAGTAAATTAACGAAATTATTTGAGGTAAAATAACCAACCCAAGAGTTGAGTTCACTGGATCAACCCTTCAGCACCACATCCTTTGGTGTCTTCCTGATGATGAACACAAAGTGTTCGAAACGCGTTGTTCTTGTTGTTGTTGTTGTTGAATAAAACTTCATTTGTATGTAGACTTTTGTTTGTTTATCCATTTTAGTTCAGAATGAGTAAATACCACACAATTACGGATTGCACAACTAATGTGAAAATTTTCGAAAATTTGATTTCGAAATTATGAGTTATTTAACACGTTTTTAGTTCCAAAGCATATAAGTACCTAAAACATATAAGATAAAGAGTTATACATGTATACTTATGTCGAATGCATGCATGTTTTTGGTATATTTTGTGGCATACATAAACTACTTTTCTATGGAAATATCACTAAAATATTGTATACAAAATCTATTATACTAATATATATATATATATATATATATGTGTGTGTGTGTGTGTGTGTGTGTGTGTGTGTGTGTGTTCGTGCTACAATTAGTAGAACATTTCTCTGACGATGTATATACAAATATATATATATATATATTGATAAAAGTATTGTCTGTGGAATAGAAACAAAACTAAAGTTTATCGGGACTTGGTCAGTTCTTCAGGTTCAAATTAAACTATAAATAAACTATATATAAAAATGTATATATATATATATATATATATACATTTTAACTCCTAGGTAGAACATGTTGAGAGGTGATTGACGCAGCTGAGTGCTGAATGAAATGCAGCAAGAGATGAAATACAATATGATAACTCTTGAATGGTAATTGAATGGCTGGTTTAATTCGGTCGTGGTTTAATGAACTGGAAATCAGGTAGTTTCTACAAATGTAGTCTGTCTGGATTTCCTTCCTGTTGAAGTTAGTTTTGGGCGATAATAACTCATCGTAGAGTTAGAGAGAGAGAGAGAAGTCACAGAAATAGTCTAGAGTAAGTCCAGAGCCACGTGGCCACACAGCACGTGAGCGCCCAAGCACCCCTCTTTTCTAAAAGGATTTACGTCATCATGTAACCCTTGCTCGTGTCACGTTGGTCCAAACCTTTATAGGTTTCCTCTACATGAGACTCTCTGACATTCGTATTTCATCTCTCCTCCTAGGAGTTGGCTTCTTCTTCTTTAGCATTTTTTTTACATTGAATCATATGATTGTGTTCACAGTTCTCACTAGTTAATGCCTCTCTTTACTTGAATAAGAAAACGTATTAATCTTGTTTTTTTCTAAATTTGTTTGTCGTTCATCATGACAGTCACTGACACAGCGTATGCAGACCCCAAGTGTAATGTTGAAACTGGAGTAAGTATAAACTTTGTCATCAGTAGAGGTCTTCTGCCTTATCATCTTGCTTTGGCTCAGTAAAATATTTAATTTCAATTTTCTTGTATTGCCGTTACTTAACTACATGCATTTTATTATTACCACTGAGATTAGTATGATTTATATTATTGATATGGTAAACCGTCATACCTCGTACGATGATGTTGAAGTCGTTGGAGCGCTTTCGGACGTTGTCCATCTTCAATCGAGTTAGTTGCGAAAGTTGCTTTCAATAGAGTCCGAAAGCTTTCCAACGACTCCAACATCATCGTATGAGGTATGACGGTTTGCCATATTAATAATGTAAATGTTACTTAACTGTTTAACATTGCCCAACCTTTAGCTACATATTGTCATATTGGATTTCTGCTTGCCACAAGTCTGAATATAAGTCCTCCATTCCATTTTTTCTCCCTTCAACTTTTACAGCAAACCAAATAACTCCTGTTGTCTTATATCTGTACATTTGTTAAAAACAGTCTGTTTAATGTTTTTTTTTTCTTCTCACGATGATAAATGTAATCAAACTTTGCTTGAACATCCGAGCATGCATGCAGATGTGATTGTGATTACCTAGTTCCTTGGCTTGAACAACTCAAGAACCTCTGGTCTATGCCTTTCAATATTAAACCCATCTTTCTATAACGATGTGGAATTGTATTGTTAACAGTATCAAACAATTGTGTCATTAAATATGATGTATGTATATGGTATATGATATATCTATATAATATATAGTATATACACTTTTTCGTTGGAAATACGAAACGAAACGGACAAATATAGTTCAATGTAGAAAAGAAACATAGAGAAATCAAAAGGACACACTTACAATTTCTAATTTTCGGCTTGAACCGTCTTCAGGAGAGATAAGAGAGGGAAACCAAGAGAGACGGTTGGAGACCGTCTCTGAACCAGTTCGCTTCAGAAGCGTTTGAAGACGGTTCAAACCGAAAATTAGAGACTGTAAGTGTGTGCTTTTGATTTTCTTATGTTTTTTTTTCTACATTGAACTATATAATATATAAATCTGATATTCTTACATCGTAGAAAAAATCTCATTCTGTATTTTTATAAATAAAAACAGTGTAGAATATGTATGGTCCTTTCACAAATAGAAAATTTCGGTTTTACTTTCATCATGAGAGAAGAGATAGATAACATATATATCTTATAGATTATATATGTGTGTGTGTGTGTTTGAGGACAACCGCCAATAACGGTCGAAATACTGAGTCCTATTGTTTCTCCGTTAGCACGGTTCTTTCTATGAGTCATAGTTTATTGACTCTGACGAAGACCGCTTTTTACTGCCGATAGTTCTTAGTCTTTTTCCATTTCATGATTTGATTTGATCATGGATTGTTATTTCACGTGTTTATTGTGAATATATAAATCTTGTTATATATATATATATATATATAATATATATATATATATATATGATTCGATGCGATGTTGACCAATGAAGTAGAGTTACAGGTCCAAGCGTAAGGTCCCAGTTGCCCGCTGCTCAGCAAAAAGCCTTTGCGTTCTGCCAATGGTTATAGAGGTTGCACAGTCCCTCTGTGTTAAATGATGTTTGGCAGAAAACATTAGCCTCACTTTACAGTGAACTCCTGTTCCCTTTCTATTTTTGATTTTTGTGGTGGTTGGGTGTTGTTGTTGTTTACTATTTTCTGTTACGGATATTGCTGGATATTTAAATGATACTCTCGGTTGTTTACTGCGAAAAGCCGCCTTCAGTGAGGCTAATGTTTTCTGCCAAACATCATTTAACACAGAGGGACTGTGCAACCTCTATAACCATTGGCAGAACGCAAAGGCTTTTTGCTGAGCAGCGGGCAACTGGGACCTTACGCTTGGACCTGTAACTCTACTTCCATTGGTCAACATCGCATCGAATCATATTCCTTTCCCCGGACAACCCATAGAAAACTGTATATAAGGACCAACGTCTGGGCCATTTCCTTGCCTGAAGATAACCAGAGAATGGTTGAAACATGTCGCAAATACCACCACCAGGTCAACAGTGCAGAACTTTCATCACCTACCAGCCACCTATCATAGCAGCAATAACATTCAACTGAAAAAAACATGAAAATAAGAAACCGAAGAGAACAATATACAAAACCTACAACTTGAAGATGTTTCTACGAGAAGAAGTTGGATTCCAGTGTCAACATTTCTTAATAATCAAGAGGGACTGTGCAACCTCTACCCCTGTTGGCATGAAGATGAAGGCGGCTTTTCGCAGTAAACAACCGAGAGTATCATTTAAATATCCAGCGATATCCGTAACAGAAAATAGTAAACAACAACAACACCCAACCACCACAAAAATCAAAAATAGAAAGGGAACAGGAGTTCACTGTAAAGTGAGGCTAATGTTTTCTGCCAAACATCATTTAACACAGAGGGACTGTGCAACCTCTATAACCATTGGCAGAACGCAAAGGCTTTTTGCTGAGCAGCGGGCAACTGGGACCTTACGCTTGGACCTGTAACTCTACTTCCATTGGTCAACATCGCATCGAATCATATTCCTTTCCCCGGACAACCCATAGAAAAATATATATATATATATACACGTTAAAAGGTAAGCAATATTACTGTAGGTAAACAATAGACAAATACACACAGCCCTAATTTTCAGCTATTGGTGGTTCCTCTATCCTCTCTAATAATGACGGTTAAACCGAAAATTAGGCAATTATGTGTACTATTTATCGTTTACAGATAGTTTACCTTTTGACGTAAAAATTGGAAAACAAAATACAAAAAAATTGAAAAAAATTATTGTTTTATATCTTTGTTAAAATTGAGTGTTGTTGGATAGGATAAGAGTTGTAAGAAAATTACCATATTTATTCAAATGTAAGAAAAAGTTAATACAGAAAGCTTTTATGTAACAACGCCTTTCTGATGTACACGGTCAGGAAAGGAGGAAATTTGTAATGGAAGATATTGCTGATAAGCATTTGTGACTTGATGATGATCTGTACGTGTCGAAAGCTTATGGTTTTCATAAACAGTTGTTTGTGTAAAGCCATTGTCTTTGATTTTCCTTGTATGAGTCACACCATATAATCCATTCAGAGGTATTGGTTTTTTTAAAAAGTGTTTTTTTTTACACTGGTTGAGACTTTTCAGGATGACACACTTGGAGAGTCATACAGCGCTGCTCCTAGAGGGTAGGCTAAAAGGATTTTGTATGAGCCATTATTACAACGATGGGCACAAGAATAGTCATCCTCGTTAAAAGGATCGTATACAAAAACATTCTTTCCTACAATCAAAGAGAGGAAAACGTGCGACATAGAGCTTTCACACAAGGTGTCACAAGCTCTTAAAGGCCATGGTGGGACTAAATCTTACCTCAATAGATTCCATATCATAGAAATGACAGGTGTTCTTGTGATGGTGTATCACCACAGACTTGGGACCATACACTCTTAGCTGCCCGATTCTTGACCAAGAGAGACAACTATTTATGACATTTACAATAACAACTAGATGTGGTTGGCCTCCAGCGAAGAGTATGACAGTGCAAAACAGTGAAGTATTTCGAAATTTTAAACAATTCATAAACCTTATAGACTTTCCAAAATTCAATCATAGTGTGAATATAAATGTTTAATTTAATGTAATGAAAGGCTTAATGTCATCGTACTGTAATGTATTTTAATGTTAAAACTAAGATTTGATAGCATGTAATATAATATATGGTGCATGCAAAATAAATGGGTAAAAAAAATTTGAGTCAAATGAACTTTCGAATGGTTCAAATATCTTTGGGTTCTTAGCTGTTTAAATAATGTTAGACGTTTTTATTTATCAATCCAGATTGATTATGATAGCCTTGGATAAATTATTTTAATCTGTCCAGCTGTTGGGATGTTTGATGGCTGCATTCGTCAAGGACTCTGAATCCCTTGTCCTTGTCCTTGCTTCCATCTTGATAGCTTTCTCACGATTATTCAACAAAAAAAAAAAAAAAAAAAAAAATACTCAGCCCTTACGGATAGGGAGCAACTTGAGACTTCCTCTCAGCCGGAGTTTCCTTTTCGAGACAAGGGCTTCTCAGTTCTCTCTCTCTCTCTCTCTCACTCACACATACACACACACACACACACACACACTCTCACTCTCTCTCTGTCCCTCCCAACAAATTATCCCTGTAGAAGTGGCATGCCAGAATATTCAAACGACAGCCATATCACAACCCTATTCCACATCAAACACACCATGTTTACTAAAATCATTTATTTTAGAAGAATTTGTTGTCTTTTTTTATTGACTAAACACTTATATTTACAAATTTATGTAAATAATCAAAACATCTTTACACTTTCAAGTGTTACTACACCTGGTAGATGTTTCTTACATTAACTTCTATTTTTATATTTGCTATAGACCTAATGCTATACAAATATAGCGAAACGTTAGTCTAGGCCAATACATGATCTAGAATTTTCCTAACATGAGTAAATATCACAGTATAACAGATTGCACAGTTAACAATTAAAGTTATCATTTTTTTTGAATTATTATATGGTTTGAATTTTAATTTTATTTATATATTTCTAGGCAAACCTGATTCCTCCCCTAGAAAGGGGTATTTCTCAGTCTGCCGTTGCTGCTGAGCATTCCGATGCTCCATTTAAAACGGGTTTTCTATTTTTAATCGCTTGATGGTTGTCTTTTTGTTGGAAGTATTTTATGTCTTGGCTCGGTTGACGTCAACTCTATGGTAGTTCCATAGAAATTATTACCTACTCCATATATGTGTCTACATATACAAACTTGGTAAAGGTATCGACCGTAGAATAGAATAGAAACAGATGTTTATCAGGAGACTGTTAGGATTCCAGGATGAAAGTAAACTGTCATAGTCGATGATTAGTATTTAAATAAGACCTTATCGACATGCAATACAACAAACTTACAGAGGTGATTTCCTTGATTATACCATCATATATATTTACACTTTCAATTGAAAACAGACGGTCCGAACGGACAAATAATTAAAGTTACAGCTAGAGAACACAAGAAAAAGGACGATCACTCACGAATCTTGATAATTTCGGCGTCTTGCCGTCTTCAGGAGAGTAGAAAGAAAGAAAATAAAAGGAGAAAGAATGAAGGAATTTACGTCTCCGTTCCTTCATTCTTTCTCCTTTTATTTTCTTTCTTTCTACTCTCCTGAAGACGGCAAGACGCCGAAATTATCGAGATTCGTGAGTGCTCGTCCTTTTTCTTGTGTTCTCTAGCTGTAACTTTAATCATATATATTTATTGTGACACTTCTGCATATATAAATATATTTCAGATTATATATACAGAATGAATACATTGAAATCACAAGCACGTTTCACTTTTAAATTTCTACTTTCGTCATCATCAGGAGTTAGAGTGTATTTTTTAACTGTCAAACAATTACTGGGAAACTGAAGTCCACTAACAGACACAGTGAGGCTGTGAAGCGAAGAGGAAGGAAGGAAGGATAGAAAAAGACAAAGTAAGAAAATGAAATGATAATAAACGAATAATATAAACAATAGAAGATAGTATCATAAAATGGTAAAAACAAAGAAATATCGACATAATTATACTTTATGTATTGATATTTTAATTTTTTCTGTATACTTCCTCTTAATATAAAAACACCAAAGGAGGTTAATAAATGTGATACTCATAGTAATGTAAGGAAAAGTATTAAGTCTCCACACAAAAAAAGTTTATTACTAGAAACTAAACAACGCGTTTCGAACACTTGATGTTCTTCTTTAGGTTTCATCTAGAAAATATATGTATATATGCATTTAGGAGCTTTGATAACATAGGGGCGAATTAATTAAAATGAATACATCTGACACTATTGAGTGATAACGGGAGTGAATACATCTGACTATTGTCACATGTATTCATTTTAATTAATTCGCCCCTGTGTTATCAAAGCTCTTAAATGCAAATATCCATTTTTTCTAGATGTAACCCGAAGAAGAACATCAATTGTTCGAAACGCGTTGTTTAGTTTCTGGTAATAAACTTTTTTGTGTGGAGACTTAACGCTTTTCCAAACGTGAGTTTTTTTCAAATACCACACTATAACAGATTGCAGAGTTAACTCATGTTAATGTTTTTGGGACTCTGTCTGCAGGGATTTTCATGATTATAAAGCTTGAATTGAAAGGTGTGATGTTGCGTTAGATCCCTTGATTGTTTTTCCTCGTATTTCATTCATAGGAGATGAAGCCCTTCAGAACTTGAGTGAGAGGCATTGTGTAGTGATTAGATTCTATGAACATTACTTACTGCATGTTGAGTGTTTTAACCTTCAAATAAAATCTTTCAAGTTGAAATTAAAATTTCATTCAAATCCCTTGTTGAGTCTACCTTGAAACACAAGAGGTGAGACACTTACTTTCATAAGACCCTCGTATGTATTCTAAAAGCGAACTTAAATCTTTACAGCGTTATTTACCCTTGTCAAAGTCTTAAACACTTATAACGACTCATGCTATATTAAAATTTACATTCAGCGATTTAATTTTTACAGAAATTTTATTAGAACACTGTTTAAATTTATTGATTTTTGGATTGGTTAATATGTTTGTTCTACTTTAATAGCATATTTTAAATGATTTTGCTTGATGCATCAATAAGTTTCACCATTAGTTCTATATAAATTATTTGTTGACTGACACTTGGAGGTTTCTTTTTTTTCTCTTTCTCTGATTATTCCTATTTTAAAAGTGTACTTTTCTTAAAACCCTCATTAAAGCTTAAAGCCTTTAAGGATTACTTCGCGCTGTACTTGAGGTAAAGTGTGGGTCATTTTTGATACAGCACTAATTACAACAATGAAAAAGCCATTTTACGGGAGGTGTGAACTATTAAATGGTGTCCTCCATCCAACTGCTAACTATACCCAATGTTTTTTCACTTTTCTGATTTAACAGGAACCTGTTTATTAACATGGCTTAGAGAATTTGAAAAGTGTTTGGAATATTTTAATTAAATTAATAGATGTGTATTTCATTAAATGCGCAATCTCGTATAGTATGGTATTTACTCATGTTAGGTAAAGTATTAAGGCTCCACACAAAAAAGTTTATTACAAGAAACTAAAGAACGCGTTTCGAACACTTGATGTTCTTCTTTAGGTTACATCTGCTCTGCTGGGGTGGTTGTTAGGGAAGAATTCGAGGATGAAAGTAAACTGTCATAGTGGATAATTTGTATTTAAATAAGACCTTATCATCGAGCACCACCCCAGCATAGCAGATGGGACCTGAAGGAGAACATCAAGTGTTCGAAACGCGTTCTTTAGTTTCTCTTAACAAACTTTTTTGTGTGGAGACTTAATACTTTTCTTAACATGAGATGTATTTTTACTGTCTGGAAGGAAGTATTCTAAACGGAATCATTTCCCAGTGATGAACTGTTATCCTGTAGAAGAAGGTGGCCGTTTATTATTTACCGTTGAGTCACATCTGACAAGATGGCCTTCACGAGGGGAATACTAATGACCTTGCAGATAAGGAAGTGGAACATCAGCGCCACTCCCGACAGATCTGTATACCCACATTATCGCTGAATCAGCATTACTTGCTCTTCACAGTGGCATCTTCAAACATTACTAGTGTATACAGTAATCCTTTGCTAGTTCGCAGTTCAGTGTTTCGCGGGGTCCTGAAATGATCAATTAAAAATTAAAAAAATATTCAACTGTAATTGCAGTGAAAAATGAAAAAAATACAACTCGTAATGAAAAAGTACAGTAGGTAGTATTAGAGAAGAAAATATACAGGATTCTTCTTGTACGATCGAGAAAGATATCAAAGAACCAGTGACTTGCTGGGTCAAAATATATTCTACAATTTTAAATTAAAGGCTAATAAAAACTATTCAAAAATATTCAATAAAGACTAAAAATTCATGAAAAATATCAAAACATAATAAATTATTACAAGAGTAGCAGCATTATTATTTACTGTACAATGCATCAAGGGTATACGAGTAATTCTCTCTGTCTTTCTCTCTTATAATCGGTAATTTTTAATAATTAATTATAATATATAAATATTATAACATATTATAATATTAATTATTTCTTATTTTTTTTCTTTTTTGTTTTTTATTTCAATTTAGAACACAGTACAGTATTCAGTAAGGTCAGGATTCTCTCTCTGTTGGAAAAGTCGTTCTTTGAGCTTTAGAGGCTTTTATAAAGGCGCGTGCGTTCATTATTCACAGATTTTCGCTTTTCGCGGGTGTCTTCGGTCCCCATTATCCCCGAAAAGTGAGGGTTTACTGTAATACCCAAACTTTTCTTGATAGCTTTTCATAAAACACTTGAGTATTTTCATTCAAAATTGAGGTTACTTTTTCACTTTTGATAACTTATGTAATAACACACACACATATATATATATAAACCAACTGAGGGTTTTTGACTCTGACGAAGACCGCTTCTTACGGTTGAAAGATCTTAGTCTTGTTTACCCATTTTCTTATTGTGGTTTGATCATTGATTGTTATTTCACGTGTTTATGTGAAATATATATATATATATATATATTTATTTTTAAAATAAGCAGCAGCTTCTGCATTGACCAGTTTCTTGTTGACACTCTCTAGTTTTCGTATCACTTTGCGGTGAAACTCTGGTAGCTTCCAAAGAAGGTTAGCAAAAGACATTAACACACACATACCAAAGTGTTAGGTGTAACACATACATAGCAAAGTGATACGAAAACTAGAGAGTGTCAACAAGAAACTGGTCAATACAGAAGCTGCTGCTTATTTTAATAACGTATGCTCAAGGGAAGACCTGCTGCCATTGTACACAAATATATATATATATATTTAACAATCAATGATCATTGTCAATGATACGGTTGAAAGATCTTGGTCTAGTTTTCCCATTTCATATTGTGGTTTGATCATTGATATATATATAAATATGGGATTGATATGATAGCATTGGTCAGTTATAACTTGGGCTTAAGTATCTTTGTTTCCTCTAAAGACTTTTTACACATAGGTCTGGAATAAAATTCTTAATCCTTGATTGAGTCAAGGGGCTTATGGGGTTTAGTTGATAAAGTTTCTTATCTGAGACATAGAGCTTTGCTCTGGTATCTCTTAATCCATTGTTAAATCACCACGGTTTTCGATCGATGCTTCTTCTTCAGGACTAGATCCCTTATTTCGAATCCCCTAGCCCTTGTTGATGGTCATACTTGTAAAGTCACTTCTCTTCCATTGACCATACAAACTGGCCTTCAGTTCGAATTTCTCAGCTCTTCCTTGTTCATTTTGTGATTCAGCATACCTGGACTTGATGCAATGGTGTTAATAATAACACTGCTTGATTAAAAAAAAAAAGACTTTTTTTTATCAAATTAAACTTAAAAGTAAGGAATCAACAACATTGTGTTCGCACTTTCTTTTTTTAAAGTTCATTAATTTAGAATATCATTTAAAAAATAACAAATCTTTGTTAAATTTTGTGGCTGATCATATAATAGAAATCAATCGTTTCAGGGAGAGGATTTTAAGCTGTCAATTCGGAGCCTGTGCGATGTCAAGTACTCCTCATGTGTTAAGATTCCTACTTAAGTGAAACACTCAAACATTTAAGTTTATAAGTGAAGGTATTGGGAAAAAGCATCATGTAAATGAAAATTGTTCGTTGGAAATCCTTCATATTGGAAGTTCACCTTACCCTTTTTATATAGAGTTTGAAAATCTAAATCACAAATAAATTTTTGTATATATATACATCAATGATCAAACCACAATATAAAATGGTAGAAAAGACTAAGATCATTCAACTGTAACAAACGGTCTTCGTCAAAAGTCAAAAACCCAACTTTTTGACTCTGACGAAGACCGCTTGATTGTTAATCGTAAAAAGAAAACAATCAGAAAAATGATTTATTATTTTATAATAAAGATATGCTTTTTAACTTTGTTATGAAAACAAGGGGTCTTCGTCAGAGCCCAACTGATACTGACAAAGTCCCCTTCTTTTTGTTGAAAAATCTTAGTCAGTTTTCTGATTTCTTATTGCAGTTTCGACTTTGATTTTTATTTCACATGGTTGTTGTAAAATCTTATTTTATTTGACATATATACATATATATATGTGTTTTACAATAAACATGTCAAATAACAATCAGTGATCAAACCACAATATGAAATGGGAAAAAAGACTTAAGATCTTTCAACCGTAACAAGCGGTCTTCGTCAGAGTCAAAAAGTTGGGTTTTTAACTTTTGACGAAGACCGTTTGTTGCAGTTGAAAGATCTTAGTCTTTTCTACCATTTTATATTGTGGTTTGATCATTGATGTATAAAATATACAAAACTAAATATATATATATATATATATATATATATATATATATATAAAACACAGTTATTGGTCTGTGTTATTGCCTCCAGTATGTCCCTGGGAAATTTATTATTTTCATTGCCATTGCAGCATAGAAAAGTGATTAGAAAACAAGAACAATTGCTGAAAAAAATCGTGAATACAGAATCTGCTCAGTTGCTCGGGGAAAATAAAAAAATCAACTGGCCCAAACTTTTTCTTTCATATTTACACATTCTGACACTATTTATATCGGAGAGTACAACTAACTAACCATTATCTTAAATAAAATAACGACATGTTTCGGTCTCGTAGGCCATCATCAGGCTAAGCTTACGACTAAAGTGTAGAGTAAATTACAAACTAATGTCACATCATGTGAGAGTCAATTCACAAACTGAACTATGCCTTAGATGGGGGTTCAGACATCTGTTGGGTGAGGGGGTCGTTTCAGGTATGTAGTAGGTCATTCCCTATAATGCCTCGCACTAAGTATTGGCATTTGCGAATAACTTAGAACTCTGCTAAAATTCAAACCTCGATTATTTATATCTGGGGCTTTCTCCTGGACAGAGTTTTTCAAACTTTTTTCGACGCAGAACCATTTTTGGTTCCAGTAACTTTCCCGGGAACCCCAAATTTCTAATGATTTTATAGAATCTTAATATAAATATTTAAAATATGCCTTTTTAAATACTACATTATGTTTAAAAACAATTAAAAAAGTAATATTACTTCAATTTGCATTTTTCGAATAAAAATTCAAAATTAAAAGATTTTAATTTTCATATTTTCCACAAGTTCATAAAACAGATATACTAGCAATTTTAACATAGAGTTTGTTTTGTAATCATTTTTGGCTTTATAGTTGAGAGTTTGATTCTCAAGTTAGCCCCAGGATTAAGTCTACTTCGGTATTTGGTTTCTATGGCAGTTTGAAGGGAAAATCCAGTTTCACATAAATAGGTAGTGGGAAATGGCAGCAATGTGTGAAGTGCTACTTTTGCAATAGTAGGAAATTCGGGAATCAGATAGTTCCCAAAACTGACTAGTGATTCATCCTAAATATGAATAAAATTTTGACCACTTCTACTTATAGGTATCAATGATCAAACCACAATAAGAAATGGGAAAACAAGACTAAGATCTTTCAACCGTAACAAGCGGTCTTCGTCAGAGTCAAAAACCCAACTGATTTACTTATAGGTATATGTAGATATAAACATTATTCGGTTTCATGATTCACAAAAAATGTAGAATAAACCCATACCCACAAAAAAAAAATTAGAAAAATGTTGTTTCTAAATGTTTTCACGGAACCCCAGACAGTGTGTTAAGGAAATCCTTGGGCTCCGCGGAACCCACTTTGGGAACCTCTGCTGTACGATATACATAGAAACATTGAATATATTGTATATATTTATTTACAAAGAAAAATAGCTAAATTAAAATCAGACATTTACAGTCTGTAATCCATCATTGAGAAAG
The DNA here is from genome assembly GCA_026182355.1 of Hermatobates lingyangjiaoensis. Lineage (NCBI taxonomy): Eukaryota > Metazoa > Arthropoda > Insecta > Hemiptera > Hermatobatidae > Hermatobates > Hermatobates lingyangjiaoensis. Next base: position 410,736 of record JAPFBL010000213.1, on the reverse strand, counting down.
AAAAGAGAGGGAAACCTTATTTTTCAAACATAAGCACGTTATGTTTGATAAATCATATGGACTTGTTAAAGTTGTTTGGGACTTTCCTTTGGAAAAAGAAACGCTCAGGTTTACTAGTGGCTTGAGGTAGTTACAATTTAGATGTAATAGCACGAAGTAGGAATGGTTAATCGAAATATTGGTTGACAACTGTGATGGTTTGTTGATATATGAATGGTGGACTAAAAAGCCCTAGTGTGGGAGTTTTATTGAAATAGGACGAAGGGACAGCTGGTAGACACCAGGTGCTTTACCTGGCCTCCGCCCCACTCCGCGGCCCTCTTCACTGCACCATTGCCACTCGAGCTGCTCCAGGCTTGCCAACCCAATCACTCATAAAAAAAAAATTAGTTCATTTCATAATATCAACTATGCTTAAATTCGTATTATTTTACTTAAAAAAAAAAAGTGAATTTCAAAATAATATGCTTTTTTATTTTCTGTATGTAGTAATATGCTCACTTACTCTCTCTCTATTTCTTTTTCCCTAACTATATAACTGTCTCTCCCTCCATTCCATCTGTGATCTCACTCTTTCTCTTTAAAGTTTTAAGAAATATGCATTAAATTATCTACATGAAGTAACATGTCTTATTACTGTCTCTTTTCTTTTTCTATCTCTCTTTCTCTTCCCTTCTTTAACTTTTTCCCTGCAACTCTCTCTGTCTTCCCCTCTTATTGACTTCTTTCTCTTTCTAACATTCTCTTATTTCTTCTCTCTCTCTCTCTCTCTCTCTCTCTCTCTCCTCTCTCTCTCTCTCTCTCTTTATCTATCTATCTCTATCTATCTATCTCGGAAACGGACAAATTTAGTTCAATGTAGAAAAAGAAACATAGAGAAATTAAAAGCACACACTTACAGTCTCTAATTTTCGATTTGAACTGTCTTCAGGAGAGATAAGAGACGGAAACCAAGAGCACTAGTTCAGAGACGGTTGGAGACCCAGAGATGGTCTCAAACCGAAAATTAGAGACTGTAAGTGTGTGCTTTTAATTTCACTATGTTTCTTTTTCTACATTGAACTATATATATATATATATATATGTAACTTTTTTTTTTGAGGTTTGAGGTCCAATGATTTAAACTAGTCCTTTTGCCGACGTTTCGACATATATTTATGTCATCTTCAGGGCTACAACATGATTGTTTTTCAATTAGCACTACTATTACTACTATTTGGTAATGTTACATTTTAATCTGCACAGAAACAAAGAGGAAATTTATTGATAAATCAGTTATTACGACTATGGATTATTTTGTTATACATTAACATTAGGATTTTGTTATAGTTATTCCATTGCTTTAGAATTATTGCATAAGTAAAGAGATCACTATTTGATTACCTTGGAAATCTGTTTATGTTGCAGCATTCTTAACATAAACAATTTCATGAATCAAATTTCTCTTTACTTTGATATTCTGTGCAGATTAATTTAATGTAACAAATTACCTAAATAGATTTATAATAATTTTGTAGTGCAGTTAAATTGTAAAATACCATATATAATAGTTGTAATGTAAACACATTGAAGCAATGACATAAATATATGTCGAAACGTCGGCAAAAGGACTAGTTTAAATCATTGGACCTCAAACCTAAAAAAAAAAAGTTACATCTTATAAATATTGGGTCAAGAAAACAATTCAGGATGTATATATATGTACTCTTAGAATAGGTGTGTTCTCTAATCGGGGTTCGGTCAATTTTCCAGTATAAAAAATCAAACTCTCGTTGCCAACGTTGAATCTGTTATACACTCTTAGATGTAAGCTTCAAATGCCCTTAAATTGCAACATGCATAGATGTTTGGGTTTTTGACTCTGTTGAAGACCGCTTGTTACAGTTGAAAGATCTTAGTCTTTTTTTTCTTTTCATTTTGTGGTTTGATTATTGATTGTTATTGCACGTGTTTATGTGAAATCTTGTTATATTTAGTATATATATATACAGACTTTGATAATCCTCCGTCAATGAGTGAATTCAAGAGCCACTTCATAATGCTATCTGTATTAGTGATAAACTTTTAATTCTTTTCAACTAGTAAATTAATACTGAATGGTTAAAAAAAACATTTTACAAACTTAAGGATGTAATTTTTAAAGGATTGTGTCTGTATAAAATTTTAATGAATTTTTTTGATATGCAAGAAGAATAATTTGTGTTTTTCTGTCGATTAAAGCAACCTAAGAGATTCTAAACGTTAACTTACAGCAGTGATTCCCAAAATGTGTGCCGCGAAAATATATATATTAATAATAAAATAATATACTATAATATTTGTTTGCCTGCTGTGATTTAGCAACCTCACGTTTCTCACTAATATGGTAAGTGTGCGTTTTCAATGATGAAATTTACATGTGTTGTAAAAGGTACTGGTAAGTTTAAGAATATATATAAAATGGCAGTTGTGCCGCCAAAATGTTAGTTGCTTCTTAGTGTGTCATCATATTGAATAGTTTGAAAACCACTGACTTATAGGTTTCAAAGAAGGAGGTAACTTATAGGTTACAAAGCTTTCGTTATGAAGCATATTGTAAGAGTTATATGCTTTCTATTTCTATTTCTTGCTATGTCCCTTTTACCCTTCGAGCCTTAATCTTCTTTGCGTTTATAGCCGTTCCCCCGACCCTCTTAGAGAGCTGTTAGTACTATCCTCTACTTTCACTAACTTGCTTGTAATTTCTTTTGACACATCAGTTCTTTGTTTTATCTTAATTACTGTCTTCGGTTTGGCTATATAGTTTTTTTTTACAACTTCACTTTCACTAATGTGCTTATGACCTTTAGATATCTTATATCGTATACGTCATGGATATCACGTTGTGATGTCTAGCTGTTTTATGTTCAAGAAATGTTTTATGCTGTGTTTAGCTAATATATGCGATAGTGTGTTTGGAATTATGACAGCGTTATTTCATTTTAATTTTTTTTTTTTAAATTCGAATGCTATTAAAAATATTACTTATACAAGTCTGAATGGAAAACTCTTATGATTGTTGATTTTTGAAACATCAGTTTATCGTCAGTATGTATGATTCTTGATCATACATACGTAGTCTCACGTACATAGTGAGACTGAAAATCAATCTCTCGTTAGCTAAAAGCCACCTGGAAGGTACAAGTCCAGACAGAGTAGATCCTGTTTTGATTCATTACCATGGACTTTTTAGCCTTCTGGCCATAACATGGGGACAAAGTAGATCCATAGGTCTCTGTTTCGAATATATAAGGGCACGAGATAGATATCCATTCTTCCCCACTCTGAGTAGCCCATCGAAAGCCAAAGCGTCTATTAAAACAACTACCAGTATCCCAGCCTCTTAGCTGAGATCGTGGACTGTTCCTACTGGTCAAGGTTTGGGGTTCTAGCTCCCCGGTATGCTTAGTTTGTATGTATGTGAGAACTAACCGTTATTATTAATTAAGGTAGCCAGGTATTCTTAATAGCTAGCGATTTCATGTCTGAAAGTATAAACAGCGAACTATGTAGGAAACATATCTATGTTGACTCTGAATCTATTTAGGTTGTAACATATATCAAACTATCATAAAGAAAACAAATTGAAATTTTAATTTGAACATTGGTAGTTGATAAATCCCCCAAGAAATCAGATATCATAATCGATATCTTCATTTAGGTAACATATATCAACATACTCTGTTTTTCAGATAAATCGATCTGAAATATGATCGATATTTCAAGCTTTCAGTTCGCAATGATTAGATTAGATGAGATAATAAGCAGGAGGGACATATACATTGTGACATATCATTGTACTCGCATTCGGTAAGCTAGTCTGATCATGGACCTCTCTTCTAATCATGGACTATTGTTCAAAGTATCAACCATGGGAAGTAAGGTTTTTCAAAATCATATTCAGTTCCATTATACGACTCAGTTCAGTATGACTGATGAAGACTTTGTTATATATATTGCGTATATATAAGTGTACACTTGTGTATACATGAGTCGTTGTCTGCCTGCGACTCGTTTCTATCTACCTCCTGACGAGGACCGAGGACGTCGAAATATAGTAGTGAGTTTCTGTTTCATTTCTGAGTGTTCTTTGTGTTAATATAGTTATATATATATATATATATACTTATATTTATATATATATATATATATATATATATATAATATATATATATATATAATATATATATGATGTAATTTTCTTGAGGTTTGAGGTCCAATGATTAAAACTAGTCCATTTGAGGCAAATGGACTAGTTTTAATCATTGGACCTCAAACCTCAAGAAAATTACATCATATAAATATTGGGTCAAGAAAACAAATCATGATGTATATATATATATATATATATATAAAGATTTCACATAAACACGTGAAGAACAATCAATGATCAAACCACAGTATGAAATGGGAAAACAAGCGAAGACAGTTACAGTTGAAAGATCTTAGTCTTGTTTTCCCATTTCATTTTGTGGTTTGATTATTGATATATATATAAATTGCATTCCCGATGGTATCTCTTTTTTTTTGGAAGTTGATACTGTCTGGTTGTAAAGTATTTTAGGGATGTCGCAAACATAATTAAGCAGCGTGATAAGTTTTGGATAGTGAGTTTAGAGATGTTTCGTTGGACTCGTGTGCTTGGTGTGAGGTCGGCTGTTTGCCTCCAGCCACATGTGTTCCACCCTGATAATTCCATCTCGCATATTGTCTTGTTAACTCTGTTGGGGGGACACTTGCTTCATGGTGTTAAAAATACCCTTGCCTTCCTCCCTCCCCCTCCCTCTATCCATCAGGGCAGACTCCGCCTGTACGGCTTTACTAGTCTCCACTCTGAAAGCGATTAATGAAAACTCCTTTTAAAATGAATGACTTGACAAGTGTGTGCCTCATCATTAGTCCTTTTTCTTCATTTAGATCACAAAATTTAAACTCACACATCTGTTGGACCAGTTCTTTAAACTATTGGAAGTTCGGAAAAATTCCATTACTACACTGTACTGAATTCAAAATCAGCATTTTCAATGCCTTATGATACCCTTATATCAAAATCTAACCCACATATTTCACATTGCAGCCATTTTCAATAACCATAATGTTGCCAACCTAAAGAGAAAAAAAACAAAAAAAAATATTTTATAACATGATACATCTTCAAGAACAGTTATAAAAAAAGTAAATTAAAACAGAAATAAAAAGAAGAAATAATTACTAAGTTACAGGATAAACAAATCCAATATAACTTACGTAATTTCCATAACATTCAATGTTACCAATTTATAGCAAAAATACACTAAAATTACATTAGTTCTGTGTTTTTTGAGAGACTTCACTTTGTCTTTTTTTTTGTTTTTTTCACTTATTGTTGCCGTGATACAATTACAATGTAGTTAAGTGTCCATTACATGCACAAGATTTAGTCTTCATCTAGAAATATACTAAAAAGATTCTTAAAAAGATGCCCCCAAAACTCTATGGACCATCGGTTTCTTGTTTAGCTTCTGACTGTTTCAAAACTTTTGTTACCAGATCGAAGAGGATCCATAAGGCCATTGTACCGCGAATTTGATACACACCTGTCTACCTCTATAGGGTGACTAAAACATGCGTGAAATTTCACAACCATTTTACTTTTAATGAACCCTTTCACTGCTAATGACGTACATATACGTCATTCAATTATGCATCACCAGTATATATACGTATATATGTTGGACGTATATATACACGTATTTTAGATCAGATATACGTATACTTGATCAAAAAAGAAATGGAAATTTTAGGTTCTTCAAAAAAAAAAAATTAGCACAGAGTAAAAAAAATCATTTTTGAAATTCAGCCTTCAAGAACATGAAGTGTTCCTGTTGGCAGCAGTGAAAGGTTTAAAAGCGCAAACTAAGCTATAAAAGTTACTCAAATAATTAACAACAACAATCATTTCCACTTTCATCTTAATACTCGAATCATAATCACAAATGATCAACAAGAATTTACTTTTCTTTTACTTACTTTAAAAAAAAAAACAACCTTTAGTTGAATTCTTCAATAAAACTTAAGTATTAATTTTAAAGTATATTTTAGAGTTATGATGGTTTAAAAGTTAGTAAACAAAAGGTTATTTTTAATCAGATTTCCTGGGCAGTAGAGTAGTTTAAAGTTTTGTTTTGGCGATGAAGCCAAGGACTGGTTAATGTAGTATGACTGCTAGTTGTTCTAAATGCATATCCCTTAGACCAGAGATGTCAAACTTATTTCGGTCTGGGGGCCGAATGCAGCTTAGTTTGATCTCAAGTGGGCTGGGCCAGTAAGTTCATTGGATAATATAAGTAAGTGGCAAAGTGGATAATATACCAATATATTCCCTGAACTGACGTTCAATGCTACCACCTCCTTGTGTTAGTTCCTTTCATGTTGTTTGAGCGTACTAAAGCACTTTGACTTTTTTTAAGATAATAATGGGAGTAAACCCATTCTTTTTTTTTTGTACTAAACCCTCATGTGGTCCGAAACCGGCCCTTAGGCCGTATGTTTGACATGCCTGCCTTAAACCTTACACTAGTATCAGTCTTATTGCTACAACTTTAACACAATATCTGTTTTATGCACTACACAAATTGCATGTTCGTAATTTCATTCGCTTTATAGTGAAACGTCTTTTTGTATTCATTTAGCTTAAAAAGACTGGCATAAATAAATAAACAGCATTAATAATGGGTGACTACAAGAATGGAAGGGGTTCAAGTATACACCCCTGACAAAGCTTAGAGTTGTCTAGTAGTAAAACGTCGGCTGAATTCTATAATTTTAAACTGCCGTATTTTGTGATACATGTAAATAATACTTTATTATTAAAGTATTATAATAATAATACTTTAATATCCTTTAAGAAGCAGGGAAGGGAACGACGTGATTAGACATTTTGTCCTTCCTTGTGAATAAATCGAGGGCCAGAGTGAGTATCGAACCCTGGATATACCAGTCCAGAAGTGAGCACGCAACCACTTGGCTACTCTGGTCAGTCAGTGATGCCAATAAGACTGTATTATATTTTGTTTTATTTTTAATATAATAATAATTACTTTAAAATCCTGATAATATTTTACCATGTAATACTGATTCGTATTAATTTTTGTCAGTTTAACAATTATAGTTGTTGATAACTAATCTTTTCTAAATTCTTACGTTTATCTATAGAGTCATTGAATTTTTTTCTATTGGTATGAATTATATTTCTTTCAATTTTGTAGCATAATTCTAAGAAATTGAGACAATGTACTGTGCAGGATTGGCAAAATAGGAAAACAATTTTAAATAGAAAAAAAAATGTTATGTTGACGTTTTGTAGAGTCGGTTTTGGCTAATAGTTGGTTATAATAAAGGATAGAGATTGGTTGGGAGGAGGTGTGGAATCGCAGGTGACGTGTCTTGTGAGACACGGGATCGCCTTGGGGGCAGCTTGCGACACTCTGTTGTGAATTCAGGTCAGACCTTCTGATTCACGCTCCGTCCTGCATCTCTGCTTTACCTTCCTCTACTTATCGCTTTATGCAACTGTTTTTTTTTTTTCTTTGAAACGTTTGCCAAGTCATTCATTATACTAGAATGACACAATTAGCGCCCCACCGCCCACAAACACACTCCTTCCCTGTTGCCTTGCTCTCCGTATTTGCTTTACTTCTGGAATTTTTTTTTTTATATTAATTGAAACCAAAGGTCTTTTATCTAAGTATAGAACTGAATGAAATACCCTGTGCTTGACGTTGCCTCTCAAATCTGTACAAAAGTAACTAAAGACCCCCTAAGATTAACTTTTAGACAAGTTGGAATCAAGCACATACCGCCATGTCATGCCTCATTTACATTCATTAACGACATTCAGTAATTAAATCTGACTATGACTAAACACTATTCACCTCATCACCCTCTTTTACTGACTCATGCCAGTACAAGAAAACAAATAATATACAATAATACCGCTACAGACATTACACAACAGAAAAAAATATTTCATCAAATAATCTCCTTCAAAATATTACTTTCAACTTTGATGATGAACGCTTAACATCCGCCAAAAAATATATTAGTATTAAATTATTGTTTTAGCTATATAAAACCAAATATGTTTCAACAAAACATCCGCCTTTGTTTAATGCTTGTCAAATTAAAACCCACTCCTCTCCTCAGGCTGTCGAATTTAGTAGTATAGATACGGATTATTCCAGGTGCTTTCATATGTTTCTTTGTAAATAAGTTGTTATATACATTTATATGTTAGTGTCATCAAGAATATGATCCAAAAATGGAAATGTTTCAGTGTAAACTGTAGATAACATACACTTACAATCCTCTTAATTTTTGGCTAAAATTAGAATTGTTCTGTATTCCAATCAATAATCTGATAGAATATATTTCTACCGTCATAACGGTGGCACAGTTTATTTTAAGTATTTTCAGATCTTGTGGATCACATTTTGTTTATCATATATATATATATATAATATATATATATATATATATATTTTCTCAAAAATTGTTCTTGACCTCTTCTATTCAATTGTATTTGGTAGGTTTTATTTTTGAGGGCTAGGTCTTATAAAAGAAAGTACTCCTTTCTAGGCCAACGTTTCGATGTATTTGTACATCATCTTCAGGGCTAAAATTAGAGTGGCCTGAAAAGGAGTAAGTTCTTTTATAAGACCTAGCCCTCAAAAACAAAACCTACTTTATATATATGTATGAAAGTATAAGCTACAAGTAAGAGTAAAAAACACAGAAATGTGCTCTGAGGCCTTTCAGATTTATGTCATCAGAGAGCAACCAAAAACTGATTACCAAATCTTTATCAATGTTTAGTTGTTGTCTAATAACATACATTTGAAAGGCCTCAGAGTACATCTTCTGTGTTTTTTACTTTTCCTTGTGGCTTATAGTTACATTAGTTTTCATCACGTATTTATTGTGATTATTTAATATATATATATATGACAAGATTTCACATAAACACGTGAAATAACAATCAATGATCAAACCACAAAACGAAATGGGAAAAAAGACTAAGATCTTTCAACCGTTACAAGCGGTCTTCGTCAGAGTCGAAAACCCAACAGTTAGGTTTGAACATTAATTATTGTGGTTTGAACATTGACGGGCGAAACGGTATATATATATATTTTGAGACCACAAGAAATTTAGGAATAACAGCAGGAATCAGAGGTCCTTGAGGGTTGATTAAAACAGAAATACCATTGATCTAGTTCAACGTTTCTCTATATTTTCATATCATAGTCAGGCATATACAGAATTTTAGAATTATACAGATATATTTGAAATGAGGAGAGAGAGAGAGACAGAGAGAAAGAGCGTAGCTGATTGAGCTGTATTCAAAAACCATGCTGGTGAAACAACCAATAAAAAAAAAGATAAAATACCACAGAAGTGAGTTGTATTGGCTGAGCACATCAGACAGTAACCGCACACTGCTTATAGAGAGAGAAAGTAACCTGGAGTAGATCTAAGAGTAGCTCTTCGTCAACCTTACATGTCAACTTAGTCATATCCCACTAATCAAGGATTTCCAATTCTAAAAAAAAAACTTTTATAAACAAAAACCATTTTTAAATGCGATAACAGCTAGCCATACCGATATTATTATTACTAAACAGTCAGGTTTGATCACTTCATTGAAATATTTTCATAAATTTATAATGATCTATCATTATCGAAAAATTATACCCAAGTGATATAATCTTATTTGAATCAGGTAAATTCTTGGAAATTTTTGATTGGTGGGTTTTGACTAAATTGTTATGATGAAAAAGGTTAACTGACGTCTTTTTCAGAAAATAAAACATCCCCCCGAAAATACGCCCTAGTTAAAATAGTGTGAAAAATATAATTAGTTAAAAATTATAACAGATTCAATAATATATTGACCATTTGATGAAATAGGTGTGTTCTGTAATCGGGATTCGGTCAGTTTTTTAGGATAAAAAATGTTGTTATCCTACAAAATTGAAAGAATCCTGATTAGAGAACACGCCTGTTACAAATTATAGCTGTATTGCAAGACATAAGAGATTCGGACCAATGATTCTACAGGAAATGAATTTAGAGGAAAATGAGAACGTTATAACAAATTTAACAATTTATTAATATGTTCTGGACGAAGTTGACATGACTGTAATTGAATTTAAATTTATGTATATAAATTATTATTAAACAAAAATATATACGAGTACTTCTGCTTATCTACTTGAAGCCCTCCCACCAAAAATAAATCCTAGCACGTATTTTGTATCTAAAAAGAAAGTAAGACAGTGTCTTATTTTCGGAAAAAAACGGTAAGAGGAACTCGTAGATAAACTTTTAGATTCATAAATTACTGCAACTTATATATATTTATTTTCTTTTATATGACCTTGCCCTCAAAAACAAAACCTACCACATGCATTATATATATACAAAACTATGGTTTATCGGGATTCAGTCAGTTCTTCAGGTTCAAATTAAACTCTCATTGCCAACGTTTCGGTCTTTATTTAAAACCTTTTTGATAGGGAGAAGTATAAATTTTGAAACAGAAAAAGTAAGTATTACATTACAAATTTTTCATTGTAAAAAAAATGTTTAATGTAATACTTAGTTTTTTGTTTCAAAATTTAGACTTCTGCCTATGAAAAAGGTTTTAAATAAAGACCGAAACGTTGGCAATGAGAGTTTAATTTGAACCTGAAAAACTGACCGAGTCCCGATAAACCATAGTTTTGTTTCTATTCCACGGTCGATACTTTTATCAATATTTATATATAATATATATATAATAAAAGTTGCTTTATTATTAACTTCACATTATTCGTAATTAATATAAATGGAACTTAATTAGATTACTTTTTAACGCTGTATAAATTAATTTTTAGAAAAAATAGAAGAAACTATATTATATGAGTCAAACGGAAAACAGTCCAGTTAATATAGTTTAGAGAAATAAGTTTATAAACTTGAGAAAAGTATTGATGTTTCAGTAACCTTGCGTAGCGTAACTATTTACGTCAGAGATCGCAGCTATTCGTTTATTTTTTATTTGTTTTATAAAAACCTTCTTGAATGTTGCTTCATATTGTAATTGCTTTTAATCTTACTCGGCTGTTTCTTGTTAGTATTCTTCGAGTTTTCGTAATGTTTTTACGATTTAATGAGTATTCGTATTTTTTATTCCGATTTCCTAGCGGGTGATCACGTCAGCCGTTTATTGGCTTTTTGTTTTGATCGGTGATTCTACAGATTTCTACATTTGGCAGTCGTAAATTTTGCCTAACTCAAGTGCATTTCGAGTTAGGGATATATAATGAGTAAATGACATCGTACAGGCTCGGGACTGACGGCGTGTTGTCCGAGGGACAACATACTTAGATTTATTCACCTCCCGTGTGAATAAATCGATGACCAGGAGGGGATCGAAGCGTGGACTACCAGCTCAGAGGCGACTACGTTAAACACTAACCTAACCTGGCCCTCTTCATAATTGATTAGTACAAAAGATTCAAAGGAAAATAACTTCTTTACAATTATTATTCTATTGATTTCATTTTGAGATTAAAAACAATTCAATAAAGAACATCGGAGGCTGTTATTAAGTAGTGCTATGTTTTGCCAGGTGGACCCTGCCTCTGCTCTAGCATCTGGTGCCCTTGTTCGCTCAGCTGGTGTCTTTACATGATATTCTCCATTTGTTTTTGGAAATGTAAAACTTTTATTTATTCTTCCAATATTGATTAAGTGAAGTGAGCCTCAGAATCAATAAGAAAACCTTCTTGTATAATAACAACTCCTAGACTAATAGTAAAAATATAATTTAATTTCATTCATTGCAATGGCCATTCAACTTTTACAGCCACACTTAACTTAAACGCTGCAGTTGCAGTTTAAATTCTGTGTGTATATGTCTGTGAAAGTATATATATATATACACGTTTCACGATGAATCACAAACACAGAACTAAGGACAACAAACACACTTACTGTCTCTAATTTTCGGTTGAACCGTCATCAGGAGAGTTGAGATAAGGGCACCAAGCGCACTTATCCCTTATGAGTGCGCTGTCCCTATCTCAACTCTCCTGATGACGGTTCAACCGAAAATTAAAGACAGTAAGTGTGTTTGTTGTCCTTAGTTCTGTGTTTGTGATTCATCGTGAAACGTTTCTTGTCCTTTTGGATCGTTTTCCTGTTTACATATATATATATATATATATATATATATATATATATATATATATATATATATATATATATATATATCGTCATATATATATATATCACTTGCTGTCTGACGACGTAAAACGAAAGGCCTCAGAGAGATTATCTTCAATCATTTGTGGTTATCTTCAATATATTTGTGGTGAATATATATATATATATATATCAATGATCAAACCACAATAAGAAATGGGAAAACAAGACTAAGATCTTTCAACCGTAACAAGCGGTCTTCGTCAGAGTCAAAAACCCAACTGTTGGGTTTTTGACTCTGACGAAGACCGCTTGTTACGGTTGAAAGATCTTAGTCTTGTTTTCCCATTTCTTATTGTGGTTTGATCATTGATTGTTGTTTCACGTGTTTATGTGAAATCTTTTTATATATATATATATATATATATATATATATATATATATATATAATACTTCTAGCAGAGAAGTCTGTGTGTTTTTATCTGTTTTTCTCTTTCTATATATATATATATATATATATATATATATATAATATATATATATATATTGTTTTCTATGAGTTGTCCGGGGAAAGGAATATGATTCGTTACAATGGTGACCAATACCAACCACCACAAAAATCAGAAATAGAAAGGGAACAGGTGTTCACTGGAGAGTGAGGCTCATGTTTTCTGCCAATAATCTTTTTTCACAGTGGAACTGTGCAACCTCTAAACCCCTTGGCGGAATAACAGAGGCTTCGCTGGGCACGCAGGCCAGGTGGGGATCGAACCCCGGTCCTATCAGTTGAGAGGTGAGTACATTAACCACTGATCTAGCCTAGCCTCCCACATGATACGTAACTCGGTAGTTATTACTGACGAGTCGGAGTGGTACTGATTCGCTTAACGATCTCCTAGCTGGTGATAACGTCAGCCGTTTAGTGCCTTTTTGTTTGATCGGTGATTCTACAGATTCCACATTAGGAGTCCTACGTTTTCCTTAACTTAAGTGCATTTTGAGTAGCGATCGTACTATATACTCATTTAACGAGTACCTGACATCGTAGAGGCTCGGGGCCGACGGTTTAACATCCTTCTCCGAAGGACGATGTGCTCGGATTTAATCACCTCCCTCGTGAATAAATCGATGGCCAGGAGGAGATCGAAGGCTGGACTACCAGCCCAGAGGGTGTACGTTAACCACTGAGCTAACCTGTCCCCGATTATAAGTGAAACCTGATTAGGGTATTGACTGTAGTGTAAAATAGATGAAAATATTTATGAGGAATAGTCTAGTTTTATGAATGCACAGTCTCTGGCTACTGGGTCTTAGGTTATTGAGTGTGTTTGTTTTACGCTAAACACAGTCCCCGGCTTGACTTACCACAAAGGAGGGGGCTTGAGTCCTCTAACCGGTCTTACGGAGCGGTGAAAACCACCCCGACTAGCCCTGCCATGGCTTTCTCGCTAATTATACGGCTAACACATCCCGCCCTACTTCATCCGTTTCTGCTAGTTTATCTAGCTCGACTTATAACTTTGGTCACTTTTAAATTCTATCCTTAGAACATGTAATCAACTTTTTTTACGTACATTCTTTTTTGGTCAGAAGTGGTTAGAGGTGGCTACTTTAAGAAAATCATAAGTTATTGTTAACTTTGATTTGGTTTGTATATATATAAATATAATCTCCAAAAATTGTTCTTGACCTCTTCTAACGAAGGAAACACACAGAAAGACACAGACATAACTCACATCGATATTTCGATGTGAGTTATGTCTGTGTCATTCTGTATGTTTCCTTCGTTTTGATTTTTTTTTATTTAAAAAAGTCCGCTGTACCGTTTCTTTTAATTGTATATATATATATATACTATTCTCCTTTATCTAGGTTTAGTCTAGCGTCTTATAATTCTCGAAAACCTCTTATAAGCGAACATCTTCAGAGAGGTATTTTTGATTAGCTGAACAATTTGACATGTTTGTTCATATCCTTATCAACGACCTACTCGGCGAGTTGATTTCATTTTATTTTATTTTATTCAGTTAAGACTCCGACTATATATCTAGTGACTAAAGGTCATGTGGAGTCAGGGCGGGGAGTTTTTAAGAGAACTGCTTATTGGAGAATACAGTGATGTTTTAAGAAAGAAGACAGGGATTAAATGTTTTCTAAATGTTATGGAAGAGGCTAAAATAGAAACAAGCTAACCAGGATTAAATAACCAATTAGGAGGTTCATGTAAGAAGCAATCACCAAGACAGTGAGATTGTATTAATGTCAGACCTATCTCCGAGGTCAACTGCCTAAAATAGCTAATCTAGGAAGATGAGGAGAAAGAACGATAATCCTATCTCCTAACAACCATAAGGTTTAAAATCATTATACTTGAAACAGTTATAACCAGGACTGCTGAGTCAGGACTCCGAGCATTCGAGATATTTAAAACGTCTGACTCCGACTCGTTAGTAATAACTACCAACTTATGTATGATGTGGAGGGCCAGGCTAGCACAGTGGTTACGTGCTTGCCTCTGAACTGATAGGACCGAGGTTCGATCCCCACCTGGCCCCTCGATTTATTACACGTGGGAGGTGAATAAATCTGAGCACGTCATCCCTCGAAGAAGGACGTTAAAGTAGAATTTACCTTAAAAGTATAATTGAAGGCAGTAGTGTACATAGAGTGATGGTGCAAGTACGTTTGTGCATTTCAGTCTTGTAAGTCTAATTATGACCTATTACTTATTGTACTAGAAGCCCTTCCCCGAAAATAAGCCCTAGCACGGATTTCGAACCCAAAAAGAAAGTAAGACAGTGTCTTATTTCCGGAAAAAGACGATATGAATAGCAGTCTGTCGAAGACACACATTATCATATCTATAGTATAATTCTGTTTTTAATATCCTAATTCAGGGATCATGCCATATTAAACTGTAAAGTAAGAATTCAAGATGACTTATAAAACTATTAATATTATCTAAATAGTGTGTAACTTGATTTTTTCTTTTTTTTTATTATTAGTCATGATTGTGCGTAATTAAGCTAGACTGCTGAAACTGTGTGTCCTTAACCTGCTCCAAGAAGGTTATAGCTCTGTTACCAAAATAACGCGCCTTCACAGAATGATATCCTTTACTTGAGCCGTTCCCATTATACTTTCATATAAATAAGAAATGTAAAAATAGCAGACTCATGTTTATTTTGGACGCCTTACTTCTCTAACTCGGTAATTGGCAACGTATATATTTTAGGTATATAGTTCTTTTATTAGTTACAAAGGTTGCATTACCAATACCATGAATGCATATAGATCACTGATCAAACCACAATAGGAAATGAGAAAAAACATTAAGATCTTTCAGCCGTAACAAGCGGTCTTCGTCAGAGTCAAAAAACCAACTGATTTTTTAAAAAACTCAAAATCAGTGGGGTTTTTGACTCTTGACGAAGACAGCTTCCTACGGTTGAAAGATCTTAGTCTTTTTTTTTTCATATTGTGGTTTGATCATTGATTGTCATTTCACGTGTTTATTTGAAATTTTTTTATAATATTCTATATATGTATTTTTCATGTGTAAACGTTAACTGTATGTTATGAAAAAATATATAACTGAAATTCTCAATAACAACTCGAAAACATAGCAGCAACCAAAACATAGTAAGAAATTGAGATATGGGACAAAATATATCTTATACAAAGTAAAATGTTCTTAAGTTTTTAAATATAAAAAATTAATTTTTTTTAAAAACCTGTCATCTGTTTTTGAATAATAAAGAGATGAGCTGGAGTGGGAGTCGGCCATAATAGGTCCGACTCCACAGCCCTGCTACTAACTTATCATTATTTTGTCAACATGTTAACCATAATATAAAAGAAATGCATGAAAATGGACTAAGACAATCTTAGAAAACAAATGGTTTTTGTCTGAGTTACTATTATAGTGAAAAGACGAAAACTGTTTGCATATGGTTTACATCTGCTAATGTTTAATTTTAATTTGCAGATAATTTTTACTGGAAAAATAAATTCTAGTTTACTTGTCAAGAACACTGTGATAAAAGGAAAGCGAAGAATGTTTTGACAATGCGCACACAGTTGAATAGCCTTAAAGGTTATTGGACTGGCTAACAGTGGATTTGTGACTAATTACCCTTTGGCTAGCAGTCAAGTTTGCGAAGCATGTATGCCTCGCACCCCCCCCCCCCCCCCCACCCTGTACTCCGCCGCGTTCACCAGGCCACCGCCCAACAAGTACTTACTTCACACCACTTGCACCCCCTCTCGGACAAATCACCATTCACTTTGTTGTTCAAAATAATGATTCATCAAGTTCACAAACATTTCTTTTTTTTTTTCTTTTTAATCATAATTATGAAGCCGTACCAAAATATTTTCAACAATCACTGAAAACTGACATTACAAACTTGAGAGATTTACAATTTGTGTATGTGTGTGTGCGTGTGTGTGTGTGTGCGTGCGTGTGTGTGTTTAGAAAGTGCATCCTTACTAAGTTATTTTTTTTTGCAAGGATTAGTCCATAAATATTCTTTAGTTAAGTAGTTAGTATCTATGAAGTTTTAACCACAATGCAAAAAGAAAAACAATAGAAATAAATGCTCTGAGGCCTTTCACTGTATGTCATCAGAAAGCAAACAAAGTAAAAACTGAGAAGCTAACATAAAATTAATGGAGAAGGAAGGTAACAAAACAGCTGGAAACTCATTATGACAATATAGCTTGATAAGAAGAAATACCAAATAAAATTAAACAAAGCAGGTCTAATAGTAAGAAATAGAATTATAATTCAATAATAATTAAAAGAGAAGAACGAAAAAAAAATTATGCTATATTATTTCAATCAACAATCTGGTCAGAGTTCATGTCCAAAGATACTCGTAAATTTCCAAGATCACCCCCAGGTCCAATTTGCTTAACTATACCTTGAATTAAGAATTCATCTCATTTAAATAGCCCCTGACTTATATTGATTAGTTTTCAAAATGATACTTAATTAGGGCACTTTCTACTAAGTTTCTTTCAACATCAGACGAGAGAAATATCATATGCGAAGTAATGAACTTTTTAACAAGACACAAATTAAAACATTGATGACTAGGTAAATATGACTATCTGTACAGTAGCTATAAATAATTATTTTGTATATTCATCTATAAATTAAAACAACTCAAAGAAGTTAGGTAAATAAAAAAGAAATTAATTTGTTCCAATTTGAAGAAATAAGATGAAACCTTTTACAATAAAATGAACTGAAAAAAAAAAATAAGAAAGTGTCTTTTAGTTTTGATGACTCATAATTAGTTTTGATGACTCATAATTAGTTTTGGTCAGCTTTTATAAATTTGAATTATGAGAAAGAACTCAGGGGATCGAGGGTGAACTCTGGTGACCTTTCGGTCGATGCTTCGGTCAACTCTGGTATTGGCCAATTAGTTGATTTTCAACTTCTGCTAACTTATTGCTCGGTGTACACAATATTTAGTTGTTTACGACGCTGTTCTGGTGGGGTTTGACCTAGTTGTTAGCTTGCTTACCACTACTATGCTTCGAATGTGGAAGTTAAACTGTTTCTTTATCCCATATCTCATTGTGTTTTACGAGTGTAGCAATCCTATAGTAGTCTATCTTATAATAGAGTATCGTATCCTATAGTTACGTGTTTTACGAGTGTAACAATCCTATAGTAGAGTATTGTATCATATAGTTAAGTGTTTTACGAGTGTAACAATTACAGTTATCTGACTTCCTATATCCCAAGGTAAAGTTGACTTGAATTTATATGTTTTCTACTTGTCATTTCATATAACCATTATATTTTTTAAAGATTCATAGATGTCTAAATGGTCTGAGTCCATGTCCTTGAATAGGCCATGTCCTTTGTCTAGAGTTTAGACTATCCTTGAATAGATACCTAATGTCATTTAGAGCATCTCAGGTCACTGAATAGTTTTAACTCAATGTCAACATCGCCACACTAGACTATTCTTGAATAGATACTTAATGTCTTGTAGAGAGTGTCAGGTAACTGATTAGTTTAAGCCCATGTCAACATCGCTACACTGGACTATCCTTGAATTGGTACCTAATGTCTTTAGAGATTCTCAGGTCACTGAATAGTTTTAAGTCAATGTCAACATCGCCACACTAGACTATCCTTGAATAGATACCTAATGACTTTTAGAGTGTCTCAGGTCACTGAATAGTTGTCCATGTCAACATCGCCACACTGGACTATTCTTGAATAGATACCTAATGTCTTTAGAGAGTCTCAGATGACTGAATAGTTTAAGTTCATGTCAACATCGCTACACTAGACTATCCTTAAATAGATACCTAATGTCTTTTAGAAAATCCCAGGTCACTGAATAGTTTAAGTGCATGTCAACAGTGTCACACACGGCAAACCCTCGATAACCCTTAACTCTTACTCGGTATAGCTGTTATTCCAGATTACCGCGACCTGTAGTCGACCTAAAGCTAGCGTTATTTTCCTCTTCTTCGTAATTTCATGGGGGCTTGAGTTTGATTGATAACTATTTTTAGCAATTCTCATCGATTTCGACCTGCTTTAATCGCTTGATAGATTCACCACTGTTGTAGTAAATGAGTATATAGATTTTTCCTTTCTGATATCGTCGAGGACATTTTGCCTGTATTATGTCAGTTACTCATTAAATATCCCCGCTCTGATAAGCTTGATTCTTCTCCACGCCCACACTGCCAAGGCTTTCGCCTTCATCGCTCTTGTAGATACCGGAAGCAGTGGGCCGTTTATTAATTAACACGCATTGCTTTCAGTTATGAACAAGCCGTTGATTATACACCAAGAACGAACAATCGTGTTAAAAAAAGCCATCTTCAGCATTACTCCTTGCCACTCGGGCACAAAACTTTCCTTCACACACCTGATAAGTTCTAATTCACATCTTCTAACCACCTTTACCCACCTTCAATCCTCAGTAAACACCAAAGGCAAACACTAGCTAACACTAGATCGCACCTAACTGTACAGTTAACTTAATAAGATAAGCTTAAGATCCATGGCATTAATAAACTTAAAATGTTTACATACAAAAACAGGTATGATTTCTTTTACTTAAATAACGGAATAATTTTAATACACTATTTAATCAATGTTATGATTTTATTCTACTAACTTTCATTTACCCTTTTTGAAAACTCTTCGTTATTCCCTTCAGTTCATTAATAAGATTATAATCTATCATGAACTATTTGAGAAAATCTGTGCTCGCTCTAAGAAGTGCTCTTAATAAGAGAGCAAACAATAAATCAGTTGGTCAAGTTGTACCAAAAACATTTTTTTTTTCCAGCGTCCGCTATTATTATACCTTAACCAGTTTTGGTTTGTTTAAGGGGGTGAAAGTTGGCTCATTTGTGATTCGGCTCCCATTTAAAACGTATATGCAATAGAGAGCCATTTTACTGTGGATAGTGAAGGAATGATGCGTAACATATCCATGTATAAGTAAACCCAATGTTGTTTAACTTATACGTTCTTAACGCCTAGGGGCCTGCTCAGTGGTTTATGTACTCGCCTCTGGGCTGGTAGTCCGGGGTTCGAGCCCCACATGGCCCTCGGTTTATTCACGCAGGAGGTGAATATATCTGAGTACGTCGTCCCTCGGAGAGGACGTTAAGCCTGTTTTGATCTTCCCGTCCCTTGGCGTTTTGTTTCATAACCGCTTAGTCAAGCCAGGCCGCCTTGTTGACAAGTTGCCCTTTAGCCACCTCCATTGAAAAGCATGGAGGTGCCCCAGGTAGACCTCGCGAGGGTGGCAAAGCAATGCTAAGCACGAATTCTGACAGTTACTCCGCAAAACGGTACCTAGGCCACAAGTAATAGATAAGATAAAGACCAGGTAACGTGCGGAGAGGATAGAGGACGTTAAGCCGTCGGTCCCAAGCCTCTACGATGTCAGATACTCATTAAAGATCTCCTACTCGAAATGCACTTGAGGTAGGCAAAATTTAGCACTCCCAATGTAGAAATCTGTAGAATAACCGATCAAACAAAAAACCGGTAAACGACTGACGTTATCACTCGCTAGGGGACCAGTTTAAACAAGAAAAAAACGAAAACGCTGTTCTGTACTGTCCCTGGATAGTGTTCTTATATGATTATGTAGGGTACAGTTATGGAGTTATACAGGAAAACACAATAGAGAACTGTCAGATATGAATCTAAAACAAAAAAATTGCAATAAATACTGAAATTACTTTATGTACAGGTGAATAATTAAAACGCGGAAGAGGGCGATTAGGAGTGTTGAAGGTGATGACTGGTGCACCTGAATGACTTGCGCAAGTCTGATAGTGGGACAGGTCTTTTGTATTAGAATTAACCTTACCTGGCTTGTGTTAGATTATGTTTCAATGGTAGTTTCACAACAGAACACACATAGGCCGAACATTGACCCTTTGTGGTACCCCACATTGGACATTCTACATTGGAAGTAGTCCTATATTTCGCCTAACTCAAATATATTTAGAGTAGGGATCTTTAACAAGTAGTTGACATCGTACAGGCTCGTGACCGACTGTTTAACGTCCTTCTCCGAGGGACGACGTGCCCAGATTTAATCACCTCCCGCGTGAATAAATCGATGCCAGGTGGGGATGGAACTCTCGTCAGTACTTTGACGAGTAGTTGACAATCGTACAGGCTTGGGACCGATGGATTAACATTCTTTCAGAGAAGAGTGACCTGTTCACATTTATTAGCGACCTGTTATATAGGCAGAAGGAATTATATAGGCTATGGAATTCTACTCCATAGGCAGAAGTATAAATTTTGAAACAGAAAAACTAAGTTCATTCAAACTACAGTTGTTGTTGAAATCCACAAACTTTTTTCTTTGTTAAATAATTTGTAATGTAATACTTACTTTTTCTGTTTCAAAATTTATACTTCTGCCTATGAAAAAGGTTTTAAATAAAAATCGAGACGTTGGCAATGAGTGTTTAATTCGAACCTGAATAACTGATTGAGTCCCGATAAAGTTTAGTTTTGTTTATTTTCCGCGGTCGATATTTTTATCAATTTATAACATATATATGACATATATAAAATATATATATAACATATATATATATATATATATATATATATATATATATATATTACATATATATAGTTCAATATAGACAAAGAAACATAGAGAAATCAAAAGAACACACTTACAGTCTCTAATTTTCGGTTTGAACCATATTCAGGAGAGATAAGAGAGGGAAACCAAGCGCACTGGTACTGAGACGGTTGGAGATGCGCTTGGTTTCCCTCTCTTATCTCTCCTGAAGGTGGTTCAAACCGAAAATTAGAAACTGTAAGTGTGTTCTTTTGATTTCTCTATGTTTCTTTGTCTATATTGAACTATATTTGTCCGTTTTGGATCGTATTTCCAACGAAAAAGTATATATATATACTTGCTCTCTGACGACGTGAAAGCGAAAGGCCTTAGAGCGACTATCTTCTTTAATTTGTGGTGAGTTACCTGAATATATATATATATATATATATTAGAAGTAATGCCCAATTGGAGCTTTACACTTTTTCTTATTAGTTTTTCTAGTCTTCTAGTTCACCAAAATTTTCTTTAAAAAAACTTTTGGTAACTTATGTTTTTAGTTGTAGACCCATGGAAGTTAAGTATGAGAAGACTAGAAAAACTAATAAGAAAAAGTGTAAAACTCTAATTAGGCATTACTGTTAATAAAACTTTTATAAATGAAAGCCTGCTCCCCAAATATATATATATATTATATATATATATAAAAAAACCAATGTAGTGTACAGATATAATTGCACTATAGGAGACTGTGAGCTCCTAAAATCGAGCTATATTGGTTCTACGACGACAACACTTTCACGCAGACTTACGATGCATCTCGCAGCCGGAGGACCGAAAGAACACACAATGAACATACATAAAAGCAGGCTAAGTAGAAAAATGCTGGAAGACAACATTGAAGTATTATATGCAGACAATAATCACACGAGGCTGCATATAATTGAATCATTATGCATAAAGGAAAAGAAGCCGAACCTTAATGATCAGTCCTGTTGTTTTTCCAGAATTTTAAAGTTACATTCGTGAAAAATAACTATATAGTGATTTAAATAATGTTGTGTAAAAGTTCACGTAGGGAATTTTGTAGCAAACCTGTTACTCATGTTTATTAAGGTAGTGTTTTTTAAAAGTATATTTTATTATTAGTTATGTTTGATAGAAGTGATGTAATTATTATTGTAAATAAGTGTTTATTAGAATTGTTAAAAAAACCTTGTATATAGAATCCTTGAGAATGGTCAACGTAGACCGAAACGTCGGACATGTAATATGAAAAATATATTTAAAGATAAAAAAATCGGTGAGTTAATTTATATGATACCACAAAGATGGAAAAGAAGCATTCGAAACCTTGAAAAGGTATGTAGGAAACATACTAAACTTAATGTTGGCAAGATCTTTAATGAGGTATATATATATATATATATATATATATATATATATAAAGTGTTTCGATTTTAATTGTAGATATATTTTGTTGAATTCATTTTGAGATGGGATGTGAAATGATCAGTCAGAGCGACTTGACTTAGTCATTCCAGCATCAAGCACGATACAGTTGCTCCAAGGCCAAGCGAATCTCATTTCTCGTTATTAACTAGAAAGTTGCCTCCCATGATTAGATTTACTGCCCCCTGACATTTTAGCTCTTGTCGTCCACAGGGAGATGATGTCGATCCAATTTTTGATCATGCGCACTATTAATAAGCCAAAGATATTTCACTATTTAATATTTCTTCCAAGTAAATCCAACAGTGCTGTTTTTTTCCTACAATAACATTTTATATATATATAATAGTTCAATGTACATAAAAAACAAAGAGAAATTAAAAACACACACTTATAGTCTCTAATTTTCGGTTGATAATTTTCAGGAGAGATAGAGAGGGAAACCAAGCGCACTGGTACAGAGACGTTTGAGACCGTCGAACTCACTTTTCGACGGTAGTATATATATATGAGTCTAATACTACAATGTCTCCAACCGTCTCTGTACCAGTGCGCTTGGTTTCCCTCTCTTATCTCTCCTGAAGACAGTTGAACCGAAAATTAGAGAATGTAAACGTGTGCTTTTAATTTCTCTATGTTTCCTTATATACATTGAACTGTATTTGTCCTTTTTGGATCGTATTTTCATCGAAAAAGTATATATATATTTTACTTAAAAAAATTAAGTAAATATACTTTACTTAATGTATATTTCTATTCATATTGAAATTAATGTTTTTTTTTCGAATAAATTGATAGCATATTTGTACATACATATATATATATAAACTAGAATTTTCAAAAGAGCACACAGAAATGAAATTACTGAACTCACTACTATATTTTGATGTCCTCGTTGTCAGGAATAGATGTGAATATATATATAAACAGTTCAAAATTGATGATTGGTCTCACAGAAAGTAAAGAAACCACCTTCAGACTCAAATTTTCGGACAGTCCGTCATCAGGAGAAAAGAGAAAGGTGACCTAGCACGTTGTAACGTTTGGTCATATGGTTATTTTTTTTTATCTTTGACCGAAAAGAAGATTTTTTTTCTTTGACAAATTGAACCGTTTTAAAAACTAGGGAAAATAAATCGAGCAAAATATAAATAATTTTTTTCTTCTTGGCGAAAAGATTTTTTACTCGCAAATCCAATAAAACAAAAAAAAATTACTTTTAGTCTATAAAACATTAATCATTATGAATCAAAATGAGGAAGCTAAACGATCGATAATGACTAGTGTAATGGGAGTATAAACAAGAAAACAGCTTCTAGCTTTGGTAGTGGTTGTGTAATTAGACTTCATCCTAGAAGGTAAAAAGAAAAAAATATACCATGAAGTATGTTATGCGAGGTCACACGTGCATTCTTCTGGCACCCCCCCCCCCCTCTCAGCCCACACCCCCGAAGAGGGGAGGTCTATTTGAAAACCACTTACACAGAATTTGATTCTGGGTACTGAATCTTGACCCAGGAATTCAAAGTATTTTAATAATAATAATATATAAGTCTTGTTATTTACTGGATTTTTCTCGCACCCTCTGAAATATCTCCTTGCAAATCATATTGGGAACCTCTAGTTGAAACTCTCCTGAATCAAGTGAAATGGTTTCGTAAAATTTTCTCGTAAATCGAATCTAACTTTTTGTACTAATCAATTATGAAGAGGGCCAAGTTACCTGAGTGGTTAATGTACTTGCCTCTGGGCTGGTAGTCCGGGGTTCGATCCCCACCTGGCCTTCGATTTATTCACATGGGAGGTGAATAAATCTGAGTACGTTGTCCCTCGTAGAGGACTTTAAGCAGTCAGTCCCAAGCCTTTACGATGTCAGGTACTTGTTAAAGATCCCTACTCGAAATGCACTCGAGTTAGGCAAAATTTAGACTCTCAATGTAGAGTCTGTAGAATCACCGATCAAACAAAAAGCCGGAAAACGTTTGACGTTTTCACCCGCTATGGAATTGGTTTAAACAATAAAAAAAATACTATGTTTGTGTTGTATGTGTGTAAGTATGATATATCACAAACAAAAAAGAATTGGGATCCCCAAATTTCATATTTAGTTGCAGTCAGTCCAGTGGCAAAAGATAGGTTAGTGCAGTGGCAAAGACAGGTTAGTCCAGTGGCAAAGACAGGTTAGCCCAGTGGCAAAGACAGGTTAGCCCAGTGGCTTGGTGCTTGCCTCTGGAATGGTAGATTCTGGGTTTGATACTCTGGCTCTGTATTTTCAATAAAATTTGAGCATGTCGTCCATCGAAGAGGACGATGTTAAGCTGTAAGTTCTGAGACTATACTATGTCAGGTACAGTTGTACTAGTCTACCATATGTATGTGCATTGAGGTAGTCAACATTTAGGATCCCCTCGCAATGTAGGTTGTTAATTTGTGGTATCAGAAAGGGGCAATCATTGGCGTATGAGTGTTTTTTCGTGGAACAGCCACTGTGATCTAACCTTATATACTGACGAACTCCCCCACAGCAATGGTTCACTTTTTTATACAGTAATTTACCAGATAAAAAAAAATTGATTTGTACAATTTTTTTTACTTAATGGTTCTGCTTCTGACTTTTTATTTCAAATTTAATATGTATAGAGTGTGATCACAGTAGAAATTGTCCAAAGGGTCTTAAGTTTAGAAAAATTTCAAAAATAGATGTTCTATGGGTGGGGTCTAACACAAGATTTCTGTTCCCTATAAGAAGAATCCGAGTTTCATCTCACCTACATTCTATATTAATATATAGATTTATTAAAAAAAAAACAAGAGTTAATTAAATAAAGCAGTAATTATATTTCCAACTTCCATAGCTTAGATATTGCGGATTTTGGTTTAAAGATGCTGACATCGCATCCACCATAATACGGTTATTGTTAGCGTAGATGGTTGACAAAATACATCCCCCACAATGAATAAATTTACATAAATTTATTCATCTCGACACAGGCTTCCTAATAACCTATTTCTCCAGCCTTGCTTTTAGGTTTTTTTTTTTTTTAATAGAGTTCTATTTATGAAAATGTTCTATAATTACGTACTTTAAAAACCACTCTAGTTCTTTCTTCATCCTTGAATAATTTTGCTAAAAAACCGGCTTATCTTCATTAATAATTTTTGGAAGAAGCCTTCGAGTTGATACTCCTTAAATGTTTGGTAAACGAGAAAAAGCGATATTACTTACTTGTAAACTCATATTATGTATCGGTGGCAGGTTAGCCTAGTGGCAACGTGCTCGTCTCTGGACTAGTAGATCTGGTGTTCAATACCCACTTAACTCTCTATTTGTTCATGCGGGTTGTGAAAAAATCATAGCTCTTCGTATTGAACCTGTACTTTGTGAGCTAATCGTTACGGCTTCCTACTATGCTACACTATAATATACTGTATACTATAATAGTATATTTATATATCGGCATAGTATACTATACTATCTATAATATACTATAGTATATAGTATAGTATATATATAGTTTATTCCTACTCTAATTACACTTGAGTTGGGCAAAATTTAGCACTCCCAATATAGAATGTTCATTGTGTGGTATCACAAAGGGGCACTATTCAGTCTGTGCGTGTTTTCTCGTGGGACTGACACTGTAACCTAACAACCTGATCATATCATATATGATATGATCACGTAGAGAGCACATTAACGTGGCTATCATTATTCTGTAAAGAAGAATTATATAATTTTTTATAATTAATTCATTTATTGGCAGATATTCAGCGGGATGTCATAGAAACTATTTATTTCTAGTTGATTGTTTAATATTTCCAATTCTAGTGACTGAACTGATTACTCTTAATCCTTGTTTTCTTTCTAAAGATGATCTAATGTTCAAATTTATCGATCGCAGGAAAGTGTTTTGTTCTAATGGGTATCTGCTTTATTTAAAGCTCTATCAGGACTAGTCTTACCAGAGTTTTATTTGTAATATACTCTAAAATATGAAATAGTGCATTAGGACAACTTATGAAATGATTACAAGAAAAGAACACGTAAAAACAATAACACAACTTTCTTCAATATTTAGTGCTCGTCGTCATCAGGAAAACAAGAAGAGGTGTTCAGGAAGAGGGTGACAGCAGCATATATATATATATATATATATATATATATATATATATGCTATCCATGCTAATTTCCATAACTTCCGTTTCAATGATTGTTTCAGGGTACAAATCCTCAAACAAATCCCCGAGTCTAATTCCCATGTCACCCTTAGAGCTTCTGAAGAGGCATTCATATGCTTCCTTGGAGCTCTCTTTCCTCCTGGTCTTAACCTCTTCCGTTATTTTTTTCTCCTTGTTTATTCTTTTTCTTTTTTAATTTTATTTGAATACATTCTTCATTATTATTTCGTATTATATTTTTTATCTTTTTTGATAAATAAATATAGGAGGGATTTCTATTTTTCCTCTCCTCCGCTGGGGGGCAGCATCGCAGTGGTTCCACGAGTTACTCTGGAGGCCTTCGCAGTCTGCTTCTCAACGCGAGTACTTCGCACTTCTTCCTGATGATGACGGATGTCGAAATATCGAAGTGAGTTCTGTAGTGGCTTTCTGTTGTTCTTTCCTATTTGTTAAAGTTTATATATATATATATATATATATATATATATATATATATATATATATATATTGTAAACAGGAAAATGTTCCAAAAGGACAACAAACGTTTCAGAGTAAACCACAGACACAGAACAAAGAAACTGAACACACTTACTGTCTCAAATTTTCGGTTGAACCGTCATCAGGAGAGTTGAGGGAGGGAAACCAAGCGCACTGTGCAGAGACAGTTACAGACTTAATCTCGGAAGTCTCTGACCGACTTTGCACCTGTACGAACAAATCGTACCACTGTGTTTCAAATCGAAAATCAAAGACAATAAGTGACTGCTTTTAATTTATCTATGTTTCTTGACTATATTCAACTTTAGTTATCCGTTTCGGATCGGTTTTTTTATGATAAAAGTACATGGTGTACAAGTATAAGTTTTTTGTTGTTATAATATTTCACTAAACGTTATCCAGAAGTAATTTCCGATGCACTGAGGTGTCACAATGATAATTTCTGATTTGGTTTGTACGGCTGAGTCAGAGAGTTGACCAGACGGCTGTGTTCATTACGTAATGATATTGCCGAGTCATAGTTTAACTGATGGAAAATCCCATTTGATTCTATCTAAAGTGGGTTTGCAGTGAAATTGTAACATGATGTTAGTTTGTTTAGTTCTAACCAACATGTATATAATAAGATTTCACAATAAACACGTGAAATAATAATCAATGTTCAAACCACAATATGAAACGTGAAAACAAGACTAACATCTTTTAACCGTAACAAGCGGTCTTCGTCAGAGTCGAAAACCCTACTTAGTCTTATTTTCCCATTACCCAACAGTTGGGTTTTTGACTCTGACGAAGACCACTTGTTGCGGTTGAAAGATCCTTAGTCTTGTTTTCCTATTTTCCAACAGTTGGGTTTTTGACTCTGACGAAGACCGCTTCTTACGGTTGAAAGATCTTAGTCTTGTTTTCTCACTTCATATTGTGGTTTGATCATTCACCATGTATGGTATATATGCTTACGTCTTACGTGCTGTTCTATACAGCGAAACTGGATTATTTGTTGTCACTATTTGTTTTTTTTTTATATGGATGGAACCCTGTCAGAAGTTACAGGGTTCATTCTACACGAGAGTTCTGACTTTTACCGCATTAAATTTTATTATAGTAGGGATTTTTAAAAATGTCTGATATCATAGAGGCCTTAAACATATCTGATGTCATAGAGGCCTTAAAAATATCTGATATCTTAGAGGCCTTAAAAAATCTAATATCGTAGAGGTCTTTAAAATATCTAATATCGTAGAGGTCTTAAAAATATCTAATATCGTAGAGGTCTTAAAAATATCTTATATCATAGAGGCCTTAAAAATATCTGATAAAAGTAGAGGCCCCATCTCCGAAGAATGGAAAATACCAAATTTTCCACCTACTCACATGCGAAATCGAGAGTTGTTACTAAGATTTTAGCATAATAATCTACCACCTACTCAATTGCGAAATCGAGAGTTATTACTAAGATTTGAGCATAACAATGTACCACCTACTCACATGCGATATCGAGAGTTATTACTAAGATTTGAGCATAACAATGTACCACCTACTCACATGCGAAATCGAGAGTTATTACTAAGATGTGAGCATAACTATGTACCACCTACTCACATGCGAAATCGAGATTTATTACTAAGATGTGAGCATAACAATGTACCACCTACTCACATGCGAAATCGAGAGTTATTACTAAGATTTGAGCATAACAATGTACCACCTACTCACATGCGAAATCGAGAGTTATTACTAATATTTGAGCATAACAATGTACCACCTACTCACATGCGAAATCGAGAGTTATTACTAAGATTTGAGCATAACAATGTATCACCTACTCACATGCGAAATCGAGAGTTATTACTAAGATTTGAGCATAACAATGTACCTCCTACTCACATGCGAAATCGAGAGTTATTACTAAGATTTGAGCATAATAATCTTCAGCACTAAGGACAAGCACGCTACCTGTTAGACTACAGATGTTTGAATGGAACGTTTTATTAATTGATCGGGTTATTTCCCTTGGGTCGTTATTGATATTTGGTTTTTGTCCAGACTTAGTTAAATTTGATTGATCAGAGGCTATTTAATAAACTATTCTTTAAATAATTATAAACAATTAGTTTTAAACAGTGCGAATGGTTAGTCATTTAGAATGACAAGTTTGGATCAATATATATGGGACATAAGGATTGCAAGGGAATGAATGGCGTCAATGTTGGCATTACGCATTGCTACGTCATTATGACGTAGGCTATACTCAAGAGGTTTAGATAAATCGTGACGAACCTATTTTAATATCCACGTGACAACAGTTTTCTGTTATTATTCACTACCTTTTATATGTATCTCATTTAGTGTTTCGGTTAGATAGGTAGATTGCTTTTCGACCGAAGTCCATCTTCAGGAAAATCTATAATCTTTAAACAGATCAGGTCCATCTTTAAACATCTATATAAACATATATTAAGTAGTAAACTAGTAAATTAACTGTAAAGTATTTATTCCTAGTTAATATATATTTATATAGATGTTTAAATTTCTAGCATTAGTAAGTTAAGTTTAAAGCACAGCACCCTGAAGATGGTCAACGGTGACTGAAACGTTGGTGAATGGTGTAAAAGTGAATATTGTTAACAATGAGTTTTCAAGATAAAACATTTGGAGAATTATTATTTCATATCTCGGAAAACTTCAAAACACTGATTAGGAAATTAGAAAAGTTAAAGAGAAAAGAGACGAGAATATATATATATATATATATATATATATATATATATATATATATAATTCAATAGATCCAAATTAGATACATTAGTCTGAAGAAGAGTAGTGAAATTGCATTTTTTTTTTGTTTTTGTTTTTTATAACTACATAATCATGAGTAATTGATCCACAGTTGAGGTGAATGTTGTATTTTAACAGACCGTTTGATTTCAGAGCCCTGGAGCAGTTCACTTAAGCAAGGAGATCCTAAATGGGAAAGCACCTCCGAAGCTGACCAGGAATGCTTCTGCAGCCATGCCTACCAAACAAGAGGTAATGACAATCAAAATCAATCATTTACAACAACAAAATAAATCTAATTTCAATTAAGTAATTTATTTATTATTAATAGGTTTCTAAATGGATTATAGTTTAATATAATTAAATTTTCATTGAGTAAACGAGGTAATGTCCAGGTTCTGACACAGAAAATAACATGCGAATTTATTTTATTTACTTCGTCGAATCGTTTATATAATATAAAATAGTATGTGTAATATACTTCATATATTCTTTATATATATATATGGTTTTCTATGACTCATCCGGGGAAAGGAATATGTTTCAACCCCCAACCACTCGCTCATGTTTTCTGCCAAATTTCTTATATCACAGAGGGACTGTGAAACCTATTAGAAACAACCCATTGGTGGAATAACGGATTCTTCGCTGGGCAGAGGGTAACTGGGACCGCACTCGTGGACCTACAAACTCTACTCTCCTATTGGTCACCACTGTAACGAAACATATAGTGTATATATATATATATATATATATTATTGTTTAAACAACAATAACTTGGGAAAAAGAAAGATGTTAGTTTTTTTTTTCATTTGGTATTGTGTTTTGATCATTGATTGTTATTTCACTTGTTTACATGAAATCTTGTTATATATATATATATATATATATATAATAAAAGTTTATGAGGACTAGGTCAGTTCTTCAGGTTCAAATTAAACTCTCATTGCTAACGTTTTGGTTTTATTATTTAAAATTTTTTTGTATAAGCAGAAGTATACAATTTTGAAACAGAATAACTAAATAAAACATTAGAGATTATTTTACAAAGAAAACACTTTGTAAATTTCATTAAACAACTGTATAGTTTGAATAAACACGTGAACCTGAAAAACTGACCCTTTCTTTTTTCTCCTGAAGACAGATTGATCAAAAATTTGAGTTTCTAAGTGTTTTTGTTTACTCTGTATGTTATTCTTCTTGAATTTTGAACTCGTATTGTATCCAGTTTGTATCGTCTTTCCGTTTATTATATATATATATATATGAATAATAATCAAAATAACAAAATCATTTTTTTTTTTTTTTTTTTTTAGTTCACTTGCTCTCTGACGATGTGTTAACGAAAGGCCTTAGAGCATTGTTTCAAAAATTGTTTTCATTGTGGTAAATTAATCCATATATTATATATATATATATATATATAAAACAAAATTTCACATAAACACCTGAAATAACAACCAATGATCAAACCTCAGTATGAAATGGGAAAAAAGACTAAGATCATTCAACCGTAACAAGCGGTCTTTGTCAGAGTCAAAAACCCAACCCATATATATATATATATTAAAAGATTTCACATAAACACGTGAAATAACAATCAATGATCAAACCACAATATGAGTTGGGTTTTTGACCCTGACGAAGACCGCTTGTTACGGTTGAAAGATCTTAGTCTTGTTTTCCCTTTTCTTATTGTGGTTTGATTATATATATATATATATGAATTAAACAACCACAATAAACAAATATATAGGCTAGAGTGTACTTTAGGACCTCCAACATTTAAAAGGAGGGAACTTTAAACAGAGGTTATAAGGTTTTCCCTGGAAAAGGAAACCAGAGTGGTTGTTTAATTCATATATATATATATATATATATATATATATATATATATATATATATATAAATTAATATATATAAACACGGTTATCACGTTGACAAAGAGGTTGACACAGGAGTGCGCCAGCACAAGTTGTTTGGATGTTTAAGTGAGAAGCCCGCTGGAGTGACTGGTGAGCCGCTTTCGCTGTGCGGCAATGACTTGCTATTGATCCGAGCGTGTCATTCTCAGCTAGCGTGACACAGCACCAACTTCAACACAACCCTTCTCATTTTTTTCTTTATTTTTCTTTTCATCGCACGAATAGCTGTTTCATATGTATGACAAACAAAAACATTCCCCTGTACAATTTCATTTCGAATTGATTTTTAAACATATATAAACAAATTTATTAAGACAATATTACTTTATAATGACGCATTTAAAAAAAAATTATCAAATTACATATGAATTTAAATAATTTTTAATCTATGATCAAAAACTTACTATGATCTCACACCATTTCGTCGTCAGGAGTATCATAAGAAGAGGACGATTTCACTGTATGCTACAATGTGTCAGTTTCGCACGAAATTGGTTTCCTGTAATAGTCATACGTTATTCTTTACATTTCTTGGTGGTTATGGGTTACATTTTTTGCAGAGCTTTCGAGAAGGTGAGAAGTACCCTTGTGTAGAAGAAATCGACGCACTTTTCAATGATTGCAAATTAATATCAAAACAGTTAAATTTTATTATTAGAATTATTTATTATTTTTTTCTTTATATTGGAAGTTTCATGAGACCTTGCTTTAACATACAGAAAGTATAGGACATTATCTTGGGGATATAGAGCTCCGTTTGCGGGACATAGGCTAAACACCCACATTGTTTTACCTTGTATGGTGTCCGAAAATGAGATAAATGTTATCCGTAGATACAGAACAATGGTACATCTAAACTAGGTACTTCTGTTTGGTATTACTTCTTTACAAGGTATTTACTTCTCTTTGGTATGCGTCTTACTAGGTGCTTCTCTTTGGTATACCTCTTGGGTATGTACTTCTCTTTGGTATACGTCTTACTAGGTGCTTCTCTTAAGGTACATGCGTCTTTACTAGTGCTTCTCTTGTATACACTTGGTTGTACTTCTTGGTATACGTCTACTAGGTGAACTATCTCCTCTGTGTATGCCAACATTGGGCCATGTATTTCTTGATACGTCTGTTAGAGCTTCTTACAGGTACCATTTTGGTACAAGAATGCTAACCACAATTGCTCTTAAGTAAGTGTACTCTCTTTATGCACTAGCTTTTTCTGATTTGTAGCTCTATCAGAGACATTTTGGTGATTAACACATTTGTTAATAAGGACTCTTATGTTGCTAACATAGTAATGTGATCAGGACATTTGTCAGTAATTCAAGATTATAGTATACTTCTCGACCACTGATATTTCAAGTTCACTGAAGGGGTTCTTGAGGATTTTAGTCATAAACATACCATACAACTCCTGATTATAAGCCGACGTTTCGCCAAAAGTTGTTTGGCATTTTCAAGGCTAAAAAAACAATTTATTAACGACATAAGTAAAGCAAGACAAATACATCCACGTTAATAAATTGTTTTTTTAGCCTTGAAAATGCCAAACAACTTTTGGCGAAACGTCGGCTTATAATCAGGAGTTGTATTGTTTATTACCAAAATCCTCAAGAACCTCTTCTGTGAATTTCAATGATTTATATGCATGTATTAACTGGTTAAAGATGTATATTAAATCTTTAAGATTAGAAAAACATTTACATTGATACATATATGTGAATAATGGAACGTTTAATCAATATCGTAACTACATTGTAACTAAAGATGAATAAAGGCCTCGCCATCTCATAAGGTAGTCACCATAGTTTCAAAACTTACCTCAACAGATTTTAAAAAAGATAAGTAAAAAAGCGAAAGTATACAAGTACATGGAAAATACCAAATAAATAAATATATATTATATTGCCCAACATACCAAATCGAAGCGCTGCAAGTGTGGGTGTTGGAAAACAAACAAACATTTTTTTTTAAAACAATGCTTATGTTTTTTTAAACAAATTGTTCCTTGTTCTTTTTTTAAAAAAATGCAATCAATACATACTTTAAAAAAATATTGTGTATATTCACAAGAATATAGTGAATATTTTCTATTCGCTTTTCGATGACTTGATTTTGCTAAAAAAATATATGCAAAGATTTACTGTTTAATTTCATTATATATCAGTCGATGTGACTTATATAGTGTCAGCAAGATTTCAAATTCAGTTATAAATCAACATTTTTATGCAAAACTAATCTTTTTATTATTGATGAGTCACGTTACTTGGTTGATTCTTCATTGGGGCCCGAAATTTTGCCTACCCAACACAAGTGTATTTAAGGATCTTTAACTAGTAAGTGTCATGGTACTGGCTCGGGACCGACATCTTAACTCAAATTCTTTTCCTCTCCCGCGTGAATAAATCGAGTGGGCATTGAACCCCATATCTACCATTACAGAGGCGAGCACGCAAGCAACTGAGCTACCCTGTCCTCAAAACGTGAGAAATTCTTACTTTACCGTCCTTTATGGTTAAAACAGAAACTAAATTCTAAACCTAAACTTCGGATTATGTATTTGTCTTAATTTGTATATTTCATATTAAGCATTTCATGAATTTAGAATATGAAAGAATATCTTCCTTATCTCGACCCAATATATTTAACACTATTTTACTTTGTTATCAAGGTTTGGTCTAGCTTCAATAATACAACACCTTTAAGCCGACGTTTCGCCCTGAAGATGTCTACAAATATAGACGAAACGTTGGCTTAAAGGTTTTGTATTATTGAAGCTAAACCAAACCTCCATAAAAAAAAGAAAAATAGTGTTGAATATTAAAGAAAAAATTTCACACAAAGTAGGACAATCCTAACGTCCCTTATAACTGGAAATATTCAATCACTTAGAGTAGTTCAGAAGGAAATATAAATGTTTCTTAGAAAAAAAAACACCGATTGACACAAGTAAGTCTCCTTCTCATCAAGCGATATTGTTTAAAAACCATACAGCTCATCTATGCCTGAACGCCTATTTTTGTTTAACATCAATAATTTGGTCAATTATTTTGTAACCTATTTAGTTTACACAAACATTTCGATAGACATCCACCCACGCACATACAGACATCATCAAAAATAAACTCAGGGGGGATTTTAAAACGTATAAAACCATTAAAATTCTTTAAATAGAATTTATTTCATGATTCCTATTTTACGTATAGTAAAGTAAAAATACATTTCCACAAATAAATATATAAATAAATATATTGAAAAATCTCCAAGTTGTTGGTGAAAGCTTTGGATCTTTTATGAGACACGTGTCACGTAAAAGTTAATCCATAAATCTAGATACGTTTATGAAATATAACTTTATCGATGTATGAGTAATCGTGACTTATAGTAAAGGCATAATATGTGTTATTATTATTTTTTTTATTAATGTAGATGCGCAGGTAAAAGATTTATTCGAGCATGTATCTTTAGGCCAGCATGCTACACCCAATCCTTGTTTCATACCGTCTTTTTCCGAAACTAAGACACTGTCTTAATCTATTTTTAGGTCAAAATCCGTGCTTAGGGCTTATTCTCGGGGGAGGCCTTCAAGTACATTAAGTCGATTTACATATTTTTTGTTTAATATTTATTTTTAACAGAAATTTAAATTTATTCGATTACAGTCATATCATCTTCTGGAACATCGTCATAAATTATCAAAATTTTGAATTTCGTTCTGATTTTCCTTCAAATCTCTTTTCTGTAGAATCATTGGTCTGAATCTCTCATGTCTTGCAATATAGCTGTGGTTAAACTAATGCTTCTTGCATAGGTAGCCTCCTTGAAACGGACTTTAGAGGTAAACAAGGAATTTTTTGAAATATTTTTTTTTTCAAAGAATTCTCTTAAATATTACGACAGCTAGAGATACCTACTATATTCAAAAGCAATTTTTTAACGAATTATATTTTTTACATTATCTTAACTAAGATATTTAGGCCTATTTTCAGGGGAGGGCTTATAGTCCAAAACGTCATGAAAAGCTTCGCTAGTGACAATTGTACTCAGAGTGACGGCGTGAACAAGGATTTCTGTGCCTTTCATGATCATACTCGTATGTCATCTAGTGTTATGGCAAATATTTGAACCTTCAACAAGGAATTCTGTGCCTTTCATGATCATCTGTCATCTAGTGGTATGGAAAATATTTGAACCTTCAACAAGGAATTCTGTGCCTTTCATGATCATTTGTCATGCAGTGTTATGACAAAGATTCGAACCTTCAATATTCAATACTAAAGGCATGAACGTTACCTGTTAGCACACACCTGACCGCTTATGATAATAAAACATATTATCATCCGTTTTAAGTGCTACTGCAGGAAGTTGGTGTAGCGTCTCATGATAACAGAAGCCAATGAACCTTACGCTATTTCCGTATTTATATTATTGAATAACGTTGCTTTATAATATAGCATCTGTTAGACTGATGTCCTTTAAGCGTAGTTAAGCTGTCATATCAAAAGTATTAGGTGGCTTCTTATGAACAATAAATCTTAATTCTTATAACAGTTATCTAAAGTCGTTGCCCCTGTCTAACAAAAGCGCATTAACTCTTCCTCCATTACAAATCGGATGGTTGGTTGGCTCCCATTAATTCCATTCAAGGTATCTATAATGCCCTCAAGCTTTTTTAAATAATCCATATAATTTTATTTATGATCAATGAGGAGTTATTAGCGGTTTTTGGGAGTTTGGAAATGAACGTACCATCTTTTTCCGAAAATAAGACCTATCGTGTTTTTCGGGACGTTTTAGACTATAAACCCTCCCCTCAAAATAAGCCCTAGTTAAGATAATGTGAAAAATATAATTCGTTAAAAATTGCTGTTGAATGTATATATAAATATATGATCAAACCAAAATAAGAACAACAGTTGGGTTTTTTGACTCTGACAAAGACCGCTTGTTACGGTTGAAAGATCTTAGTCTTGTTTTCCCATTTCTTATTGTGGTTTGATCATTGATTGTTATTTCACGTGTTTATGTGAAATCTTTTTATATATAAATATATATATATCAATGTATATCTCTAGCTGTCATAATATTTCAGAAGATTCTTTAGAAAAAAATATTCCAAAAAAATTCCTTGTTTACCTCTAAAGTTCATTTCAAGGAGGCTACTTAGACAAGAAGTATTAATTTAACCACAGCTATATTGCAAAACATGAGAGATTCAGACCAATGATTCTACAGGAAATAGATTTGGAGGAAAATCAGAACAGAATTCAACATTTTGATAATTTATGATGATGTTCTAGAAGATGACATAACCGTAATCGAATAATTTTAAATTTCTGTATAAAAATAAATATTAAACGAAAATATGTAAATCTACTTAATGTACTTGGATCCCTCCGCCAAGAATAAGCCCTAGCAGGGATTTTGACCTAAAAATAAAGTAAGACAGTATCTTATTTTCGGGAAAAGACTGGTAGCAAATTATTTGTGATTTAATATTGTATTTTAGTTAATATTTATATTTAATAAAAATGCAGTATATTATAGCACGAAGTGTTTCTGGGCACATTTTGACATTGAATATCTCGAAAGCTATTCAAAGACTCTAATGATATATTTCGAAGCTTGCAATGTCAATTTTTTTATGGATAGTGAAAACGTTGAATGTGAGTCCAGTTGATGACGTGGCACGTCGCACAGATAGTCCAGTTCTTGCTAAACGTATTCCAGTATTGCGTTGTTTATGATTGCAACAGCTTCTGTTACGCTGGTCTTCAATGCGTCCATGTCTTTTGGAAGGCGAATAGAACAGATCTGTTGCCAACCTCCTGCAAAAAAGTAAATCGCTGGGAGTAAGATCTGAAGATATGGGAAGATATGGTGTGAGAGGGGCATCGTCTCGCCTCGACCGTAATCCATCTGTATGGGTGAATTTAGGCACTGTCTAACCCAGAGGCTCCAGTGATGCCTTATCCTGTTCGAAAATCAAGTTGTCATTCAAATTATTTATTAAGCAGTTTTTTGTGGTTCAACACAGTTTGTGGTACAACTTGTACCACAGATACTCACCCTTAGTTAATGAGTGAGGAAGAACACTACGTGTTCGAAACGCGTTGTTTATACCATTAAACTTTTTATATGTGGGGACCGTTTCATTAGCTTTTTACCCTACAATGAGTAAATACCACATAATAACTGATTACACTACGTTAGAATTGTAAATCTGAAAAAATCTCAACAAATAAACAATTATGAAGTAATATCATCAACAATACATTAGTAATAAAATTATTTATCATAATTAACTAATATTAATTATAATTAATTAATATTAACTATTATTAATAATTAATACACATCATCTAAGCATCAGTAATTGCTAATCATTGAAATTAATGCATGTCATGATTGCAAAAATTACATTTCAATATATATTTCTGGATTTTTATTAATTTTAATTTGTATGTATTTTTCAATGTTATATACTTTGGAATTTTTCAATTTCTAAAAAAAAGGCTGAAGAGGTTTTTCCGTCTCCCTCGTACTCGTTTACTAATAAGTGTATAAGTCTCTTCGAGTGAGACAGGAGAACACGGAAGACATTGCTCCACTCCACGTCAAGTGGTCTACTCATTCTCCCCCCTTTTGTAATCTTGTCGTTTATTTTTATCTCTTATCTTAGATTTATTTTTGCATTTCCTTCATGACTCTATTGCTCTTTTGTATTGATAAGAATAGCAGAATCACTGGACAAATCATTACAATTTATTTTTATACACAAAAATAGCCAACTCATTCCACGAGTTTGAAATAAATTGCTGATGAAATGTGTTGTATAATCGCATAATTACGTTGAATGACACACATGTTTGATGACTGCTGATTACGTTTTCTGGCAGTAATAATCATAATATCTTTATTTTCATTCTTTTCAACTCTTCAAAATATCTGAAATATCAAATATGTATCTGAATACTGAAATATATGATATTTATCAGAAAATTAGATTATTCCTCATTTTCTTCTTCAACTCTCATATTACTAGTTAAATGGAAGTTAGTAAATTTGCGCCACAAGTAAGACTGATACAAGCATAAAAGATATCAGTATCAGTTCATGTTTTGACAACTGGAAAAATTTGTTAATTCCTGAGATGCTACATCCAATGCAATTAGTCCTGAATTCCTTAATTTAGAGAAAATTAGTTTTATTAAGAACTTTTCTGTACCTTCCGATGCATTGGGAGCTACTCTACCATTTTCTATTGACATGGATGTATCAAAAGAAGAAAATATAGGCATTAAGACCATGTGTTTTTTGATTACGAAGATAATTGTGTGCTGTTAATATTTTACTTATATTAATTTGATAATTTCTAAAACTTTTATTATCTATAATAATTATCATTTGTTGATATATTAAATAATTATTTCATATTCGCGTCGATTATTCATTAAATTTCCTGTTTCTAAATTTATTATAATTAAACCATTATAATTTCAGTCAATTATATAACTATTATTTAATCATTTGACCTGATTTGTGTCAGGTTTTCGAATCTTATTGTACAAATGTCCCCGTGGCGCAAACGGTAGTTCGCTGGACCTCCTCCAATGCCAAAGGCGTGGTTTGGATCCCCAACAAAATTTCTAATATTTTATTCAGTTTAAAGCGTGTGCAAATATTTAAACGCAAACATCAGAGTATTATAAGTAGATAGATATTCAAAAGTGTATTACTGTCTGGCTGTAGTAAATGTATGGGTGACTTATTTATGGGCCCGCTGTGCCGATGGAGGCCAGAGATAAAGCCCATTCGTGACCTCTGGCGAGTAATTGGATAGTTTTGTTGATAAGAAAGCTGTTTCTAGGCCGGCTAATGGCATACTCGTTATGGACTGGATTAGAGTGTCGAGTGCTTTGTTTTGTTATCACTATTCTTCTTGCAAGTCGTCTGC
This sequence comes from Hermatobates lingyangjiaoensis, assembly GCA_026182355.1. Taxonomy (NCBI): domain Eukaryota; kingdom Metazoa; phylum Arthropoda; class Insecta; order Hemiptera; family Hermatobatidae; genus Hermatobates; species Hermatobates lingyangjiaoensis. The sequence continues at coordinate 370,618 of JAPFBL010000213.1, read as the reverse complement.
CAACAAAAAAAAAAAATAAAAAAATACATGCATATTCTTAGTAATACAAAGGCTGGAATAATTTATAAAAAAAAAACAATTAAATATAACAATCTTACTTGAAATGTTGGTCTGGGAATCTGTGGACCTCTTAGGAAACCGGCAATCTTCTTGTACAATTCATCTAAATCAGTGTTTCCCAAACTTTTTCGAGTGACCGCCCCCCTGGGTCCATAAACCTATAACTCAACACCCTTGAATAATAATCAGATTCCTAGACTAAATAACCAAATGAGTAACATTTTAATAATTAAATTAAAATAATTACTGACCGAATATTTATTTAGAATACAATAGATATATTGTTTCATAGCTATTTATGCAAAAGAATTAATACACAATAAAAGAAACTTAGGTGAGAATATACGTTTAATATAAAAATGAATTATCAAAACAAATAATTTTAAGAAACCGTTTCCTACAAGTTTACATGTCGTGTTTTCACATAAATTTAGAAATTATATTGCATGAACATTTTCAATTTATGGAAATAGAATCCCCGCTCCTTTTTGCATTACCGCCCCCCGATATCAAAGCACCGCTCCCAGGGGGGCGGTACCGCCCACAGTGGGAAACACTGATCTAAATCGATAGAGTGGGGGGTTAAAATAACATATTATTTGGTGTTTTATTTAAGTCTTGCCACAACAAAAGGAGGAAAGAAAAAAAACAATTAGATAACAATCTTACTAGGGACAATTAAATTACAATCTGTGGACCTCTTAGGAAATTAGTGTAATAACACACTTAAGTGTAACACACCAGTGTAACATTACACTTGTAATGCTATCTTATTAGTCTAGTCAAAGGTTTTGTCCGGTTAAGATTGTTGTTCCTTTAAATAATGTTAATTTCATTCTCTTAATCAAAAAATCTTTACTTCTGCCTATGAAAAAGGTTTTAAAATAAAACCAAAACGTCGGCAATGAGAGTTTGATTTTTGAACCTAGAAAATTTGACCGAATCCCGATTAGATAGCATACCTATTTTATCAAACGGTCGATATATTATTGAATCTGTTGTATATTATAGTTTGTTGCTACACTGTTGTGTGGTCCTTCAATACCACCGGCCAGTCGTTCTCTGCCTGCGGAGCGACTCGTTTCTATTTCTGATGACGAGGACATCGAAATATAGTAATGAGTTTCTGTTTCATTTCTGTGTGTTTCTTTGTGTCAATATAGTTTATATAATATTTTTAGTTTATTTGTAAATTTGCAGAAGGTAATATTCAGAACTCACTTGATGTATACTAATGAGTAACGTTATTTTTGTTGGATTGGTTGTTATTTCAGCATAGAAGGAAATTGTCAATTTGCTGTTGTATTCTAGTTAACAGTGATGTCTCTGGGATATGCGATCCATTTCCAGATCCTCGATTTTATAGAATTAATAAATTTCTAACAGATTGAGCCTGTCATGGAGTTGTTTGAGTGACCGACATGAACCTCGTTTCCTGTGGACTGTTTTTCTCTTCCTTTCCTAGTTATGCTGTAGCGATATCTTAACGCTACAATAGTTTGTTTCAAATGATCTTTGCTTTCGCCTAAGCGTAACTGGCATGTTAGATGATAATATCTTAAGGATGTTAGGTAACAAGGAAAACCCAACTGACTGTGAGCCCACGTTTGCGGTATCACCTAATGCTGTACGTGTGTGTGTCTCTCCACTCAACTATTACATGAATTCTCGCTGAAGTGAACATCATTGAAAACTGTGTGTAAAGGCTAACGGATTTCTTGACAGTGGTCAAAATTACATGAACAATCAAATATTGAATGTCTGTGACACTGCTGTTGACTTCATACTAGTCTTTCGGTGTTACTCCCTCATCAGGAGTGTGCAGATATCTGGTAATGTAACTGCAATATTCAACTACTATACTATACTGTATATATTATATATAGTATAGTATATAGTGTATACTATATAGTATATATACTATATATACAGTATAGTATAATGTACTACTATATATAGTGCACCATACTATACTGGTAGTTTAGTATACTATACTACTATATAGTATACCATACTATCTGTATATACTATATATATATATATATAGCTTCTGTTTATATTTCTCCTAATTTTTATATTTAAGAGGGATTGACAGCACTGGCGGTTGCCGGGTTGGTTACTTGGTTGCGCCTACAAGTGTTGGTTCCCATTTCTTTTCTCCAAAATTACCCAAAATTTGAGCTTAATGCCCACTTTGTTGTCCTTTTAATCTCGAACTCATATATATTATATATAGTTAATATATCATATAAAATAATAATACAATATATTTTAACCTATAAAAATAATTCCCCCACAATTTTCTAAACATTCTAATAAAACAAATAATTTGAATAAAACACAATTAACATGAACAAAAACAACATTTTTTTATCAAAATCAACAAGGGGGCCACTGGCCTTAAGCAAGTACCGGCTCTAGACTTTAATCCCAATACCCTCCTGGCCCCAAAACACCGGGATACAAACATCTCCCTCGAGATTATTTAACATCTCCCACCAGTACGATATCAACCGTTAAATCCACTCTAAAACCTTAATTCAAAATTTAAATTTCTAAAGTAAAGCCATTGTGTTTCAAAAGGACCAATTTTAGCTTATGTTTCCTTTCAGGACCTAATATTGGGGAGAGTCGAAATATCAAAGTGATTATAACTTCTATCATTGCGATTTGACTTTTCCTATAACCTTTATTTATTCATCTCACCCTAAACCATAAAGAAATTAAAATTATTTCTTTCAAAAATAATATCTATAGATTTTTTCAAAAAACAAAGGATTTCCAAATTCAAATTTCAAATAAATTTTATTCTTAACCGTATAATAAAAACAAAAAAATTTGTACTATTCATAATTTCAAATATATTTTAGCAATATAAAAAGGTAAATGAAACCTAAATTTGGAAAAGCTGAGTTCGTTAGTTTAGTATATTATTGATAGGGGATCTCTAGAACCCAAGAAGGAGTTTGAAACAACTGATGTTGTAAATATTACGTTAAATTTTGATAATTTTATTGTGTTATTGGTAATGTAATTGGCGTTGACTTTATATACGCAGTGATAGTTGTCTGCTGCCAGGTCCTTCGCCTGGCGCCTCCAGCCCGAGGTGTGGGACAGTAACACGCCGAGGTCATTGCTCCTTCCGATAGTCACCCTCATCATTAAAGCCTCCCTTTCCTTTTCCTAATTCCTTTCCTGCTTCCTCACAGCGCTTTGCTCAACAAGTCCAAGTATTCAAGACAATATACCATAACTTGTAAAAAAAAAACTTACATTCACCTTTAACCATAAATGATGTTATTTTTACCATCTTCTTTTTATTCTTTCGAATTATATTATACATGAACTCCGCAGATTTCATCTTTATGTTTTTTTTCTTTAACATAAAAGCCATAGTTTTAGATTTTTTAAAGCCAATTAGATATAAAAACATATTTTGGGGAAAGTATTATGTCTCCATGCAAAAAAGTTTATTATAAAAATTTAACAGCGCGTTTCGAACACACTGCTCTTTCAGGTTACATCTGCTCTGCTGGTGGTTATATTCTGTACATGATGGGCTAGGAGCTTTTTTTTTAACCTTTTTCAGTTATTGTTAAATACCCATGCAAGTCATATATTGAATATAGTTTATGATTTGATATGCTTCATTGATAAGTCTTTTTTTGGATATCAGGTAAATATTGTTTTGTTGAAGGCATTTAGTACTTTACTCCCATTTTTCCCATTGTGCCACTGTTTGGATTTAGTTATATATACTTATTTATAGTATACCATACTATCTGTATATATATATATATATATATATATAGTTCAATATAAACAAAGAACATAGAGAAATCAGAAGAACACACTTACAGTCTCTATTTCGGTTTGAACCATCTTCAGAAGAGATAAGAGAGGGAAACCAAGCGCACTGGATCAGAGACGGTTGGAGACCAACAGTGTTGCCGCATGCGCGCCCGTTCACAGAAAATAAGGTAGACAGGAATCAATTTATAATTAATTTATAATTTATAAAATAAAATAATGGAATATGAAAACAATAAATATATAAAAAAGAAAAAATTAAAAATATTTTTTATATATTTTTTATATATTTATTGTTTTCATATTCCAATATTTTATTTTATAAATTATAAATTAATTATAAATTGATTCCTGTGTACCTTATTTTCTGTGAACGGGCGCGCATGCGGCAGCACTGTTGGTCTCCAACCGTCTCTGATCCAGTGCGCTTGGTTTCCTCTCTTATCTCTCCTGAAGACGGTTCAAACCGAAAATTAGAGACTGTAAGTGTGTTCTTCTGATTTCTCTATGTTTCTTTGTTTATATTGAACTATATTTGTCCGTTTTGGATCGTATTTCCAACGAAAAAAAAGTGTATAATTATTTATATATATATATAATATATATATATATACACAATTAAAAGAAACGGTCCAGCGGACTTTTTTACAATAAAATAAAAAAACGAAGGAAAACACAGAAAGACACAGACATAACTCACATCGATATTTCGACAATCGTCGTCATCAGGAGGTGCGAAGAGCGAAGAGTCCGCAGGAAGACAGGGCGGTTACTGAACTCGGAAACCGCAGCCAGTACCCACCACTTACCATCAAGCGGGGGAAGGGAGGGAAGGAAATGAAGAGCCAAATTAAGACGTAAAAGGAACGAGTAAAAATTATAACTATAAAAAATTATAAAAAAGTAGATAAATCAAATTAAAATTAATAAAAATAATAAATAAAAAGTAAATAAAAAATAATAAATAAATAAATAAAAAATAATAAATAAATAAATAAATCATAAATAAATTATCGGTTGAGGTTGAGTCCGGGGGAAGAGCGAGCATCAAGTAAGCATATGTATGCCTCCTCTGAAGCTCTTAGGGTAACTTTATTGTTGGATTCGGGGATCTGTTTCAGGATCTGAACCCTGAAACAGTCATTGAAACTGAGTCCATGCGAGTTCGCATGGATGGCTACAGGATAGTTACTGCGTTGACCGACTGAAGCCCTAGACCATTCATCGAAGGCTCAACTTATTAGAAGTTAAGCCAACGTAAAAGGGTCACACTGAGTGCAATCCAGTCGGTAAACACAGTTGCTCGAGGTACAGGAGGAATTGACCTGAACCGGGTAGGAACTATGGTGGAGAGGGGAATCGAAGGAAGGATTAGGATTTACAATCAGGCAAGTTTGACAGCCACGGCGTCCACATTGTTTCATTCCAGGAACAGGATTGGAAGGCTGAGGGGAAATATGAGAGAAAATGCTTTTTAGATTGGCAGGTTTACGGTAGGAAATAGAAGGGGGGTGATTAAAGATGGAAGAAGTAGAAGTAGAAGTAGACAGAATCGGAAAAGACTCCTTAATAACAGCACGAAGCTTATAAGCGCCAGGGAAGTAGGTTGTCAGGAAGAAGGAAGTGTTACTTCTATCCCTCTTGGGTCTGGGTTGGTGGGAGATGTCAGCCGGTAAAACACGACTATCAATGAAGGAGCGAGGATAGCCTCGTTCAGAAAATTTGTCCTTTAAGAGGTTAAGGTGATGTCTGCGGTCTTGGAGATTATTGCAGATATTGTGAATAGGGAGGGACAAGGATCGAGGTATAGACTTTTAACATGGGATGGATGGCAACTATTGTAATGGAGGTACTGTGGAGTTGGTGGGTTTTATATGTACGGAAGTCAAGAAGTGTCCATTGTCTAAAGTAACGTCAACGTCAAGAAAGGTGATAAGTCTGTCGGAGATGTCGTAAGTGAAAGTGATGGAGGGGCAGAAATTTTGAAAGGAGTGTAGGAAAAGTTCTAAGTTATGTTTGCCATGGGGCCAAATGAAGAAAATATCATCAATAAAACGGAGATAAAGGAGTGGAAGAAGTTGACAGGTGGCCAGAGGGTCGTTATTACCTTCAAATCAGAGGCACAGCTATGGGTACGATTATGGCCCCTTCTTACGCTAATCTTTTCATGGTCAAATTAGAGCAGGATTTCCTGGCCACCTGTCAACTTCTTCCACTCCTTTATCTCCGTTTTTTGATGATATTTTCTTCATTTGGCCCCATGGCAAACATAACTTAGAACTTTTCCTACACTCCTTTCAAAATTTCTGCCCCTCCATCACTTTCACTTACGACATCTCCGACAGACTTATACCTTTTTGACGTTGACGTTACTTTAGACAATGGACACTTCTTGACTTCCGTACATATAAACCCACCAACTCCCAACAGTACCTCCATTACAATAGTTGCCATCCATCCCATGTTAAAAAGTCTATACCTCGATCCTTGTCCCTCCCTATTCACAATATCTGCAATAATCTCCAAGACCGCAGACATCACCTTAACCTCTTAAAGGACAAATTTTCTGAACGAGGCTATCCTCGCTCCTTCATTGATAGTCGTGTTTTACCGGCTGACATCTCCCACCAACCAGACCCAAGAGGGATAGAAGTAACACTTCCTTCTTCCTGACAACCTACTTCCCTGGCGCTTATAAGCTTCGTGCTGTTATTAAGGAGTCTTTTCCGATTCTGTCTACTTCTACTTCTACTTCTTCCATCTTTAATCACCCCCCTTCTATTTCCTACCGTAAACCTGCCAATCTAAAAAGCATTTTCTCTCATATTTCCCCTCAGCCTTCCAATCCTGTTCCTGGAATGAAACAATGTGGACGCCGTGGCTGTCAAACTTGCTGATTGTAAATCCTAATCCTTCCTTCGATTCCCCTCTCCACCTAGTTCCTACCCGGTTCAGGTCAATTCCTCCTGTACCTCGAGCAACTGTGTTTACCGACTGGATTGCACTCAGTGGACTCCTTTTACGTTGGCTTAACTTCTAATAAGTTGAGCCTTCGTATGAATGGTCATAGGGCTTCAGTCGGTCAACGCAGTAACTATCCTGTAGCCATCCATGCGAACTCGCATGGACTCAGTTTCAATGACTGTTTCAGGGTTCAGATCCTGAAACAGATCCCCGAATCCAACAATAAAGTTACCCTAAGAGCTTCAGAGGAGGCATACATATGCTTACTTGATGCTCGCTCTTCCCCGGACTCAACCTCAACCGATAATTTATTTATGATTTATTTATTTATTTATTATTTTTTATTTATTTATTTATTATTTTTTATTTTATTTTTATTTATTATTTTTATTAATTTTAATTTGATTTATCTACTTTTTTATAATTTTTTATAGTTATAATTTTTACTCGTTCCTTTTACGTCTTAATTTGGCTCTTCATTTCCTTCCCTCCCTTCCCCCGCTTGATGGTAAGTTGGGGTACTGGCTGCGGTTTCCGAGTTCAGTACCGCCCTGTCTTCCTGCGGGACTCTTCGCTCAACGCACCTCCTGATGACGACGATTGTCGAAATATCGATGTGAGTTATGTCTGTGTCTTTCTGTTGTTTCCTTCGTTTTTTATTTTTTGATATATATTAATATATATTATAAAATTATAAATATTTAATTAATAAATATATATATATATAGTATTAGACTATATGCATATATACAACTGCAATATATACAATATATTCTTGAACCTATGAAAATAAGGTTCAAGGCCCACAAGTCTGCTAAACATTCTAATAAAGACAAATATATGTTGAGGATAAAACACGAATTAACATGAACAAAAACAACATGGTTTGTTTATCAGTAATAGCATACTAGAGGGGCCAGGCTGGCCTCACAGCAACGTACTCGGCTCTAGACTGTTAGATCCTTGGTTCAATACCCTCTCTGGCCCTCGATTTAATACACGCGGGAGGTGGACAAATCTGTGTAGGTCGTCCCTCGAGATTATGTTAAGTCATCAGTCCCGAGCCAGTACGATATCAGGTACTCGTTAAAGATCGCTACTCTAAATACACTTGAATTAGGCAAAATTTGAAATTTCTCAAAGTAGAATGGTCATTGTGTGGTATCAGAAAGGACCAATGTTACGCTTATGTGTGTCCTTTCGTAGGACCTAACCTATTAGAAGAGGAGAGTCGAAATATCAAAGTGAGTTATAACGGTTCTATCTATGGTGCGATTTGACTTGGTGTCCTCATAAGCCGTTTATTTATTCATACATCAGCGTCTAAACCATAGTAAGAAATTCAGAAATGTGATTAAGATCTTTCAACCAAATCAAATGATCATCATCAGAGTTTTGTTCAAAAAAACGAAATAGGAGTTGTGCTACTGAAAGTTCATAGAGTTTCAGAATATATATGTTTATTCTATATACACGTATAATATATAAACGAAACAAAATTTCAAAGTATCTGAGTTCATATAGTTTCAGGATATATATGTTTATGTTCATTATGCCATACACACTTGTAATGCGTAAATGAAACCTAAATTTGGAAATAGCTGAGTTCGTGTAGTTTCAGTATATGTATGGTGATAGGGGATCTCTAGAACCCAAGAAGGAGTTTGACAACAGACTGATGTTGCTACAATATTACGTTAGAAGTGTTTGATATATTTTATTGTGTTATTGGTAATGTAAGGTTGTGCGTTGACTTTATATACGCGGAGTGATAGTTGTCTGCTGCCAGGTCCTTCGCCTGAGCGCCTCCAGCCGCGGGAGGTGTGGGACAGTAACACGCCGAGGTCATTGCTCCTTCCGATAGTCACCCTCATCATTAAAGCCTCTCCTTTCCTTTTCCTAATTCCTTTCCTGCTCCCTCACAGCGCTTTGCTCAACAAGTCCAAGTATTCAAGACAATATACCATAACTTGTAAAAAAAAAACTTACATTCACCTTTAACCATAAATGATGTTATTTTTACCATCTTCTTTTTATTCTTTCGAATTATATTATACATGAACTCCGCAGATTTCATCTTTATGTTTTTTTTCTTTAACATAAAAGCCATAGTTTTAGATTTTTTAAAGCCAATTAGATATAAAAACATATTTTTGGGGAAAGTATTATGTCTCCATGCAAAAAAGTTTATTATAAAAAATTAACAGCGCGTTTCGAACACACTGCTCTTCTTCAGGTTACATCTGCTCTGCTGGGGTGGTTATATTCAGTACATGATGGGCTAGGAGCTTTTTTTTTAACTTTTTCAGTTATTCTTTAAAGACCCATGACCAGTCATATATTGGGATATAGTTTATGATTTGAGATGCTTCATTGATAATCTTTTTTTGGATATCAGGTAAATATTGTTTTGTTGGAAGGCATTTAGTACTTTCCGCCCAATTTTTTCCCATTGTGCCACTGTTTGGAACTATTATTTATGTTATATATGTTTATTTAACACAAACATATGTAACATATATGTATATATGTTAAATAACATATATATATTTTTTGTATGTAATATACAAGCTGATATCTTTAGCACGCTGTTTAGCTAAATCATCCGCTAAATCATTCCCGACAATAACAACGTGTGCCTTGGCATTTCGCAATATAATTGTTTTCTCTAAATTGTTATAGTCCAATGTTCATTATTTGCGATGATGGGCGTATTTACGGTAAATTATAGCATAGATCACTCGCAGATTTTCTTTATTATCATCGTCTTTACTGTATTTATCTCTCAAATAGTAAAAAAAAAACAAATTGATAATATAATTATCTGTGCAAACTGAGCCCTGACTAATTATTACGCTTCAGGTGTCATTGAATCACTTTCATTCACTGAATCATGCAGTGTGTTAGAAATCTTTCTGATTACAGTTAATTGTATTATTTTATAATATATCAATTTTAAGTCATTAGATACAAATTGATGTTTTCATTTAGTATGCTGTTAAATATTTATGTTCCTTTATTCAATTATTAATTCATAATCATTTAAAGAAATATGTCTTACAAGCGTTTCCCAATTGCTTGAAACAAGTGTATAAATTAAATTTTTATTATAACTGAAAAATGTACTAGCAACATTAAAATAAATAATGCAATAAAATTAGTCGTTTATTATTTCTGAATATGAGTTTGCTGATATTAAAGTTTGAGTGTAAACCAATTTTTTTTTATTCTCATTTTTCAAAGTTTTTGTGTTTCATATATATGTTATGTAATACATAACTATTTATGTTTATATTACATGATCTGCAGTTAGTTCTATGACTATAATGAATATAATGTTGGGAGTTGATAGTTTTATCAAACAGGAAAACATATTTAATAAAGCTGGTATCATTTAAAGATAAATAATTCCCCAACATATACTGATAACAGTTTAATTTAAGTTGGGGATTGATGTGGAACGAAAACGTTATCTAATCAAGGAAATGACTCTCCTTGACTTTGTAACTTACAATTAAAGTTGGTAATTATTTTCATAGTGTGAAGTAGTTTAAGTTGAGGGCGTGGGTTTGTTTTAAACTAAGTGACCAAAGAGTTGGGTGCATTGATTCGTTTTTTTTTTTTTAAAGAATTGCCTTTAGATATCGACCCTTTCTAAGACTTCAGAATTTAGTATCTTAAAACAAGTAAGCAGGAAATAAAAAAACAAAAAAATTAAATGGAGCTGAGACGAACAGCTTAACATTCTTTCCGAAGAATGACGTACTGAGATTTTTTCCCTCTCGCGTGAAATAAAAGCCAGAATAGATATTGAACACCGGATCTACCAGTCCAAAGCCGAGAACATAAGCAACTGGGCTACCATAATTCTTACTGTAGTAAAACAGAGTAAACTTTATGCCAGTATAGAGGGAAATGGTACAACAGTACAAAGGGAACACATTTTTTGTGATGTGTTATATATACGTATATATGATCAAAGCACAATATGAAATGGGAAAACAAGACTAAGATCTTATTCTTGTTTTCCTATTTCATATTGTCGTTTGATCATTGATTGTTATTTTACGTGTTAATGTGAAATCTTTTTATACGTATCTATGTATATATACGAGTTCAACCTTATACCTATACACTTTTGTATAGGTATTATTGAAGAACTAGTAAATTTTGTATAGATCTGCTGCATCCTTATAGAAAGTGACACTTCTTCAGTTTTTTTTTCAGAAATAATTCTTAAACAAAAATATATCAATGTTGTTTCTATTTAACTTTACTTCAATAATTTTACCGGTATATTCAAAAATTTAAATAAATTATATTTCTTTTTCTCATGTAACAATGTATTAGTTCCCTTCAGCAATAGGAAGATACAACTCTCACAATTCAAAATAATTTAATGTTAAATCATAAAAAAATATTCTTTTACTAGAAATCATGGGAATGTGGTTTAAAGTGAAGTTGTTATCTTGAAATGGGGTTGAAAATAAATAAATAAATCGTGTCAAGGCTTTGTTATGTGATCTTAAGATCAGTGGTCTTAAGGTGAATGCTACCGTCCCCTTGAGGGTTTCAAGTAGGTTTAGAATCAGCGCTTAGGTGGGAGTTTTATTTCAGTGATGTATTACGATTCCAAAAAGGTCACTAGTATGATAAATAAAAAAAAAATTACATTCATCTGAACTCAACTTTACACTAAGTAAACCTACTGTCATAAATAATGACCAGTCGATTTAATTATTTGATTTCTCTTTTTTAATGTTGGCAGCACTACGTTAAGCCAATCATACTAAACTGTAATTGGCATTTATTTAGAGCAATTAACGAGCTCATAGGAAATATAATTCACTAATGAAATAGAACAAGTAATCTAAGCAGTAATTAAAATTAAATGATAAAAGAAATTAAATATTAATTATAAAATCGCGTAAGAACCATGACGAATATGTTAGATTTGTAAAGTCATTGAGAGTATTAATCAAATCACTGAGTGCATTATAGAATCAGCCATGTCATGTGATGGATAAACAATTAGGCAGCTAATTATATTATCAATTTGTTTTAGTTAATTTGATTTTAGATATTAATTTTAAATTATGTGAATGACTGTGCAATCTTGTTTAGTAATCTTAAAATATGAATAATTTGTTATTAATTATAATTTTAATTTTAAAAAGTGAGTAAAACAAATAAATTATTTCTATTGAGATGTGATATTTGAAAACGATTAATGTAAACAAATCCATCATCATCAAACTTGAACGAAATTTAGAAGTAATTTTTACTTTAATTTACACTCTGTATTAATATAGAGAAATGCGAGTATTGCATTAGGGTAGAATTTTTATTTGGAGTACATGTTTTCATGTCCCTTGAGTCCGAAAATTTTACGTTCGAGACCGTCGTTTCGCAAAACCACTTGGTGTCCCTATCTCTACTCTCTTGATGACGACGGTTCAACCGAAAACTAGAGACTGTAAGAGTGTTTAGTGTGCCTATTATTACCCTTTGTAATAATCAAAAAGTCACCAACTTAGTTTTTAGTTGGTTATTTAACTTTTTATTATTTTAATTTTTTTTCTCTATTTTTACCCCCTTCAAAATGCCGCCTGGTGTGAACCGCCCCCCCCCCCCTTCCTTGCTAAGAAACTGTTTCTCATGACATACTAATTTACTGGTTGACAATAGTAACTAACCTCTTTAACTTTAGTTGCAGAATAATTCATAACCAAGGTTTCTGCTTTTTCAACTGTTAACTACTTGTTTCGCTAGAGCACAGGGATATTAGTTGGATGTTAACTATAAACTATAAGGATAGATAGAGATGGTTCAATGCGGATACATGACCTATATCTACATAGGTCTGGGCTCTGTTGTAACCCCTAACTAGGTCAAGAGAACAAACAACACATTGTCCCAGTAATCATGGTATGACATCAAATACTGTTGCATGGATTAAAGGATATTGAGTTATTCACAGGCATGGTGACAGAATGAGATGCTGAATATCATGTCTTACAAGACCATGAACCAATCTTAATGACCATGAACAGCTGACTGACTACTTTCTCAAACATGGCCCTGCTCTGATTATAAGAAAGAAAAAGTACATCAGAAGAATTCTTCTGACAGATCAAGCTTGCAACTTGTATAATACCTTGTGTGTACTTGAACGTGGCAGAACACATGAAAACTAACCAAATGTAAAGTTACTTGTAAAACTTAACTTAAAATATAAATTTATTATTTTACTTATCATAAAAACGAAATTAAATTACACATTTCCATGTATTTTAACTTTATTTTTACAATAACATACTTCACCTGCAAGTTTCTCAAGTTCTTGAAATTAAGTTACACTTCAGTCCCATGATGTTTCAAGTTTCTACTAAATCTCTCTATATAAAGTTCGTGAGTTTGTTTGTTTGTTTGTTTGTTTGTTCACCCATTTCCCGTTGAGATAGAGACCTAAAATTAAATATATATTATTTATTACCTGAATAATGTTAAATAAAAGAAAATTATCACTATATTCCCAAAATTGGAGCCAGGGTAGCAAGTGTATTGCGTGCTAGCCGATGACAGTAGTGCAAAAATATTATATATAAATGTAACAAATCTTTATAAATAAAATAATGATTTTGTCTGTACATTGCTTAGAACTGACTCATTTCAAGTTTTCTTTACGTTTCATACATTGGAGAAACCGAATCCACCCTTAGAAAAATTTCTGTCGGTTTGTCGGTTTGTCGGTTTGTCGGTTTGTCCGCAAAACTTTGTCACAGGTAAACTCAGCTACCATAAGACATATAAAGCTGAAACTTTTACAGTAGATTTGTGTAGGTCTAACTTAAAATATAGGCTATGAATTGATTGGAAATTCAGCGTAGAAGTGAAGTTATGGACGTTTAACGCAAAAATGTTTGTCACAAGTAAACTCAGCCACCATAAGACATAGCGAGCTGAAACATTGACACTGGATTTGTGTGTGCCTAACTTAAAATATGGGCTCTAAATAGATTATTAATTCAGTACAGAAGCGAAGTTATGGGGCTTTTAGCTGTATTTTCCTAACTTCACAGACAAGTTTGTTTTGAAAATACACAGGTGTGGCAAGTAGGTATTGTTAGTTGATTTTAATTTCAATTGAGCATATGAATATATTGCGTATTTGACATCATTGAAATGGTGTTTCACAGAGTTAAGGATGTACTATCTATTGAGAATAAATGTTTTGTAAACGAGCAATTCTCAACTCTTAATATGAACAGGGAGGAAAAATCAACAAACAAGTTCTTACGCTATATGAAGCCGAGGAAAGAACTTACAAGTCAGTAAAGAGATTGGATTAGTGACGAAGAAGCAGTTCATTATCTAATTGAATTTCTTGACTCTGAATTTATTTCTCCTGGACTGCTTGCTCATGAGTAAAAACTTAAAGTAGAGCACCAATCATGCTACAATTTAGTAGCAGTAACAAATTTCATGTTACGAAACATGAGTGCCCCAAAACTGTGCAACGGGACACGACTCTGAGTTCGTGCTCTACACAGATATGCCATAGAGGCGGACATAATGACTGGATGTGGTATTGGGGAGTCTGTGTGTATACTTCACATACCATTGATTCCGAGCCACTGTCTGTTTACGTTGAAATGATTGCAAAGTCGGGTCAGAGTCTATTTCGCAATGACGTTAACTAAGTCGCAAAGGGAGACTTCATCTAACGCAGGAATACAAGGTAGCAAAACCAAGTTTTTCTCACATGGTCAAATGTAGTTTACATGCTCAACGGTCAGAGGTTTCAACTCTTTCTTCTACCATGAACCTGAAGGACAGACAGCTAATGTAGTGTATAAGCTGGAGGCATTTGTTTAAACACTGTAGTAATAATGGTATTTTCTACTATTCTATAATTTCTAATGACATTTTGAAATACCAAAAATGACGGAACTTCTGATTCCTCCGTGGTATAGCCGAAAGGCAATAGGCACACGGCAATAAACCAAAACAGGAACTTCTGATTCCGTCAAAGACGGGTACGTTTGCTATGTATTATATATAACTGTCAACTTTTTTTTAATTTAATATTTGCTTAATAAATACACTGGTAATAATGTAAGGTATGGGACCAGAGTAGCCCAGTGGCTTGCGTGATCGCCGATGACAGTAGTGCAAATGTATTATAAATAAATGTAACAAACAAATATTTTTTTTGAATTTAAAATGTGGATAATATAAATGATGGTAATAAAGTAAAGGGATCTAGCCAGGGTTGCCAGTAGCTTGCTTGCTCGCCGATGACAGTAGTGCAAATGTATTATAAATAAACACAACAAAAATATTTTTTTTTAATTTAATATTTGCGTAATATAAACACTGGTAATAAAGTAAGGTATGGAACCAGAGTAGCCCAGTGGCTTGCGTGCTAGCTTTTGACTAGGAGCACGTTAATTAGAACTAACTCATTTCAAGTTTTCTTTACGTTTCATACTTCAGAGTAGCCACATGTACCCTTAGAATAATTTCTGTCTGTCGGTTTGTCCACAAAATATTGCTACCATAAGACATATAAAGCTGAAACATTGATTGTAGATTTGTGTATGTCTAACTTAAAATCTAATCTTTGTATACAGAGGCTTTTTTTTAGCACTGTACTAATAATGGTATTTTCTACTATTCTATAACTTCTAATTGTAGTATTAGTATAATACTATAATTGATATTTTGGAATACCAAGTATAATAGAATTTTTGATTCCGTCAAAGACGGGTACGTTTGCTAGTATATAATAAACTACTACATTAGAGGTTAAAACTGAATAATTTTACAAACTTGAACACAACTGCCAGATAAAATACGAATGCACTAAGGTAATATTATAAAGACGCATTCCTTTTATTAATGTTATTTTATGTTAGGTAAATAAATTGAATATTTCAATGTACAAATTTTGTTTGTTTTAAATACATTTGATTGTGTATATAACTTGAATTGATGTTTTATTTAATTATGTCATAAAACAATTTTTTTTTTACTTTTAAATGATTTTTATTTTGCTAAATATACTTACTGTGTATATATATCTTGAATCATGTTAAGAATACTATATCAAAAGTTTGGGTCATATAAGAATCTGTTTCTGTGCCTTAATAACAAGAAAGAACAGTTAAAATTATCCCTGTCAATCATATTCAGTGAGTTAATTTCAATACTTATTGATATAATTTCTGAGTGGTACAAAGGGTCACGGGTAGTCAGTTATTAACTAAAGTTAGAGTTCTTTAAAAATTAGTTTATCCCAATCTAGAAAAAAAATTTCAATCTACAGGGTAATTTGTAAGCATGTCGTTTCCTACATATATGAAATACCAGCTAACAAGTCAAAACTAATGTGATTTTGTTTAACCAAAATACTCCTGCAAGAGGGATTTCTGAAAAAAATGAATTTTTTATTCAGAATAACTATAGACTAAAAAAAAATGTAATAGTAGTACCCACATTGCTGTTTTACCTCTAAGAATAACAGATAACAGTCACTTAGATACGAAATTTAACTTTTACAACTTTTTTGATTTTTGTTTTTTTTTTTATATGTATATGTGTGTTACACATATATAACACATAAATACACATATACAAATGTGGTACAACCTGTAACACACATACAAATTTAAGCTATTCTAATGCAATCAGAGGACCTCAAAACATGTATTCCCGCTGAAACCTTCAAAAATTTTGTCTAAAACACAATGGTTAATAATGTTTTTAAAAAAGAAGTTTTATAATCATTGAATGGAAAAAAGTTATGGCGTATAACTTCATAATTCAGTTATTCCGATTAAAAGTTATTTATGAACACCACTAGCTGTGTACAAAGTATAAACATAGATTAATTTGACTTATAAAAACCTCAGTGATGTAAACACGTCCACATATCTACTCCAGATACTTTGTCACCATGATAGTGTAAGAAAACCGAGCTAGTTAACCTTCAACTGCTGTCTCAGTCTTTCTAATCATCTTATTATTTGCTTAGAAATGAGTTAATTATTTCATTTACAAGTCACGACAGTTTAAAAAGTAGTTATCACAATTTAAACAATAATAATTGAGCGCAACATGATACTATACGCAAACAAGTAAATTACATCACACTAATTTCCCCCCCTCTCTTCTGCTCATTCCAGTGACTTCAAATCTTCCATTTAGTATCAGTGGTGTAGCAACTATTTTTGTTCGAAATACAAGAAAATCATCCAAATATTTATTTTCATGGAATTGCAATCAAGGATCTAATTTTAGACTGCAGTTATTAGTCCCAGACTTTCATCTTATTACAGTACTCGTATACATATTCAGTCGTCATCAAAAAAAATCAAAGATTTTTCAAAACAAAAGCGTATGGTTCAAAAAAAAAAAAAAATTGTTTAAATGAAATTAACTGGCTACGCAAACAAATATAATAAATATAATAAACTTTCAACCCTTCAACCTCTTTAACAAACTAGTTTTGAAAAGTTTAGAATAAACTTACTACTTACTTATTTACTACCGTCCCGGTCTGCAAAAATAGTTGCTACGTCATTGATGTGAAAGAGTCGTTTTAAGGGTCATATGGTCTTACCTTACAGTCAAAGGGTCTCTATATGATGTTATTAAAGTGTAGGTGGTGAAATACTGTCATATGGAAGAGTTTCGTGGTCTTCTGGTCGTATTGGTCAAGCAGAGTGGCAAATGACCCTTATAGTCTACTTGTAGTAGACTACAATGTTATGAAACATGGATGTAATAGTATAAGAAGATTGACTCTTTAGTTAAAGGATTAGACTTTAAGAGATTTCTTTTTGTCTTCATGGCTTTTAAATCGACTTGTATAGTGAGTGATCAATCAAAAGTTTATCCCATCTCAAATAACAATTCCTATCAATATTTTTGTTGGTGTTTAAAGTACCTTTTGGCTAAAAGGAACATACTTTCAATGTCATATCATCTAAATTACCCACTTTTATATTCTGGGTAATTTCGATTTAAGTGTTGTATGTCGTCACAATATTGAACATGACCAAACATCCATAGGTCATAGTTGAACGCAACTTTTTTAGTTTTCACCTGAAGAAGTGTTGTTTCTATTTATCAAAACTACTATACGTGGAGACTATTTCATAAAGTTTTTTACTCTACAACTGCTTGCACTACCTTGGGATTTACCATTGTTTAATAGACAAAGACTGTTCATCGCTTATTGAATAATCTTGGATAATAGAATGTCTCAAATTGCACTTAAAATGAATACCGAACTTAGATTTACTTAGATTTCCACTCTTCTCATTGAATGTTAATCTTGAGCCTTGAAGAATTTCAGTTATTCTTCAAATCCTTTTAGATTAATTTCTTTAATCTATTGATAAATTCTTCAATCATCAAAGGCCCGCACTGCTTGATTATCAGAGAACTGTAATTAGAGAGGTCAGTAAGTATTGTCAATTAGTAAATCAGCCTGTCAAGTGAATAAATCGTTTTCAAGGTCATATCATATTACTTTGCCATGGCTTTTAAATAATTCTTTCTCTACATATTTCATTTCCACAATTTTTTTCCTTTTTAAACTTGATATGCCTTGTAAAATGTATATATTCATTAATTAAATAACTAATTAACATAGTAAAGTTTTTCTAATTAGAATAATTAATCCATTACTAATAATAATAGTACTCTACAGCTATAACTAAAAACTAATTTCTGTGAAAAGACGATTTACTAATATTTAATTAAAGCCAAGGTTCATAAGAAATAATAAATGAATGTATTTGTAAATAATAATGACAAATATTTCACAATAAAAAAATATTGTCGTCTGGCTGTTTTTAAGTTTTCACTCGTGCTTTAGTGAAGGTTTATTTAATTATTTACTGAAGGTGTTTTTTCTCTTCTGTCCCAACCGCAATATTCTTTCAGTTGTTTCGCTTTCACCTTCTTCTTTCTTATTGAAACTAAACAGAAATCTTTGCCGGTATAAAGACCTTATATTATTTTAGCTTTCACGTATTATTTAAGTATCAAATACAAACCGTTTATAAATTGATAAACAAACAGTTATTCAAGCTTTCAAGTATTATTTTATTTTTAATTTTTATTAAATCTTAAATTTTTTACTTTTTATTTATTTATTACAACCTTTGTTCATTCCTCGAAGAAATCAGGAATTTATCGCGCATAAACCGGAAATCAGAGACTGTAAATGTGCGTTTTTAATTTATGTATATTTGTGTCGCTTGTATTGACTTTATTATGACATAGCGAAACACGATTGGGAAGCGTATTTAAACTAGATATAGCGTGTGCCATTTATATTAACAAAGGCATTTTTAGAAGGACAGATGATACAAAGTCATATATATATATATTTGATAATAAAAAAGAAATGTTTCATACCAAAGAAAATCACAATTCATCATGACTCAAGGTTCTCTTTTCATAAATAACTCATTCAAACATATTGATCATATAAGACAAATTATTATGATTTCATTGTATAATATAATTGGCAATTGGATGTATCAGTTAGTCTTTGTTGAAGTCTTGAGATTCCAGCTTGCTGAAAGAACTCAATTATAAAAGGGTGTTCAATTCTGATGCAATAACTAACTGTATTCCTTTAAATCTCTCCCAATGTCATGGTTTTTTTTTTGTTTTCTTTCACGAGTAGTAACCCCACCATGAGGGAGTTTATTTTTGTAACCTGTTTCCTTTTTAATTACAGGTTTACTCTTACTTTTATATACCTTTGTACTACTTTCAAGTATAATATAATACAGACCTATATATGATCAAACCACAATATGAGATGGGAAAAAAAGACGAAGATCTTTCAACCGCTCGATAGGGGACGGTTTAAAAAAAAAAAAATGCAACTAACTTAATGGGTAGCTTATTATCTTTACTGTACTAGGTCCACTTTTGTTGTTGCACAGTGACCTAAGTATCAATAAAAATCAACAATTCGTTCGACCGGCCGTCCTGTTTAACAATCAGTGAGGGATGAATTATAGGCTGATGTTTTTTTTTTCAATGTCATGTGATGTAAAAAATAATACGTTGGCGATCGGCCACAATATTGCTCTGTATCGAGGTTTGGTCCAGCGTCACAGAATTCTTAAAAAAGCACGGTAAGCCAAAATTAGGTAATTATATAGAAGCTAACGTTTTTTCTTCTGGGGTGGTTGGTTGCCTGCATAGTAACTAGGGGGAGGTAGAAACTTGTACCTACCCGGGTTCCGAAATTAGGGACCCACCCGGGGTCCAGGTCACTTCCCCTTCATGGGGGATGACCTAGGTCACTGACCAGTATGGTAGTCCATAAACTGTTCAGCTCGTAGGTGCTAGCCAGTAATTACCTATATAAAGGCTAAGTCCATCATACGAACGTATTTTGAGGACTGATAGAGAGAGAGAGGGAACAGAGAGCTAGAGATTAACTGGCCTGTCCAATAGCTAACCAACCGCATGACAAAATTGTCACCTTGATTATAAATAAACTAACAAAACAAACCAAAAAAAAAAACAATCTATTTTGTACCGAGTCCATACAAATAACCGAAGTAGTTTCAGGAAGAATCATAAATTTAAACAATTTTGAGGAAAGAATTGTGTTTTGGATTCGGTGTGGATGACGGGCAGGTCGAGAAATATCCGACAGCCACTAGATTTCACGCCTCCTCCTTCACGTCAGCTCTGTCGAAAGTATTTATTTTAAGATTTTGATGTCCCTTGTACAAAAATCAAAGTGTTTCCATTTTTTTTTTTTTTCAAGACAGTTAAACAGAAAGTTCATTTAAAGCGTATAGGAAACAGTAAAAATGTTTATTCAATTTTTGAATTCAAACCGTCTTTTTCCGAAAATAAGATATCTCCCGAAAATAAGTCCTAGCGTGATTTTCGGGACGTTTTAGACTATAAGCCCTCCCCTGAAAATAGGCCTAAATATGCTAGTTAAAATAATGTAAAAAATATAATTTAATTGTAAAATATAAATTTGCTTTTGAATATAGTAGGTATCTCTAGCTGTCGTAATATTTCAGAGAATTTTTTGAAAAAAAAAAAATATTCCAAAAAATTCCTTGTTTGCCAGCCGTCCCCTGAAAAATAGGCCCTAGTTAAGCAATGTAAAAAATATAATTCCTTAAAAAATTGCTGTTGAATGTAGTAGGTATCTCTAGCTGTCGTAATATTTCAGAAAATTCTTTGGGAAAAAATATTCCAAGAAATTCCTTGTTTACCTCTAAAGTTCGTTTTCAAAGAGGCTACTTAGACAAGAAGTATTAATTTAACCACAGCTATATTGCAAAACATGAGAGATTCAGACCAATGATTCTACAGGAAATAGATTTGGAGGAAAATCAAAACGGAATTCAAAAAAATTTGATAATTTATGAAGATGTTCCAGAAAATAACATGACTGTAATCGAATAAATTTAAATTTCTGTATAAAAATAAATATTAAAGAAAAAAATATGTAAATCCACTTATTGAACTTGAAGCCCTCCCCCTGAGAATAAGCCCTAGCACGGATTTTGACCTAAAAATAAAGTAAGACAGTGTCTTATTTTTGGTAAAAGACGGTACAAAATAAGGTCTTATTGTAAACATCATATGCATGCACATCTTTTGTATAGGCACAGCAAATACATGTGCGTGTGTATCTTTCCTTACGATCAATATCCCTGCCACGAGGGAATTTTACCAGCATCCTCCGCATAAAGCAATACATCCAGTATACTCGTATATCATCTTGCTAATGCATAATTGCTAATTTTGATTTTTTGTTAATTTGATAATTATTTGGAATCTTATATATCTTTCATATTATTTTTATTATTCTTCATATATATCAGTAATCGCAAAACTTTTGAGTTCGACCTGTAAAAAATTTTGAAAAAAGTCGAATATAGTTCTCATGGCGTGTCACCCGTCACAAAAATAAAGACTAAAAACAAAAAAAATAGTAATATTTATAAATTTTGTAAGTTAATTATTTTTTTAATGCCATTTAAAAAAACAAAAACTAAAATTATAAAAACCAATGATTTACATTTAGGGACTTGTTTTACATATTTCTTTGACACTTAACATAGAAAATCAAATAAAATATAAATTTATTTAATTATAAAATGAGTATATATGACAAAGTTATTATTCTATTTTGGGTTTATAATGGTTCATTTCTAGGTCATGCAAGAGTCACTGACTTCAGCTGTTATTCTATTCCGTTTGTTTGTTTTAACATTATTTGATAAATATTTGAATTACGAGTATTAGTTTGTTTATCTTTGAAGTTGCGTGTCACTTAAAATGATCTTGCGTGTCATAAGTTTTCCATCACAATATAGATTATATTAATATTTTTTATTTCTGTGGGTCTAAAATAGCTTTATATAGCGACTTCACAAAAGCCTCGAATGCTTTTGGATATTTCTTCATTCAAGAGGTCTTGTTTTGATGGAGACCGTTATTTCCCTCTTGTGAGTAGTTCTTCACATAGTTCAAACATTTTATCATCTACTAACCACCTCTAACCATCTACTAACCCACAGTCATAAGAGGGCCAGGTTAGCTCAGTGGTTAATGTACTCGCCTCTGGGCTGGTAGTCCGGGGTTCGATCCCCACCTGGCCCTCGATTTATTCACGTAGGAGGTGAATAAATCTGAGTACGTCGTCCCTCGGAGAGGACGTTAAGCCTGTTTTGATCTTCGCGTTCCCTGGCATTTTGTGTCATAAGTACTTAGTCAAGCCAGGCCGCCTTGCTGACAAGTTGCCCTTTAGCCACCTCCATTGAAAGCATGGAGGTGCCCGAGGTGGACCTCGCGAGGGCGGGCAACGCGATCTAAGTACGAATTCTGACAGTTACTCCGCAAAACAGTACCTAGGCTACGAGTAATAGACGTTCTGAAGCCCATGTAATGTGCGGAGATGATTACCGTTAAGGTAAAAATGCCTTTATCGGTTGCACTTAAACTAAAGAACACATATAACGAAGACATATAAATAAACAATCAAGACCAAGAAGACGTTAAGCCGTTGGTCCCGAGCCTTTATGAAGTTAGGTACTCGTTAACGTTAGGATATAAGTAAACGTATACCAGATGGTCAAGTTAGCTCAGAGGTTAACATACTCGCCTCTGAGTAGCTGAGAGATCCTACTCGAAATGCACTTGAGTTGGGCAAAATTTAGGACTCTTAATATAGAATCTGTAGAATTACCGATCAAACAAAAAGCCGGTAAACGGCTGACGTTATCACCCGCAAGGGATCAGTTTAAGCAATAAAAAAAAAACACAGTCATATAAGATGTTCTACTCTACCTTTGTGGGTGGTTTCCTGAACAGTTAACAATATTCAGTAGTCTAAATCCAATTCGATGAAGGTGTTTTTTTGAATATTTTATGCTCCATATATAATTGTGGTTTTGATATATCTTAGTAGTGATGTTGAAAACTTTGCACTGTAATTTAGAATATACTTCTTGCTTATTTAACTACCTTATGAAATAAGAACGAAAGATATAGAAAAAGATAAACAGAGATTGAGTGAGAAGGGTAGATGGCGAGTGTGGGAGAAAGAGAGAGAGGGAAAATAATTCACAAGTTGAAAAATAGGAGGCCAGGCTAGCTCAGTGGTTACGTGCTCACCTCTGAACTGATATGGACCGGGGTTCAATCCTCACCTGGCCCTCGATTTATTCACGCGGGAGGTGAATAAATCTGAGCACGTCGTCCCTCGGAGAAGGACGTTAAACCGTCGGTCCCGAGCCTGTACAATGTCAGGTGCTCGTTAAAGATCCCTACTCTAAATACATTTGAGTTAGGCAAAATTTAGGACTCCCACTGTAGAATCAATCTTCATTGTGTGGTATCACAAAGGGCCAATGCTAGGCCTACGTGTGTTCCCTTGTGGGACTGCCACTGCAATCTAACCTAAGTTGAAAAATACACTCGACTCCAAGCTTTCGGTAAAACCATCCTCAGGTGACTCAAGCAATAAACAAGAAAGACCCACGATGCTGGGTTTTTCCTCTCCCAAGCTCCATTGAAAACTGACTGTTTTACAATAAATTTTAAACTGTGGAAGAAGCACAGATTTTTAAATTTTATGAAATTTAAAAATAATTATTTATTTTATAAATAATTTTATAAGTTAAAATTTATATAATATGAATCATATTGTATAAATTTACTTTAAATTTTTTTTGAGAGTTGATATGAATTAAAAATAGTTGAAAAACAAACAAGGATAGGAAACTCTAGGTTAGATCTAACTAATGACATATTATACCTTTGAAGTAATACTGTTAGTATGGTTTTGATATTTTTGATGATAAAGCGTAGCATTCTGAAAGGCTTACTTGATACAAGAAATGTTGAATGAAGTCTTAGCTCTAATTATCTGTTAAATATGATGACACGTATTTTAAACTCACAAATCATTTCAATTAGGAGCCAGTTAGTTGATGAGGCTAAAACATATCACATTACATTTCGTTCAATCATTTCAATTGGAAGACTTCACACAGTTTTAAATGTTTAATTAAAATTATATCAGTAAACAAAATTGTCTCTTGAAAGTTTGAATAAGAATATTTTGATGAAATATTATTTCTTTATGAAGAAGCATTTTGTTGAAAAGTATCAGTTGAGTGCTAAATATTAACAAAAATAAATAATTTTCTTCTTCTCGAAATTTGTTTGGGGTTAATTATTTGAAATCACCTTTTTGCCAAGGTTTAATTAACCCTGACCAAACGTCGAGAAGAAAAATATTTATTAGTAATTGTGGTCAAGAAAACAATATCTTTATGAACTAAATGTTATGTTAAAAATTATTATGTTAAGAATTGTGTTATACACACAAATACATATAGTGATTAAGTTTTAAGTACAGTGGTACCTAGGGATACGAGTTTAATTCGTTCAGTAACCTTGCTCGTATGCCAATTTACTCGTATCTCAAAGCAATTTTCCCTTGGAAATCAATTGAAATGCCATTAATCCGTTCCAGCCCCAAAAATACTTACCCCTAATTGTTTTTGTTACGTAATTTTGAATAAGAAAAATTTATTCATAAATGACAAATATTGTATAAAAACATAATAAAAGAGAATGTAGAGGTGGTTAGAAAAAACTGGTTTTATTAAGTTTACTTACACATGTAATTAGTATTTTGGTTATTTAAATTTAACTGAGACATAACTTAAATGCTACTGTATGCTTAATTTTAGTTACTGCTTTTCTCTTCACTTTGCCTT
This sequence comes from Hermatobates lingyangjiaoensis, assembly GCA_026182355.1. Lineage (NCBI taxonomy): Eukaryota > Metazoa > Arthropoda > Insecta > Hemiptera > Hermatobatidae > Hermatobates > Hermatobates lingyangjiaoensis. Next base: position 345,482 of record JAPFBL010000213.1, on the reverse strand, counting down.
TTTCGCAGAAAAAAAAAACTGTCCAAGGAGGTTTGTTTCTTCCTATCTTTCAGAATGCTACGGAAATGAGTTAGGCAAGTTTCATTAAATAGATCCGATGCACGACCAGTTGCAACTTTTTTGGGGTGTTTCTTTGCCACGAACTGTGAAACTCTCTCCCACATTCCCAAGATCTTCCAATTGAATTGATCTTCCAATTTTCAAAGGCAAAGTGAGAACTGAGTGAGCCGTAGGCGGCATCGTAGAAAAAAGAAATGTACATATTTATAAATGACCTGATACTACAATTGGCTGTTCCTCGTATCTCAAATTTCACTCGTATTTCAAAACAATATTTCGCTCGCTCGTATATCAAATAACTCTAAGTTGGAGCACACGTATCCCGAGGTGCCACTGTATGTACATTTTGATTTGAATATTTCTTCATCAATTTTTTATGCCTTATATATTCTCTTATAAGTTTTACTGATTATATTCAAATAAGAATAAAAAACGACGCAAACAGATAAGGGAAAACAAGGAAAGCATGATTTACATTCTAGTTTCGTGTTTAATGCCCGTGTTCTACAGACCCAGGAGCTAAGGCTTTGTAATGTTGCTAAAATATTTTCTTTCCCTTGTTTCTGTCTGTTCAAAAGAAGCCAGCATTCTCCAAGCTTTGTTTTTATTATCCATACTCTTATGATAAGGGTTTTAAGATAAATTTGAGGCTGTCAGTTTCTTTTTTAAATATGTAGTTTATCTTTTAACATAAATATATTATAGAAAAAAGAAAAATGTAAAAACATTGAAACAAAATGAATCCAAGAATAATATTACAAATAAAATATAAATAATTGTAGGGTAAAAATCTAATGAAATGGTCTCCACATATAAAAATTTAATGATATAAACAGCGCGTTTCGAACACGTAGTGTTCTTCCTCAGGCATTAACTAAAACCATGATTTACTTGAGAAGTTTTGATTCAAAGTCCAAGCATCGTTGGAATTGTTCAAGAAAATCCAGATATTCCTCATTGATTGATTTCGTTATATATTACTGTTGATATTAATTTGCAATTATAGTATCTAATTAAATGATTCAATGATTTGTTTATACATTAAGTGGAATGAGTTGACTTTCAGTTCTGGTGAGTCATGTTTAGAGACAGAAGTCTCTACGTAGAGTGCTTTCAATTAAAACAAATTCTCTAGATGGGGGTTTTGTATTACAATTGTAATTAGATATTCCCAGTCGGGCCTTTGCATTGCAGGAAAGAATAAACCCTGATAATAATAATAATAGCCTTTATTACTAATGTGTCGATAACAAAAATTGAATATAATTTTTTGTTTGTTACCTTAATTTAAAATATATTTATTTATTTTACATATCGATTAAAAAAAAGAAAGAAAAAATACACATATATTTTAAATTTTAATTGGGTATTAATTACACCAATTAAATGAATCTGTTTTTTCATAACAACTTTGAAAAGAATTTATATGAAAACTAATTTCTTTAATTGCCCCATTATGAGTAATTATTACACTTAGCTACACAAACATTGATATATATATACTTTTAAACAACAATCGCATTAAATTTATTATCCCTTTGAAAACATTGAACCCAATAAATAATTAAATATTTGTTTTCGTGAAGTAAGTTTGTTTTTAGAATTTTCCTCAAAATGTGTGCAATTATTTTTTTTCTAAGTTCTGCTGTTGCGTGAGTGTGGTGTGCGTGAGTGTGTGTATGTATGTGTGTTTATAGAGGTTTCCTCTGGTATAACTACTACTACTTTAAAACAATAGTTGTCTAAATTTATTGCATACATGTTTAAATTTGATGTGATATTTCTTCTAAATATATTAAAATAAGTTAAATGAATTAAATAAACAGGTCAAATTTATCAAACATTTTTATTGGTAGTGTTTGTTACCAATATTACAATGGAAACTAACTATCTGTGTTTAATATCTTGTTTTGTAAACATATTTTGTAATAATATTTTGGTTTATTAAAAGTTAAAAATAAACTTATAAATAGAAGGAACAGTTTTTGTTTATCAACAAACAAAGCAGACCTTGTGCAGTGTTGCCTTTCATCATAAAAAGAATGATTAGGTTAGGTTGAAGTGGCAGTCCCACGAGAGAACAGACATATGCCGAACATTGGAGCATTCTGTGAAGATTCATTCCACATTCGGAGTCCTAAATTTTGGCCAACTGAAGTATATTTAGAGTAGAGATCTTTAACGAGTACCTTCATCCAAAATAATAATTTTTGTTTGTTTGTGTTTGTGTTGTGTATTCTAGGCGTCAAAAACGGTGACATCTCACTCACTCACTCACCGAATTTCATATTTAAGTTTCTACAAACCCTGATTAGAACAGATAATTCCCCTCCAAAATTGAACTTTTTCTAGTGATACTTTATATAAAAACCAAAAAAAAAATCGGGTATTTTCATTATACCTTAACGAAAATTTTAAGTTAGGCAAAATTTAGGACTCCACATGTGGAATGTTCTTTGTGTGGTATCACAAAGAGCCAATGTTTGGACTATGTGTGAGACTTCTGTTTGGCTAATGTTCTCTTGTGAGACCGCCACTGCAAGATTTTCCACCAGTTAACTATCACATAAGACGTCAGAGGACTGTTATATGTATAGTGTTTGAAGAAAAAACCTAAACTCTTATTTTGGATTCAAGAGACTTTAAAATATATTTTTTCGTTGAAAACTAAAATATACCTATCTCCTGCCTTTTCGTAATGTCATTTTTGACTTCTAACAAATGAAAACACGAAAATCCCACCCCATCCAAACCCCCTTGCACAGAGCCTATCCCAAACAACTCCCCCAACCATATCCATCATAGACGCTGTTGTTAAAATAGAAAGTCAAACCCTAGACCGACAGCATTTCACATCTCAAGAAGACCAGACGACCACGAAATAATGTATACTGAATACCGAATAAAAGATTACAGACACTTACTTACTGACTCCACAAACACAGCAGTATAAGAATTCAGCAGTAGTAGGTCCGTGACCTGGAACTGCTAACTACGTACAACGCCCACTACAGTGCGTGGAAAGAATCGTTGGTAGTTGGTCGTTGGTTGATGTTCTTTATTTTTTTAAAAATATATATGTATAAGAATTTATATGTAAAGAAGAATATTACATTTTTAAAAATGGAAAATTTAATTTAAAAAAAAAATTGAATTTGATTTTCATAACTGTGAAGGTAATTTTCAAAAGAATGTATTTTTCTAGAAAAGTATATGGGATGCATAGAGTATGTAACGAATGAGAATTGGAATTTACAAAGCGATGCCTGAGTGAGTTAGATCAGGCATTGCCAACCTGCGGCCGACGGGCCACAAGCGGCCCAGCGCGTGTTTTTGTGGGGCCCTTGGAGATTATCTGGAATTCTATCTAAATATTTAAAATTCTTTTGCTTTTTGCTTATTAACAAAAACTCAGAGAGACTTTTGAAAGGAAATTACAACATAGAGAGAGAGAGAGAGAGAGAGAGAGAGAGTGAGAGATGAGAGCTCTATAGCAATAAATGTTATAATTTTTTTTCTTATATGACGAATTAATGTTTTGATATTGTGTTGTTATAATTGTGAACCACGGTTAAATAATGAGATGAATAATAATTTTCAATTATAAGAACGATAAAAAGTTAAATAATCACTGACACATTAATATAGCACACAGTATGTATTTCTATATATATATAATAGTTCAAAATTGAAGATAGGTAGTACATAAATAAAGAAAGACACTTACAAACTCAAATTTTCGAGCAATCCGTCTTCAGGAGAAAAGAGAAAGAGAGACCAGGCACGTTGTAGTAACCCACTACTAGCCGTTGCGTTTACAACGTGCTTAGTCTCCCTTTCTCTTTTCTCCTGAAGACGGATTGCCCGAAAACATGAGTTTGTAAGTGTGTTTCTTTACTTTGTGTGCTACCTATCTTCAATTTTGAACTGTTATTGTTATAGTCTTTCCGTTTATTAAGTGAATTTCTATATATATATACATGATTCGATAGCATGTAATATAATATATGGTGCATGCAAAATAAATGGATTTAAAAAAAAGTATATAGAAATACATTATACATATAAGCTGTATCTATCGACATACCTCAGAAATCACCATGCGGCCCGCGGTCTTTTGGAAATTATATAATGCAGCCTTCAGTTCATAAAAGTTTAATGTAAAAGTTCATAAAAGGTAAAAGTTTTCGCATGTCTGGTTTAGATTGTAAAGAAGTAGAGGATTTATAAAATAATATAAAGACGTTGGCGAATGTTATTATTCTTCTTTTTGAGGTTTCAACTATAGTGGTTTGATTTTGTGTCTTGTCAACTTGAACTTTTTTTTTTATTTTGAAATCCGTTTATTTTTATAATTTCTTTTTACCTCCCTCCCCCTCCTCCCACACACCCCCACCTCTTCATTTCCTTTTGATTAACTATATGTGTTAACCTAATGTTGACAGTTGCCTTCGCTAAAGTGTGGAGCCTGGAGACAAGGATGGTCCTCATCAGGAGAGAAACACAAAGAAGAGCAAAGTGTTGCCCTTCCTCAGATCAACAACAACACTGCCTCAAACAACAACAACAACAATAACAATAACAACAACGCCCACCACAACACCACGCCCAGCCCCACTCAAGCAACACTTCCACTTAAGATCAGTGAAGATGGAATTCGTCGACCAATTACTTCTAAAGGTAATTTATATTTGCTTTCTTTTTATTCTGTAGTGCGTAATATCTATGATTATAAGAAGTGAAATTCCGTTTTTATAGTTTTTTTTTTTTTTAAACTGGCAGAGTTTTGTGTAGTGGTACAATATCAGATTTCTGTTGAACTATGTTAGTTTCGAAGTTGACTTCAAAAGTAGTTTCTATAATTTCTCTAAGAACATTATGTTTTTTTGAAAGCATATTCTAGCTCCTTCAGTTTGGCTTTCATTGAAAAGTACGAAAAGAGTGAAAAAAATATATTTAAAAATTTTAAAGTATTTTAAAGTATATTTAAAAATAGCAAATTAAATATATTAATGTACTGTTTAATTTTTCACTACAGTGAAATGTTTTTCACCGCAAGAGTGTCATAAGGCTGATTAATAATTTATTTCTGATGATTTATAAATAACTTATTATCTTGTCCTACTTTTAGTTAGAAACTTTTACTTATCCGTAATTCTAAAAACTAAACACCTTTCTGTTAGTTATTTTTGCTTTGTCAGTATTGTGGTTTCAATCTGTTTATTTTTTGTTTGTTTTTGATTGCTAATCTACCTCGTACTGTATGACTTTAAGATAAGAGCACTATATCGCGTTTTATAACGCGTAAATATACGTATTTATAGTTCAATGTACATAAAGAAACATAGAGAAATTAAAGACACACACTTACAGTATCTAATTTTCGGTTGAACCGTCTTCAGGAGAGTTAGGAGAGGAAAACCAAGCGCACTCGTACCGAGACAGTTGGAGACGGTCCCCAACCGTCTCTGTACAGTGCGCTTGGTTTTCCTCTCCTAACTCTCCTTAAGACGGTTCAACCGAAAATTAGATACTGTAAGTGTGTGCTTTTAATTTCTCTATGTTTCTTTATGCACCTTGAACTGTATTTGTCGATTTCACATCGTATTTTCTTCCAAAAGTGTTTTATACGTATTTATAAGCATACGTTAAATACGCATACGTATTTACGTATTAATATACGTAAAACGTAATATTAATACGTAATATGAATATTACATTTGTTCAAAGCGAGTTTGTTATCAAATGGTGACTTTGAATTGAAGGTTTCTAGTTTCTAAGAGAAGTCTCTCACGACTTTGATACTAGTACTGTTTCCATTGAGTTGTTAATAATTTTTCTATTTTTATTTTTCTTGATGTTTCAGAGGCCTTGTTATACTTTGGTGATCATTTAAGTAAATACGAAAGATCAGAGATAAAGAAATACATGGAAGTGTGGTACCTGGGGCTGAAGGCGTGCAAGGTGACGTGGGACGAGCACTGCAGGCCAAACGGCGGCTACGACGATGAGAACGGCAGCTACATTAAGGTAATGCACACTCATCTGCTGCCTGTGTCGTCCACCTTCAAACGCATATCCTCAGGCTTCAGCGTATTTCACAAAACAGTTTTTATATATATATATATGAAATTAAACACCACAAAAAAACAATAATATTACATATAATGCTCTAAGGCCTTTCGTCAAAACATCATCAGAGAGCTAAATGAACCAAACAACAAAGTATAATAGCAATTTAACCTGGTTGATTGAAGTCTTCAGGATTGCTGGCATCCCTGTCTAAATTTAAAGTTCCTAAAATTGAAGATGTCTTAATTTTCTTACTTATTTCTTTTGTCAATATTTCATCCAGTTTGTACATCCAGGGCTATTGTTTATTAAATTTCCATAGAAGTTCTTTATGAAGGCACTTTCAATAATATTTCTCTTTCTTTCTGAAGACACAAAAATTAATTCTTTTGCTTCGCTCCAATTTATTAAATGATTTTTGTTCCTTACATGTAAGTACAAGGCACTCGGGAAGATGAAAAGAGTGCCTTGGGTAACTTGCTATTATACTTTGTTGTTTGGTTCATTTAGCTCTCTGATGATGTTTTGACGAAAGGCCTTAGAGCATTATATGTAATATTATTGTTTTTTTGTGGTGTTTAATTTCATATATTATATCAAGAGTTATTATTGATTATTAATCTTTCATATATATATATAGTTCACACAGGAAAGAGAAAAACAAATAAAAACATATTTATTTGGATACAGTATTGTGTCCAGTTTCTATCGGTTTTCCGTCAAACCACAATATGAAATGAGAAAACAAGACTATGATCTTTCAACCATAACAAGCGGTCATCGTCAGAGTCAAAAACCCAACCTCCAGTTAGGTAAAACAAGATTTCACAATAAACAGGGGAAATAACAATCATTTATGTATAAAGCATAAATTTCAATGCTTATAAATGATTTATTTAATTATTGAAAAAAATAAATGAATCGTCTCGTCGAGGTTATTTACTTGTAGAAAATTGCTGAATTCTTCAAATTTGTTATGACCATTGAAAATGGAACCAATCTCAGAAACGATTTACCCAACAAACAACAAACAGGCGTAGTTCCTTTAATTGAATCAGTGTCCAACAGAGCCTGTTTGAATTGGCCTTCACTGTAAGTTAGCAAAGTCTTACACAAAACCAGTTACTCTTCCATTTAAGCAGATTGTTTCTTTTTTAACTTTAATTCTAACAGAGAAGTTTAAAAGACAAAAAAAAGTTCGAACTACACAAATTTCACTGTATTAGGCAATTAATAAACATCTTATTTTTGTTTACATGTATTTAATCTTAGGTAGTACAATAAAACTGTGTTATAAGGTATAGAATAAGTAGAACTGATTATTGGTATATATATATATATATATATATATAAATCAAAATATTAAAACGGTCCAAACCGGACAGATATATAAATGAAAAAAGACAACAAATAGAAGAAGCGAGAAAACTTACTGGGTCGATATTTCGAACTGAAGTTCGTCGTCAGGGAGAAGAAGGGAAGAAGAAGGGAAGAGGAAGAGGCACGTGCGTCCACTCGTACAAGCAGAGGGCTACTGGGGGCTCCAGGCGGCGGTCACCAGTTGTAGTATCTCGAGGCGCTGCAGGCTAATCCCCCGTGAACGACACCATTCCACCACGAGCGAACACGCGTACCGTATAAGTCGGAAAAAGGTAGAAAGGAGGACAGAAGTGGCGAAGAGGAAGAGGAGAAAGACTTTTTTTTTTTTCCCTCACTCTCTTTCTCCTCTTCCTCTTCGCCACTTCTGTCCTCCTTTCTACCTTTTTCCGACTTATACGGTACGCGTGTTCGCTCGTGGTGGAATGGTGTCGTTCACGGGGGATTAGCCTGCAGCGCCTCGAGATACTACAACTGGTGACCGCCGCCTGGAGCCCCCAGTAGCCCTCTGCTTGTACGAGTGGACGCACGTGCCTCTTCCTCTTCCCTTCTTCTTCCCTTCTTCTCCCTGACGACGAACTTCAGTTCGAAATATCGACCCAGTAAGTTTTCTCGCTTCTTCTATTTGTTGTCTTTTTTCATTTATATATATATATATATATATATATAAGAAATAAATACCACAATAAACAATATATATTAATTAAAATGCTCTAAGGCCTTTCATTACATCATCAGAGAGCTAAATGAAACAGATTGAATTCAATCCCGAAAACTTGAATCAACGAGGTTAACTTGGTAATTAATAGGTCAACATTGTAATTAATATATATTGTTTATTGTGGTATATAATTAATATATTATATCAAGAGTTATTGTTGATTATTAATTTATATATATATATATATACCATGATAAACGAAGGTCCGGCAGGACAGATTACACTTAAAATAAACTGTGACACATAGACTGAAACATAACAAAGACTCGAAATATTGAAAAGTGAGTCTTTGTTATGTTTCACCTATGTGTCACAGTTTATTTTAAGTTTATATATATATATATACTATACATATATAATACTATTATATATAAATTAAAATAAAGTATATAATATATACGTAATAATACGTATATATTTCACATAATATAAGTATATAGTATATATATAACTACCGTTGGGTTACTAGTCGTTGCGTCTACAACGTGCTTGGTCTCCCTTTCTCTTTTCTCCTGAAGACGGATTACCCATAAATTTGAGTCTGTAAGTGTTTCTTTTACTTTCTGTGCTACATATCTTCAATTTTGAACTGTTATTGTGTCCAGTTTGGATCGTCTTTCCGTTTATCAAGTTATGTACATATATATTATATATATATATATATATATATATATATATATATACATATATCAGTTTAAAAACGAAGAAAAACAACACACAGAGAAAGAGGCACACTTACAAACTCAAATTTTCTCCTGAAGACGGATCATCCGAAAATTTGAGTTTGTAAGTGTGTCTCTTTCTCTGTGTGTTGCTTTTCTTCGTTTTTGAGCTGATTTACGCCCAGTTTGTATCGTTTTTCGAATTTTGAGTGAAATATATATATATAAAGATTTCTCATAAACACAATATATTGATGTATGATATATAATCAATATATTGATATATATATAAAATATCAAACCACAATATGAAATGGGAAAACAAGACTAAGATCTTTCAACCGTAACAAGCGGTCTTCGTCAGAGTCAAAAACCCAACTGATTTGTTTTCCCATTCATTGTGGTTTATTGTGGTTTATCATTGATTGTTATTTCAGGTGTTTATGTGAAATCTTATTATTTATATATATATAAAAATTGTATGCGAATTTCATGCTTGGCTACCTTTTTAAAGAGTTTCTCTAATGTCATACCAGGCTCTTCTCAGTTGCTCGGGGAATAAAAAAATCAACTGGCCCAAACTAACAAATAGTGTTTTATCGAATATATTTAAAAGTTTTATTGAAAATAATAGTTATTTAGTTATTAAATTGTGTTAGATATAAATAGTGTCAGAATGTGTATATATGAAAGGAAAAGTTTGGGCCAGTTGATTTTGTTATTCTCCGAGCAACTGAGAAGAGCCTGTACTACATTAGAGAAACTCTTTAAAAGGTAGCCAAGCATGAAATTGGTATACATTTTTAGAAATATATATATATATATATTATATATATATATGAGCTCTTGGCAGGTCTCTATAGCGTGAATGTCGTAATAAAGAGCAATTAATATAATTCCTAAGCAGAACTGGGGCAGGTCAGCCATTCTCTCAAGTGCAAACACGCTAGATCTGTTCTAGAAACACATTTTAGGAAACAATAACAGCTTTATCTTTGGGTATAAAAAGTGAAAAGCACCCCCAATTAATCGCACGTACCCGCTGATTCAACCATATGTGTGATTATTGATTTAATTATTAATTAGCATTACTTTCGTTTTTATTATTATACTCCTAATATGTGATTATATCGGATGACCGAAAAAAAAGGGGTGGCAACTTCATGAAAATCAATATTTCAGAAATCCTATTTTATTTATTGTAAAACTTCGTTGGAAATCCCCTCTTTTTGGGGTGCTAAAAATAAAAATAAAAAATAGCATTTACAGCTTTCTGAGAATTTACCAAAATAATAATAGAGCTCAAATAAAGAAACATTGGAAATGAGGAAAATGTATTAAATATTTAAACAACTTGCTTTCATTATGTGATCAATTTGGATTGAATTGCACTTTTGTTTACACAATGTTTCGACTTCTGAGGTAAAATGGATAAAGAAACAAAAGTCTCCACACAAATGAAGTTTTATTCAACAACAACAACGCGTTTCGAACACTTTGTGTTCATCATCAGGAAGACACTAAAATACAAATGGTATTCATTCCTGATGATGAACACAAAGTGTTCGAAACGCGTTGTTGTTGTTGTTGAATAAAACTTCATTTATGTGAAGACTTTTGTTTCTTTATCCATTTTACCATAGAATGAGTAAATACCACACTATTACGGATTGCACAACTAATGATTTAATGTTTCGAATCCTTTTTTTCTTCTTCTGAGAAATATATTTTACAATTTAATCTATTTTTCCTTCTATAATTTTTTATGATGCATTATTGTTAACTGTGCCAGTGCTGCTCGAGGGAAAAAGAAACTAAGGAATCGAGATCAAAGAAAAAATAAAAAAAAAGAATAAAGGGAAGAAAATAAAAAATAAAGAAAATATATGAAAAAATATTGTAAACATTTTTTTAAAAAAATTGTATAAAAATTTAAGACGATAAATAAAATGATAATAAATACAAAACAAAAAAAATACTAATTTGCAAATATATATATTTGTGAATTTTGTTAGCAGTTCTTCCTTGACACACACAATATTGAAAATGACACCATATTTAGCTGATACCTGTTTCTAACAAGTTTCCCAACTTTTCTAAATAACACTCTCGTTATTTCGTCTGTACAATAAAGTACATCTCCTATAGTCGACATGCTTCGAATGATCAACATTCATCATCAGAACGTGAATAAGATAAGATAAGGTAAGGTAAATTATCTGGTTTATTATATATACACGGAGAAGGTAGAAGGGGTTGTTTTCCATTAAGTTTAAGAAAAGCTGGGCGTTAATCCTGTGGGGTGAGTGGGCTCTCGGCCTGAGTCACTACCTGCAAGGGTTTCTGGATACCCTTGATGTGTATTAAACAGCCTCAAATGTAATGCATGTCGAAACATGTCGACTATAGGAGATGTACTTTATTGTGTAGACGAAATAAGGAGAGTGTTATTTAGGAAAATTGAGAAACTGTTAAAAAATGTGTTGTGTTTTTGTCAGTTGGATTTTTGACTCTGACGAAGACCGCTTGTTACGGTTGAAAGATCTGAGTCTTGTTTTCCCATTTTCATATTGTGGATATATATATATATATATATATATATAAATTAAATGAAACGGAAAGTCGTTGCCTGTCTTCAGAGCGACGCGCATCTATCATGATCAGGGTTGTCGTGGACTCGATACTACACGATGTGCCTGTCAGAGACTGCTAAGCAAACCATCTAGCGCTCATTCCTTAAATCGTAATCCTCTTTTGGCTGTTTTTCATTCTGATGAATTCGTTAGATTGATCATCTGTTCTTAGTGACAGATCTTAATCCCTTTAAAAACCCTAAGCATATTAAATATTATGAAACTCTTTTCTTTTAATTCACAGGTACTCATAATTAATTTGCGATTCATTTATACGAGCATAGCTTGTTCTATAATGTATCCTGCAATCACTGAGAGTTAACGTCAACATGTAAACAGAATTTTACCTAAAGCGGGGGTGGGCAACCTCTGGCACGCCGATGACTTATCTCTGGTACGTAAGAGCGCAGGTTACCCTTAGCACAGATGCAAGCACATGTTACCCTAAGCACAAACAAAAAAAAATAGTTTCCTTGGGGTATAAGCTTTCATGCCATGACAGTATATGTACGTCCTGGTGGTGAAGAGGTTTAAGCTCTACAAAGCTAAAGAGGTCTCAAGAAAAAGAAGTTGATCTTGTTGCCATAGATACCTTCTTTTTTTAAAAGACCAAATAAATTTGTTTTTCTGTTTTTTTATACTATGTTTTACTGCACTGAGGTAATTTATTATTTTTTTCTTTTAAGAAGTTCTTAAGAGATACCAAATATGTTCTAAACAAACAAAAATTGGTTGGCACGTGGAATAAATTTGTGTCAGAGACTTGGCTGGTTTTGGCACGCACTGTCAAAAAGGTTGCCCACCCTTGACCTAAAGGAAGGTCATATGTAGTCTAACATCTTTTCAAGCGCTTAGAAGTTTAAAAATAAGAAGTTTGCAGGTCCCAACTTGACCGATAATGGTATTTCAATATGAAAGATCAAAAATGTTATGTTAACCGCAGTTTTTCAGAGACAACGAAAAGCTGTTGGTCCCAAGCCTGAACAATGTCAGGTACTCGTTAAAAATCCTTTCTCTAATTAAAAAAACTTCGGTGAGGTAAAATTTAGGATTACCAATGTGGAATTACCTGTGGTAATATGGTAGGTGCCATGTACCCCCTAGAACAGCACAAAATGTGAAAATCTATAATTGGTATTTGAAACAACATTGGTCTAAAAGATTGACAAATGGAAGTGTTAAGAAGACAACAACATTAGTTTTATATATTGGAAAATAGAAAAATTAAGGAAACAGCATTAGCCTTGTATTTCTAACGTAGTGCAATCAGTATTATGTGGTCTTTACTCATTGTAGGGTAAAAAGCTAATGAAATGGTCTCCACATATAAAAATTTAATCGTATAAACAACACGTTTCGAACACGTAGTGTTCTTCTTCAGGCATTAACTAAAAAATAGAATGTCTGTGGTACAACTGACTGGGAATAGGATGGAAGTGGGTGAGGGTGTGGAGCCTGAAGAAGAACACTACGTGTTCGAAACGCGTTGTTTATACGATTAAATTTTTATATGTGGAGACCATTTCATTATCTTTTTATCCTACAATTAGCCTTGCATTATTATATTATATTAGCCTTATAAATTGGCAAATAGAAAAATTAAGGAAATAACTTTTGGGTCAATGTAATGATGGAACTTTCCAAGTCGGATAGAGAAATAATATGGTCATACAAACAGGATTAGTCATCATGATTGCCATAAAAGATATCCAGGCAGGAAAACATTGTTTATTAATATAGACGTTGAATCGTAAATGTAAAATACGTATCATTAGGTATTCAGGTTGTAATGAAGCTATGCTTCGTTGATACTCCTTTGTTTTGGTATACCATTTTGTTATTATTACAGTTAATCCGTAATAGAATACACATTTATTCACAGAATATTGTCCACCAGTGCTTTCATAAATAATAGTATTAACTCGTGAATAGGAGTAACAGTTATATAACCTCCTTTCATCTGATATACACTTTCAAATAGATCAATGTGTATTTGAATGCTTCCTTCCGGAACCAATTTTAATGAAGAATTCTCTCTGTGAACATATAACGGAGGGTGAATAAAATGATAAGTTAATTTCACTATTGAACTTTACTTTATAAGTACTGTTTATTTTATGGACTCTATATTACAACTGTTACAAAATTCGATTTAATTTAATAACAAACTTTATTCTGTAACAGCTGTAAGCCTTATAATAATTTCAGAATGTCTGTTATCATTCTCTTCAGATGTTGTTTTGATTTTAAGTAAAAAAAAACACAACTGGGAGGACAAAGAGATCGGAAGTGGTCGGTCAAAAGCATTTTCTTTTTAAATAGTTCGAAACTTTACTTCTGAATAAGCTATGGTTGGTTTATTATATAAAATTACCGATTAATTCGTCGGTATAGAGTAGCATTTCATATTAAATGTATTGTTCTGAGGTTGTAGTTTTATGCATAGGTTATGTTTTAAATATGGGTGATAAGTTGTTTTTTGATCATTTTTTTTTCGGTGTGTAACCAATTTGTTACTTGTTACTTATGTTCATTTTGTCCTTTTCATTTCATCTGAGAGTACTTTTGATCTTTATCATTAAATAAAGTATTAAACTGACCAGCAAACCGAATTTTTGAAAAAAAAAATAATTATCAATGTAAATTTAAAACTATAGTAATGTGTGATTCATATTGAGGAGAAGGTTATGACGCTAAGCTGTTATCGGAGAACTGATTCAACGAGTAGGTCAATGACCTTGACAAACTTCTACCATTATATTTGACGAACTTTCACCTTATATATATTATACCTAATTCTATATTATTACCTATTACTATATAACATATTTTATATATATGTTAAACTATGACTTATGTTACAGGTATTACATGACCATATAGCTTATCGCTATGAAATCTTAGAAGTCATTGGTAAAGGTAGTTTCGGTCAAGTCATTCGAGCTCTAGACTATAAAACAAATCAACATATTGCTATAAAAATAATTAGGTAAGTTCCTATTTTATTATATTATTTTGGAATAATAATTATATCAAAACTTGTTTCAGGTTATAACTAAAATGTAACATGTTTTCAGGAATAAAAAGAGATTTCATCATCAAGCCCTAATAGAGGTTAAAATATTAGATCATTTAAAACATAAAGACGAAAATGGGTCTCACAATGTGATACACATGCTGGATTATTTCTACTTTAGGAACCATTTATGCATTTGTTTTGAGCTAATGTAGTAAGTGTCATTGTTATGTTATCATATGTTCAATTTGCTTACATATGAACTTAATATACTAATAATTTTTTTTGTAGTATGAATTTGTACGAGCTGATAAAGAAGAATGATTATCAAGGTTTTAGTTTGAATCTAATAAAGAAGTTTACTTATTCATTGGTGCAATGTCTTGTATTATTGTACAGAGAAAATATAATTCACTGTGATCTCAAACCAGTGAGTATTCTGAACATAATTTTTTCATTTCATTTTTTTTTCTATGAATTTTAATTTCATCTTTAATTTCATATTTCAATGGATAAGGTTTGTCAGAGGTAGGTTATCAGTTTGAAGGGTTTTAGTTAGACTGCATTTTACTAGATTTATCTGCATTATACCTATAATTAAGACTTTTTAGATCATGTGTATATCTAAATCTGTAATACTTTCAAAAGGTAAAGTTATATAAAAAAATTTGATAACAAAATATAAAGATTAACATATTTTAAAAACATTACTATAATCTGAAAACATTATGTCAGTTAGAACATTATTCGAAAGATTTTTTCTGTAACGTAATCTAAGTCGACGAAATCAAAACAAAAACGGAAGTTTAAAATGGCCTTTGCTATTTGTTTTCTTTTTCACGTCAGCCTGTCGGTAGTACAACAAATATTGTTATGAAACGTATTAGTGTTTGTTCAGGTTATGATCTCTAGAATATGTTATTCTTTTATGCTTCATTCCATTAGTGAAATTAAAGACTGTATGGTATAATTCAGTAAGAGCCTTTAAGGTCTCTCTGTACTGGAACATAAATGGGCTCGAAGGGGGTGGTATCTAATCGTCCCCAGTTTGAGATCCCGTCAAAAGTCAGAACCAGAGCCTCTACCAGTTGTCCAATCAGCTGAGTTCAAGTCCCGTTTCCACTGGTGTGGCTTTGGAGTCTATAGCTCCCCGGTATGCTAAGCAGGCATCCTCCCGAGAAGCTACTGCTTCTTACACAGCGACCACAAGGGTCTGCGAGAACCAACTACTTGGGTGAGAACCAACAGCCACTACGAGTCCGACCTCGGAGGCGGGATAGAGAGAAACCCATCCATGGGCCCCCGCCGCCCATATTATCGACTTATTTTAAGACTTTCCGATCAAACTCCGGACCAATGATCCTACTGAACCTGATCGGCTACAGCTAATAGCAGTGGCCTTTGTAGCTCCTGGTTCAAAGAACCTGTGGACATAAAGCCAGTACAGCTATTGGTGGAGCTGCATGGCCCCACTAGGGGTGCATCATTATCAGCTATTTAATAATGTAGTTATTCTCAAACATTATTTTTACATAAATCATTTACAATACTTGTTTTAAATATGTTGGACCATTCTGGTATTGGCCAAACATGAAGAATCATAGAATAAAATTTCGTTCTTTTATATTCTAGTTATCAGTTTTATAAAATAATACTTTTCAATCTCAATTAAATTGTGTTTTATATTCGTATACAATTTTATGTCTTTTCAAATATAAAACTATGGTAACCAACGTTGAGAAGGAACCTCCCTCATTTATTATTTTTTTACCGTGACTAAATTATATACATTTACCTAATTAATTAAATTAGCTAATTATTAATTAATTAAATTTTAAAAAAATTACTATTTACCTAAGTAATTGGTTTTAATTACTTTTATTTGTTGTTCCTAACCGTTTAAGTAATGCCAGAGAGATACATCCCAATTTTAGGAACACATCACAATTTTTATTATTCGTGTTATTGATTCATGAGATTAGAGTTTGGGTTTTTGAAAAAAGTAATATTATTTTTTGTGTTACTGTTGTTGGTAATTAAAGAAAAATGTAACACGTTTCGTCGTTAATTTGCTTCCTATTTCAACACTTGTTTTAGATTTTGTTTATACCAAGTTTCACTCTAGAATATGGACAGGACCCTAAACCGGTTGAGTGGGAAGGAAATTAATGTGAATACGATGTTGGATTCTTCAATAATATAATAGTGATTTTATGTACATTGGTATTTTTGGATAAACCGTCTTATGTCGTGTAGTGTAATGTTGGGAGTCTTACAACCAGTTTCGGGTAACTCCCCAACAGTAGTCTACTGTGTTGATTCAGCAAGACGGTAAATTCATTTCTACAATAACTTATCAAGTACCTTTTTAGTGCTAACGCTAACACAATCTAAATTGTTATTTTTACAATTTTAGCTACCTGTACATAAAGTAGAATGAAAAATAGAAGTTAAAAATGTAAAAGAATTGAAGCATGTTTTTATTAGGAATTATTTTGTCTACGGCCTCTCACAACAGTTCTACCGCCTCCCACCAGTGTGGTGACCATTGTGGCCGTCTGAAGGGAAGCTGGTAGAAATGGCATAAAGACCAGATCTCTCTTGCCTCAACCCCCCATTGTTATTTGATTAATTGATTAATAAATAATGTTCAGATAAACGAAAACCTTTAAGCTAAGTCCATTTTGCTTGAACAACTGAAAGAATACTTTAAACACCTGACTCATGTTTTATTGTTTACTGTTTCAGGAAAACGTATTATTAAAAGCAAGAGGAAGTACAAGTATAAAGGTGATAGACTTCGGAAGTTCATGTTATGCTGATTCTAGAATCTATACTTACATTCAGTCTAGATTCTATAGGAGTCCTGAAGTCATATTGGGGCTTCCTTATGGGCCTGCTATAGACATGTGGAGTTTAGGTAATTTAAACTTTCTACAATTTATTTATATATCATAGTTGCTAGTGTTAGGGTTGTTTTAATAATCAGTCAACACTGGATATTAAATATATTTAATGACATATCATCTAATCTAATTATAACATTGATAATTCGAACCAGCCTCTTTACTCCGCTAAAGAGCAACACTGTATAGCAAGAAGTTCATACATTGATTTTGCATCTGTATACATAAAATGCAAAATATCAGTCTGTCCGCTATAGAAATAAAACTGGAGACATTTACATTCAAAGAAACATTATCTTATATAACTTTTTTCAGGAGAACTAACTATAGTATTTTGATTATGATCAGGTCCTTTTTTGGGATCTACCGCCTATAACCAAAACACTGGGCCATAATCTACCGCACGGGCAACTCCGGGTGGATGAGCTAGTACAATATAAAAATCTTTTTATCTATAGTGGCAACCAAAATAAATATGTCAAGAAGTTTTCATAATATAAATCATTTACTCTACCAAATAGATCACTGCAATCTACACTTCTATGATTTCTGATCCCCCCCAAAAATTACTTTCGCCCCTACCCTCTCCTGAAAACACAAAATTTTCCCTTGCGGATGAATTTCATCACTGCAAAAGAAACTCTGTTAAAATACATACAATTACTTTTTTACATATTATTTGTCAAAAAAGTAGTGTTTTTCTGAATTGGATTGCTGAATTATGTAGTTTTTATGATGAGAATATAAAGAAATCCATATAAGTTTATGCCAACCATATTTATTTGAGTAATTATTTTCTTCATTAGTTGGAAAGAAAAACAAACATCCAAGGTCACTTAGTGTTTGATTGGCTCTCATGATTAAAATCCACATGTATTATATTTTTGAAAAAAAATATAATATACTTTACATATATTTAATACATGTGTGTGTCTTAATGCACGGTTTGGCTCTCAAGCCGTGAACATCTTTTTTTTTATAACGGATCTCGAAATAGTGAAGTAAGTTCTCTTATCTTGTGGTTAATCATATATATTTTCAAATAGCACATCAGCTTAAGCATTCGCGCCAGTCTAGTTGAAGGTTTTCACTAGTCAAGATTGTCAGTTCGTTTAAATAATATAAATTTTATTTTCATATTACAAAAATTCTTACTTCTGCCTATTAAAAAGGTTTTAAAATAAAACCGAAACGTCGGCAATGAGAGTTTGATTTTGAACCTAGAAAATTGTTGGCATCCCGGTTGCAAATCACCTATTTTATCAATCGGTTGTTTCAACCGATCCCCTTGCGGGTCATAACGTCAGCCGTTTACCGGCTTTTTGTTTCATCGGTTATTCTACAGATTCTACATTGGGAGTCTTAAATTTTGCCTAACTCAAGTGCATTTCGAGTAGGGATCTTAAACGAGTACCTGACATCGTACAGGCTCGGACTGACATCTTAACGTCCTCTCCGTGGGATGACATACTCAGATTTATTCACTTCCCATGTGAATAAATCGAGGGCTATGTGGAGATCGAACCCCGGACTACTAGCCCAGAAGCGATTACGTTAACAACTGAGCTAACCTTGCCCCAATCGGTTGATAAACTATTGAATTTGTCATATATATAACAAACTAAAATTACAGAATAAAATACACACGAGATCACAAGTCTTCATATTTCAACTGCGGTAGAAAGATGTGAGTGTCGCTCCGAAGACAATTGAAGACTGACACATCTTACTACCGCATGACGAAGCAATCGAAATATAATAGTGTGTTTCTGTGATCTCTTGTTTGTATTTTCTTTATGTGCACTTAGCTTATTACTTTACTATAAATAAAGTATAGTGATGGTGAAAGAATTTGATCTCGAGATTTTGACGGAATTGTATGTTTTGAGGTCCCAAAAGTAGTTTTATGATGTTTTCTCGATGATGTCTGTGTGTGTGTGTGGGTTGATGGGAGAGTGTGTTAGCATTGTTTGTTACCAGGCTACGGTCCTGAATCTTTGATGGATCAAGTTGATATTTTACACAAAAATGGGCCCCAGACTGTAGATGATCCCTATTGTTTGGGAAGAATTATTCATGACGGGAAAGTCACTTTTTTTGCCAAAAACCGATTTTTAGAATACATTTTTTCCTCATTAACTGCTAACTCAAGAGTTTTGAAATGTTGGCATTATCTTTAATCAAGTTGATATTTTACACAAAAATGGGCCCCAGACTGTAGATGATCCCTATTGTTTGGGAAGAATTATTCATGACGGGAAAGTCACTTTTTTTGCCAAAAACCGATTTTTAGAATACATTTTTTCCTCATTAACTGCTAACTCAAGAGTTTTGAAATGTTGGCATTATCTTTAAGGTAAATGAAAGACTAATAAACATTTCCCATTTAAGCATTTATATTATACCCAATAGAACGTTATTTATTATCCACCCAAGAAGTATGATATGATGTTTACTTATAGTAAAGTTGAGTGTAGGCCACTACAGATTTTTTTATTTTTATAATTAACTGCTTATTTATAATAAATAAGTAACTTAAGATGGTTACTTGTGAATTGTTATCAATCCACTGTCGCAGTGCTCTCTCTAAGCATAGTATTAATTTGTGTGATCACAATTACAGTGACCTGACAAGACAATAATCCTTGGGTCAGGTCAGTAAAGGTATAATTCCAGTCATTGAGAAGTGTTGGATAGGTACAATCCTATAAATCATCTACACCCCCCCCCCCCCCTCTCCCACCAAAACTTACTTTCGTCACAGTCTCCTCCTGAAAACAAAAAATTTTCCCTTGCGGGTGAATTTTATCCCAGATCTTGTATTTCATAGGAAATCATAAAGTTTGGAAACCACTGGTTTTTAGTTTTAAAACAAAATTGAGAAATAATAAAGACTGACCAAGAATTTTTGTTTGTTTTAGGTTGCATCCTAGCTGAACTCTATACAGGCTATCCGTTATTTCCCGGAGAAAATGAAGTGGAGCAGCTTGCGTGCATTATGGAAGTCATAGGGCTGCCTCCTGTCAACATGATTCTCTCTGCCACGAGGAAAAGGCTCTTCTTTGGTAAGTTCATCCCAACACAGATTGATTATTATTTCAAATCATTCTCGTTTTCGGGGGAACTAACTATGGAATTTTTGATTTTGATTAGGCTCTTTCTTTTGGGATCTACCGCCCAGAACGAAAATGCTGCGACATAATCTATCTCCCGGACAACGCTGGGTAGATCAGCTAGACCAGGGGTGGCATTTACACAAAAATATATTTATACTATAAATATAATTATATTTTGTATAAATATAAATAAAATTATATTTTGTATAAATATAAATAAAATTATATACAAAAATTAAATATATATATAACATCTAATGATGTTAGACCTTTTTCAGAGTGCGTGCCAAAATCAGCCAAGTCTCTGACACAAACTTTTTCAACGTGCCAGCCATTTTTTTTTTTAGAACATATTTGACCTTAAGAACTTTTTAAACGAAGAAATAATCAGTTACCTCAGTGTAGTAAAACAAGTATAAAAAAACAGAAAAAAAATTATTTAATCTTTAAAAAAAAGAAGTTAACTATGGCAACAACATCAACTTCTTTTTCTTGAGACCTCTTTAGTTTCGTAGAGCTTAAACCTCTTCACCACCAGGACGTACATATACTATCATGGTATGAAAGCTTATACCGCAAGGAGAGTAGTTTTTTATTGTCTGTGCTTAGGGTAACAAGTGCTTGTATTTGTGCTAAGGTAACCTGTGTTCTTGCGTGCCAGAGGTTGCCTACTCCCGAGTTACACTAATAAAGAGCTAATAAAGTGCTAGTTTTTGCAATTAAATTATTACCACAAGAATTCTATTAGAAATAATATCATTAAGAATAGACATGTTGATTCAAAATAAAAAGTTTAGAAACATCATTTATAAGAAAACTCAATAACAGTTAATTTAAAAAGATTACTCTAACGTTGTAAATGAACTGATTTCAGAAAGGTTTCTTTATTTCCAGATTCCAAAGGCCTACCCAGGACTACAGTTAACAGTAAAGGAAAGAAACGCAAGCCTCTGTCGAAAGATTTAGCAACAGCCATACGATGTTCGGACAAGCTGTTTGTTGACTTTATATTGCGTTGCCTTATGTGAGTATACATATATGAGTAAATACTCGTACAGTAATTGTAGATATGAAATATTTATCTCAGTAAGTGTTTTGTTCTCTACACGTTTATATATATATATATATATATATATATATATATATAAGTTAGCGGAGAGTGGAACTCCCGCGAAAGGGTTAGAGTCCATGGAAACGCCCCTCCACTAACAACTGTGCACCGGCTGATCCATTAGTAAATAAAGATAAGCCGGCAGTCTATGCTGAGACGTGCCGACAACCGTTACTTTAATTTGCTTTTTTTAAAACCTCTTCTAGTTCTCACCCTAGTTTAAGTGGTGCCGAAACCCGGGACTATCGCGTAGTACCGAGTGACAGTGTGTAGTGCCAAGAACAAGTGCGTGGCTACTAGATGAGCACTCAAATGGGAGAGGAAGATAAAGTTGCCATGGAGACGCTGCTTAAATGCGAGCAGATCAAAACGTCCAGAGCGGCCTATCTTATGAGTCACATCGACTCAGTGCAGAGGTTTGTTGGAGCCAGGAGGGATATAGAACCGTTTATCCAGAGGATGGACCAAGTGAACAGGATGCTTATAGCAACTGGTTTTGACGAGGCAACTAAAACTGGCATCGTCAGTTATATGCTTGCCAGGATTGACTTACCAGTGATGCTAGACGCCGGAATTACATTTACATCCACATGGGAGGACGCGAGGAAGGTACTAATGGAGCGGTACGCCGGAGCGTCTAAACCTCTGGGACATGTGGCGGCCCAAATTTTTGCAGCCCGGAAGGTTCCACGAGAAGATGCCGCCAGCTTTGCCAAGCGGATTACGGAAGCCACGAGAAAGTTACGCAACCGTGTGGAAGAAGCGTGTACCGACCCCGTCGAGAGGAAGTGGAGAACCCTAATTTATGAAGAGTTGGCCTGTGAGGTGATCAACCGCAACCTCCCCGAGAAGGTTAGAACAGGAGTCCGGCTGAGCAGACCCTCCACAATAGAAGAAGTCCTGACAGCAGTGGTGGACGAAGAGGCTGGGGCGGCAGAAACCGTCATGGAGTGGGAGACCACAGAGGACCCGACTTGGACACAGGTCCGCCGGCGCCGACAGGACAGGAGCATACCCCCAGGGGGAGTCTTCAGAACCGGGGGTCATAAACCTACCTATAGCGATGTTCTACGCCAGGAAAGGCCCCGACGCAACGAGGTTGCGCGAGTACCAAGGAAGCCACAAGGGAGGCGACCCGCTGAGTGTTGGGACTGTGGTAAGCCGGGGCATTTTGCAAGAGAGTGCCCCTATAACAGGAGGCCAGCGGGTAAGCCAAGGCGCCGTATGGGGTCCGACATGGAGGTGAATAGGATTCACAGAGGTCGACCACAGCGCACGCAACGAGAGTGGACTGACGATTACAGTGGAGAGTCAGACGGTTCAAGAGCGGGAACCTCCTGCTCCGAAAGCAGCAAGGCCACCAGGAGGTCTGCAAGAATTCCCGGACGAGCCAGAGGACCCATCCGGGTGAACTCCATACGTACCAAGGAGAAGGTGGCATGAGGGCGGTACAGGGAGAATATGGGCAGAAGAACGGACAGGGAGACAGGCGAGTTGCCCATATTCTTCTGCGAAGCATGGGGAAGTGATTGCCTAGTCGACACGGGATCCGAGTGTACGGTGATAGACCCTTTGACCTTAAAGCGAGCCACCACCACAGGGGAAGTCAGAAAGTGCGCGTGTGAGCTAGTCACAGTGAATGGACGCAAGAAGAACCTAAAGGAAGTGGACTTAGAGGTCGAAGCTATCACCGGGAAGAAGATCACGGTGAAGGCACACGTAGCTACCCTGAAAAGCAGGTCGTATGGAGTGATCATCGGGTGCGATGTGATAGGCGCAGCGGGACTGACGCAGAGGTTCAACCGGGGTAAGTGGAGTATCTGCTTGGGAAGGAAGAAGTACCGAACAGGCAAGGGTGTACCGCAGAAGTCCGCCCCCCGCGTCAACACCTGCGTCCAGTGGAACGCGGACAGGCTGAGGGAAGCCATTATACAGGAGTACACGGACACCTTTTGGAGAGAAGGGGATGAGCTCACGGCAACAGGCAGGGTCACTCATAAAATAGAACTTACTAAGGACCAGGTGGTGTACGAAAAGCCCAGGAGATACCCCCTCAAAATGAAAGATGTTATTAAGGGACAACTACGAGAGTTAGTGGATCAAGGGATAGTGATCAAGTCGGCGTCCCCCTTCAACAGTCCCCTATGGGCCGTCCCCAAGAAATGTGAGCCAGGCCAGGCCCCAAAATACAGGTTAGTGGTAGACTTTAGAAAACTTAATCAGATTACTGAGCCTGAAAGGTACCCCCTACCAAGGGTTGAAGACATCCTGGACCGGCTGAGTGGCGCTACAGTGTTCAGTACGCTGGATTTGAAACAGGGATATCATCAAATCCGTATGGACCCGGGGTCTCAAGCTAAGACCGCCTTCACGTTCGACCGGGGGAAATATGAGTTTACCCGTATGCCATTCGGCTTACGTAATGCACCAGTCACCTTCCAGCGGCTTATGGACGAGGTCCTAGAGGGTCTGGGAGAGGAGTACTCCCAGATATTCATGGATGACATAATTGTCTTCAGTAGGACGCATGAGGACCATAGAGCTCACCTCCGCAGGGTCTTCGAGCGGCTGCGGAAGTACGGGCTGAAAGTAGCCCCTGAGAAAACAAGACTGTGCCAGACCTCGGTGACCTTCATGGGACATGTCGTGGGAGCAGAGGGCACGAGACCTGACCCCGGGAAAATCCAAGCGATAACCAAGATGGCGTATCCCCGCACAACGAGGCAAGTGAGAGCCCTCCTGGGAGCCATGGGGTTCTACAGACGATATATCCAGAACTTCGCAGACATTACGACACCCCTCACTAGGTTGCTACGGAAAGGAGCCAGGGTAGTCCTGACAACGGAGCTAGAGCGATGTGTGGACGCTTGCAAGGCAGCCCTGACAGGGGACCTTCTTCTCGCGTTCCCTGATCTGGATAAGAAGTTCGTCGTGATGACTGACGCAAGTGATGTCGCACTAGGTGCAGTCCTATCCCAGGGCGAGGGACGTGACAGTAGACCGGTCGAATATGCAAGCCGCCAGCTGTCAGGACCAGAGACCCGGTATAGTGCAACGGAGAAAGAACTGCTGGCAATCGTATGGGCTGTAGAGCACTTCCGGCCGTACTTGTACGGACAGAAGTTTGAAGTGCGAACAGACCACAAACCCCTCACCTGGCTCCGAGGTCTGAAGGAGACATCGTCGCGGGTCACAAGGTGGAAAGAGCGCTTAGCAGCATATGACTTTGAGGTGCATCATATTCGGGGCAAGGACAACCAAGTAGCCGATATGCTGTCGAGGCCAGTCAATGCCATCAATAGGGGGAGTCCACCAATGGAGGATGAAGATGCTGGAGTGATGGAGTGGGAACTCATAGAGAGAGAGATCCAACAGGGCGGAACACCGGAGTGGGACCCAGAGGACTTCGTGCTTCCAATTGGAGAGGTGCGAGAAACTCCAGCAAGGCCAGCTAGAGAGGAAGCGCCCTCGGTTCGGGAGGTCGATGACGTCGTAGACAACAAGAGGAGGCAGTTGATAATAAAAGAAGACGACTTGCCCAACCTTGACTGCGTTACGAGGAGGTACGGCCCACTCAGAATCTCAGAAATGTCGGGAGCGTGTAGTGCGACAGACCAGCAACTCTTCTCGGCCCTGGAACAGCGGGTGGGTAGAGGGGGGACTACCTACGTATACGCCGAGTCGCAGGATCTTCGAGAGCGCGTGCACAGGCTCCTTCAGGGTAGACCCGCAGGAGCACCCCAGGTACGTATATGTCTGAGGAAGTTGGAGCTGATAGAAGACGAGCGACAGCAGAGGGAAGTCGTCTTGGCCTATCATAGGGGAAAAACGAATCACAGGGGAGTCGACGAGACGTTTGAGAGTCTGCGGAGGTCCTATTTTTGGCTGGGCATGAAGCGATCAATTAAAACTCTCTTGGAAGAGTGTCAGACCTGTCAGCGCAGTAAGTATGACCGGCAACCACTACGGCCGCCGCTACAACCTGCGGAGCTACCGGCGGCTTACGGGGAAGTGGTAGAAGCCGACGTGTTTACATACGATCACCAGCTCTTCCTGACAACGATTGACAGGTTCTCCAGGGTGGCATCAGCATGGAGGCTGCGAAATAAGTCAGCCAGAAGCATTAGCGCAGCCCTTCTACGTTTTTTCGCTGCCTACGGGACCCCCAAAGTGTTAGTCCTCGACCAAGGGAGGGAGTTTGTCAACAGACGAATTAGGGCCCTGCTCCTGGAAATGAACGTCGAACCTCATTGGACAACGGTAGGACACCCGAAGTCCCATGGCATGGTGGAGCGATTACACTCGACGTTACTAGAGCACCTGCATCTCCTGTCGGAGTCAGGAGGGTACGTCGGAGGTGAAGCCATGGCCAGAGCTGTCATCGCCTACAATGCAGCTATACACACGGCAACCAAGGAAGCTCCGCAGCGAGTCCGATCGGATCAAAGTACATGGCCGTCAGTGCGAACTCGGAGCAGGCAGGCACAGCGGAGAGGGATCGCCACATATAACGCCAAGCAGGCAGACGTACCCACCTCTATGGTGGCCCAAGGTGACATCGTCTACATCCGAAATACACAGAAGCGCCGGAAGTCGGACCGAAGATTTCTGGGGCCTTATGAGGTGAAGGCCCTCCTCCCACGTCAGAGAGTTCGACTGTGGCGCCTGGGGACGGACACAACTAAGTTCGTCATAGTACACCTGGAACAGATACGTCGCATGCGGCCCCGCAAGCGCCCCCAAGAATGACAGAGCAGAGTTTTTCGTTCCCGTTGATTACCAGGAGGACTTCTTGTTTATTTACACAGTGTGCTTTTGTTTTTATTATTGTTCTCTTTTGTTTATTTACATGGTGTGTTTTTGGTTTTGCTATCGGTTTCATTTGTTTATTTACACAGCGTTCCATTATTTTTGTTATTGTTATTATTGTGACTAGGGACACCTGTGTACGGGGCGCCCATGGACTGGGGGGGGTAGTTAGCGGAGAGAGGAACTCCCGCGAAAGGGTTAGAGTCCATGGAAACGCCCCTCCACTAACAACTGTGCACCAGCTGATCCATTAGTAAATAAAGATAAGCCGGCAGTCTATGCTGAGACGTGCCGACAACCGTTACTTTAATTTGCTTTTTTTAAAACCTCTTCTAGTTCTCACCCTAGTTTAAGTTATATATATAAAGATTTCACATAAACACGTCAAAATAACAATCAATGATCAAACCAAAATATGAAATGGGAAACAAGACTAAAATCTTTCAACCGTAACAAGCGGTCTTCGTCAGAGTCAAAAGCCCAACAGTTAGGTTTGAACATTATTTATTGTGGTTTGAACATTATTTATTGTGGTTTGAACATTGATTGTTTTATTTTGAAATCTTGTTATATATATATATTCTAATGTAGTGCAATCAGTTATTATGTGGTATTTACTCATTGTAGGGTAAAAATCTAATGAAATGGTCTCCACATATAAAACTTTTAATGATATAAACAACGCGTTTCGAACACGTAGTGTTCTTCCTCAGGCATTAACTTAAAAATACAATGACACCAGAGAGTTATCTATAGTACAAAGTAAGTAAGTACAAAAATTAATATAAAATAAAATAAGGCAGAAAGTACGAACCTAAGGATGAGTGCCTCTGAATATGACTGACTGGAAATGGAATGTTTCCAAGTAACGGGTTACTTGCCGTTGCGTCTACAACGTGCTTGGTCTCCCATTCTCTTTTCTCCTGAAGACGGATTACCCGAAAATTTGAGTCTGTAAGTGTGTTTCCCTACTTTGTGTGTTGCTCTTTGTTAATCTCGAACTCGTATTGTGTCCAGTTTGGATCGTATTTCGTTTTATCAGTGAATATGTATATATATATATATATAACCAAATATATATATACGAGTTGAAAATTCAAGAAGAGTAACACAAGAGAGTAAGGAAACACACTTATAGACTCAAATTTTCGGTATCCGTCTTCAGAAGAAAAGAGAATGAGACCAAGCACGTTGTAGACGCAACGTCAAGTAACGGGTTACTTGCCGTTGCGTCTACAACGTGCTTGGTCTCCCATTCTCTTTTCTCCTGAAGACGGATTACCCGAAAATTTGAGTCTGTAAGTGTGTTTCCCTACTTTGTGTGTTGCTCTTTGTTAATCTCGAACTCGTATTGTGTCCAGTTTGGATCGTATTTTGTTTTATCAGTGAATATGTATTATATATTATATATATGTATATATAACCAAATATATATATACGAGTTGAAAATTCAAGAAGAGTAACACAAGAGAGTAAGGAAACACACTTATAGACTCAAATTTCGGTATCTGTCTTCAGGAGAAAAGAGAAAGGGGGACCAAGCACTTGCTGTTACTAGCCGTTGAGTCTACAACGTGCTTGGTCTCCCTTTCTCTTTTCTCCTGAAGGGGATTACCCAAAAATTTGAGTCTTATCCTTACTCTGTGTGTTACTCTTCTTGAATTTTGAACTCGTATTGTGTCCAGTTTGGATCGCGTTTCGTTTTATTAAGTCAAATATATATATATATATATATTTTGAATGTGAAGATTTTCTTAATTTTCCCTACTTTTATAATGTTTATTCAAGTATAAATTGATGAATGGTTATTTGCTATGTAGAGTTTGTGTTGCATTTGGTTGGGTAGCGAGTGATGAGATGGGTTTTGTGTGACAGTTGGGACCCGAAGAGGCGGATGACGGCGGAGGAAGCCCTGCACCATGAGTGGCTCAAGGCGGGCCCGAGCAGCAGCAGCGGCGGCAGCAGCGAAGTGCGTCGCTCCGCCTCCTCCGTTCAGCAGCCAGTGGCAGCCTCCGTCAATTCGCAGCCAGTAACAGCTGCCGTCAACTTACAGCGCTACCACCACCGACCACACAGACTCAAGCCCGTCAGTCCTACCAACAACTCAACGTACATCTTCTCCATTGACTGAACCTCTGTCTATCTTCCTCCACAGTCAACACGACCTAGCGCTTTATTCTTGATCTCAACGGGTTTGCTCCTACTTTCCATTCGATTTGAGACAACTTCTTGTGTACCCTTTTTATCACCAAAAACGAAATGACACAAGTGAAATCAGTAAACCCTTCATTATTCTAAGCAAAGTGTGATAATTGTTAGTTAGTTGAATGTTGTGCTTTGCACATTTGTGTAATAAAGGAAGGATTACCTCTTCCAATTGGACCTAACATGTAGCAAAAAATAGGATAAATTGTTTATGTTTAACTGCTATTAAATAAAAAAAAATTATATATAAAATATTACCTTTGTCAGTAGTAAATCGTTTATAATACTTTTTAAAGTTTTTACAGTCAGGCCTTTAATTAAGTAGAATTATAACGTTAATTAAGGGTAGCTAATCGCGATTGATTTGTGAGTAGACCACAAGAATAATAATTCCCGACAATCACTGGTGAATATTGCATCTCTTGAAATTCATTTCATTCTCATCATGTTCATTATTTTGCACTCACTCACCATGATTACTCCTAACTGTTAGGTGCAATGTGACTGTATATTCAGTTATTTAACTGATTTATATATATATATATATACATAAATATATATTAGGTTTTCATTTTTTTTTCCTGTATTTTATTGTCCGAAATTTGTGTTGTTATAACGTGAGAGTTATTCATTGTTTTTTTTTTGTTCATGTGCTCAAATATCTACATTTGAACTTTTAATACTTAGTCATTAGTTGCTAATTAAAGCAAAAGCAGTTAATTATTAGTATTTACCATTTTTCGGTAGCTGATTCCGAAGTGTGTGCGTGCTGTTGTAAGTGGAATTGTCGTCAACTTGAATTTAATCTAAGTGTTATTTTATTTGTGATTAGTTGTTCTTTTACATGGCATCCTACAAGTCAGTGTATGTGGGCTATGTATACTGAGCCATTTAGGCCATTCAAATATTAAACTTAATGTGATAATTATATATATATATGTATATATATATATAGCATATATATATATATATAAACTCAACCCTAGGGAAGTTATTAAAATACGATATATACTATATACATATATATATTTCTTCACCTCTGTAATTATTTTTTTTAATAAAGAAAATTACCATAAAATTATATATTGTTAATAGTTGAACGAAATGACGCGAGATCTGTCCGTGAGTGGTACTTAAATAATTGTACAAATTCATAACAATGAATCCAAACCTCTCTACTTGTAAAATACCTTTGGTGTAGCAAGTCAAATTGATTTGTACTTGAGTTATTTAATAAATCATTAAGACTTCCATAGCGATATTGGCTTTTTTATTTTTATTTTTTTTTTAATACTCACATTTTTTTTCTTATACTAAAATGGAATATCCACTGCAGTATAATATAATAAATAAATAAGTGTTGAAAA
The DNA here is from genome assembly GCA_026182355.1 of Hermatobates lingyangjiaoensis. Lineage (NCBI taxonomy): Eukaryota > Metazoa > Arthropoda > Insecta > Hemiptera > Hermatobatidae > Hermatobates > Hermatobates lingyangjiaoensis. The sequence continues at coordinate 315,427 of JAPFBL010000213.1, read as the reverse complement.
CATTGATGGATGGTGCTAAAACATTCTGAGAACAGAATTCTATTCAGTGTATCTGCAGTTAATATAACAACACCAAATAGTCGTAAGAAAAGAGAATTTTAAATATTTTTAAATTAAATTCAAAACTTTTTGTCGCTAATGTGTAATTTATATCCTGACACTATGATTTTCTTTTCATTTTCTTAGATGTGTAAAATCAGGCACTATGTGTGTTATATTTACTCAGAATTGTAGAACAAGTCTACAAATGAAGTAGTACATGATGTGGAGACTTATTTTTTATAATTTCCAGTAATAATAGTTTTTTTGTTGCTAAAACTACGTACAGGGTTTTTTAATATTTCGGTATATACCTCCATCATTTTCTCTTTTTGTTAGACTAAAATTAACCACTTATCAAGTGTTACAAATGAATTGGTAAAAAAAAAACAAGGAAAATTAAGTTACAAATAAACTTTGTTTTATAAATAATTCGAAACATGTTTATATTATTATTGTTAGAGTTCACCATAGGTTGTTGGTAATAATTAAACGAAAATCAAACATCTTAATTCGTTTCTTCTTTGACTCATTCCACTGGTTTCGGGTATAGTCCATCTTCCAGAGTGAATCAGTTCATTAGTTTCTCTCTTAAAAATGGACAAGATCTGAAAACCGGTCAAGTGAGTTAGGAAATATACCATGTAAGATGTATTATTTTCCTTTAATTGTTATAAGAATATTTTTTTACAGCTAGAGAAATGAAAAAGTTATATATTAAAATGAAATTAAACATTTTTTTTAAAGCAGTATTTATACAAAAAACTATACTCTTATAAATAACTTTAAATGTAATATTCCAAATTAAGGGAGATAGATACAAAACAGTTGAAAACCTCTACTCTTAAAACAGTACAACATTGTATAACAGTGATTCCCAAATTCAATTCCGCAAAATGAAATTTAAAACAAATCAAATTTTTTTTTACTTAAAAATGTACGCAAGTGATTTTATATTTCTATTCTGAAAAAAGTTTTTTGTTCATTAACTGTGCAATCTGTTATAGTGTGGTATTTACTCATATTAGGAAAAGTATTAAGTCTCCATACAAAAAAAGTTTATTACAAGAAACTAAACAACGTGTTTCGAACACTTGATGTTCTTCTTCAGGTTACATCTGCTCTGCTGGGGTGGTTGTTCGGGAGGTGTTCACCTCCTTGAGTCCTTGCTTGGTCTCACCTCACGAACAACCACCCCAGCAGAGCAAATGTAACCTGAAGAAGAACATCAAGTGTTCGAAACGCGTTTTTTAGTTTCTAGTAATAAACTTTTTTGTGTGGAGACTTAATCCTTTTCCAAACAAAAGTTTTTTATGTAGACAATAGCTTTTGATTGGTTGACAGATTGAAAAGTGGATACGAATGTGAGAATGACTTTTCGTATTCAATTTATTTCTTCCCTAGACAGAGATAGAGATATAAAACAGACTTTACAGTGACATAGATAAAGCAGACAGCCATAAAGAGAAGATGAAAAGCTCTTTTCCTCCCCCCTCAACCCCCCGGGAAATGGCGTCCAAAATCCGTCCCGGGGGGGGGGGGGGGGGGCAGAGCAAGTATTTACTAATCTAATACTAAAATATAATTTTTTTAGTATTAATGCTATTTTACCCAATAAATGAGTTCTCATATTGATAAATATTGATAGATTGTAATTTTTTAAAAGATTTTGAGGTAAAAAGTTTGGGAACCACACATTTTTTAACGTTGTCATCAACACTCAACAACGAGAAATTTCAACAAAATTGTACTATTAAAATTAGGGAGAATACTAATTATTGTTAAAAAAAAAATATTTTTATCTGTCAATATTCTTGAAACAATGATCATAAATTTATTAATGTTTTGAATATCTTATACACTTATATTCGTAGTAACTCTGTAAATAATAATTTATTTTCAATATTATTCAATATTTCAAGAGGAACTATAGTGAGTATAATAAATTACTATAAATGGACATTAATAAAATTAAATGTTCCTATTATTTGGAAAAGAATTAACTTAAGAAGGCTATTAAATACATTTATCACCATTCTTATACCAATGTTTAATTATTTTTGAAAATTATAAGAACTGCTGTGAAGTGGATCCTTATCACTTGTAACAATGTATAAATTGTATTTATCATATACATACAAAACATTTTAAAATACAATAATAATGATACAATGGAAATTATGTTTTCCTACTCTTCTGATACACAACTAATTATACTGAGTTTCGAAACATTTTAATATATGTCACACAAAGTGATTCTATACTTTCTTGTACTTACGAGTACATACATATTAGAGAAGAATGGATTAATTTCATACATAAATAAATTTTAATGTATGATAAACATCATATATAACTTTAAATTATACAAAGCACAACACAGGAAAAAACAATAAAAAGCACACTTACATAATTCAATATTTCGAACTGTTGTTCGTCATCAGGAGTAGACTAGAAGAGAGGACGAAGTGAGAGAGATCCTCCTCACGTCGAAGGACGGAGCGCGAATGAATCAATAAAGAGTTTGAGTGCTTCATTCTCGCTCCGTCTTTCGACGTGGGGACATCTCTCTCACTTCGTCCTCTCTTCTAGTCTACTCCTGATGACGAACAACAGTTCGAAATATTGAATTATGTAAGTGTGCTTTTTATTCTTTTTTCTGTGTCTTGCTTTGTGTGATTTAAAGTTTTATAGCCCTTATGGGCCGTTTCTTCAATTTAGTAAACATTATATATACTAAGAAGTTTTATAATTTGTTGAGGTAATTTTAACTGATTAGTCATAAAATTAATTATATTGTTTAAAATTCATTATTTAATATGAAGGTGATTGATTATTCCTGTTTCGTATGAAAATAAAAGGTAAGAAAGTATTGTGTACAAGACAAAATTTCTTATTGTTTTTTTCAACATAAATACATGCAGGGTAAAAAGCTAATGAAATGGTCTCCACATATAAAAATTTAATGGTATAAAGAACGCGTTTCGAACACGTAGTGTTCTTCCTCAGCCATTAACTAAAAAATACAATGACACCAGACAGTTATCGGTAGTATAAAGTAAATATAGTACAAAATAAAAAAGATTTTTAGCAAAAAAAGTGACTTTCCCGTCATGCATAATTCTTCCCAAACAATAGGTATCATCTACACTCTGGGGCCCATTTTTGTGATAAATATCAACTTGATCCATCAAAGATTCTGGACCGTAGCCTGGTAACAAGCAATGCTAACACACTCAACCACCCACCCACCCACAGACATCATCGAAAAAACTTCATAAAACGACTTCTGGGACCAAAACATATAATTCCGTCAAAATCTGGAGATCGAATTTGTTGACGATCACTATACTTTACTTATAGTAAAGTAATAAAATAAAAGAAGGAAGAGAAAACGAACCTCACTTCGTGTTCGAAAGGGTGAGTGTACGTGTTCGAAACGCGTTGTTTATACGATTAAATTTTTATATGTGGTGACCATTTCATCAGCTTTTTACCCTAATATGAGTAAATACCACATAATAACTGATTGCACTAATTGCTTTGAGATCCTTTGAGGAAAATAAAATAGGTTTTCGAAAATTAGTGTGCCTGTTAATTATAAAATCAGACAGGAAGTATGAGTAAGTAAATAACCCTGATGATTTGAAACGCCCCTTCAAATGATGTATCAGTGAGATACATCACTGATGAATTTATGAAATATAGTCTGATATGTTATCAATAAAGCACAACAGAGTTTGGGTAGTTAATTATATTGCCAATTTATTTTGGTTATTACTTGAGAAGGTTTATAAAAATAACATCCATATAGTATAGAAAATTAAAAGATAATTTGTGAGGAACTAGAGAATTGAACAAAATTAGACCGTGCTAATGTCCTAATAGACGATGCACTTACCAACTATAAATATAAAAAAAAAATCTTTCATTTCTGAGGTAGTACAGAAAGTGATTGATCGACATATATAAGCTTATTTTTGTACAACACACCACTGATACAAATAATCTCATTAGTATAAGTATAGCAGTAATAATATTTTTATAAAGCCAAAGTGAACATTTCTTGATACGAAATGATCTCCTACAAGAGAACATGGCTTTTGTTCAAATAGCCAGTGGATTTCTTACATCGTTTACTTGACCTGCTTCTGCATTGAATATTTAAGTCAAATTTTCAAATTTAAAACAAGAAAATATTCTTATTTTCTCTGAAAAACATCGAAGAAAAAATGTCGTTTTAAGATAATTTATAATTAAAGGTGTACGATAATTATATTTATTAATCTTCAAACAAAAGATTTCAATTTTGAATTATGTTGAACATTTCTGGTCTTTTATAGAATTATTATACTGGGAAATTTATGGCTCCTTAGTATTTCATAAAATCATTTTCCTTCCCCTTTGTCAAAAATCATATATACCAATTTTTCTCTGAGTAAGTGTTATCTTTTTTCCTGCATCTTGCACTCTGTTATAAGGTTGCAATGAATGTATATTGAGAAAAAATATATTAGTAATTAGCAGTTTACATACTCAAATTAAAGTCAAAGCCAGCTATTCAGTATATTTTAAAAGTTTTACAGTTTGGGGCTTCTAATTTTTGAAAATAATTAATATGAACTATTAGACTAGAATAGTGAAAAAACTGGATATTTGTCAAGAAACATAACTCCTCTTTTTGATGAAAGAGTCCATTCGTCACAATTCAATAGCATGGAAAGATTCTGGAACGTAGCGTGGTAACAAGCAATGCTAACACACCACCCACCCACATGCAGACATACATCATCGAAAAAATATCATAAAACGACTTTTAGGACCTCAAAACATATAATTCCGTCAAAATCTCGAGACCGAATTTTTTCATGATCACTATACTTTACTTATAGTAAAGTAGAAATGAAGAGACTACTAGACGGGCTTGACAATGACGATTTAAACAATAAAAAATATTTGTCAACAAACATAACTGATCTTTCTTGAGGAAAGAATCCATTCCACAGACTTCCAATATTATCCAAAGATTCTAGGATTCATGAACAAAAAAATGTTCATCTCATATCAAGGATTCTTCGACTACGAAGATGTACTACGTGCGAATCCCCGTCCGGCGCCTACAACAATTCACGAGGTAAAACGAATTTATACAATAATACTTAAACCGTTAGAGTAAAGAAAAAATGACCAAGGTATGAAAAGGACTGGAGAGCATATAAATAATAAAAGGGCAAGATTGATGAATAAAATTTATTGTCTCAGGAATGGCATTCTGATAAGCTGAGTTTACAATTTGGCACAGGTCCTCAATCCAACGCTTGTTTCTGAAACACAGAACGAAAAACTTGGTTTAATGACTTATAAATACACACAAAATAACAAAATATCTGAAAAATACTATAAATAAGTATTAAAATCATAATATTTTGAAAATAAATTGCAGTCCTTATCTCTCCTATACTTTTTTAAGTGAAATTAAATCATACCATCAATTTTCCTTTGAATCCAATCCAAATACTGGGCGACTTCAGTATTAATAGCGGGGTTCTCAGAGCCGCATTCTTTCTTTCCATAAGACACAAGACCAATCAAAGTGAAACGATTTGTTTCAGGATCAACCCAAACTACTGGGCCTCCGGAATCTCCCTGAAATGACAAAGCAAAGATTTAAATTTGAGAATATCATTAAAGAATGTGTGAAATGTAGTTTTGTAAATACTCAAGTGGCAATAAGGTACAATTTAAGACATCGTTTCTCTTCATCAACGGCTAGTCATGGCCGTTGATAAGGATGATATCACACTTTGTATTATTATCTTTTAAACAATTGATTTTACATTTATATAAAACCAGTCAATTTCGAACTTTATATATTGCTGACCAAAAGTTTTATATGTAACTAGAGTCCATCATAAGAGTTATGAAAACGAGAAAGTTTGGTCGTTATGAAAGAGAAGTCACACCCGAGAGCTGTTTTGGGAGCCGAGCTTACCCAAACGCTACAAGCTTAACTCGATGTTAGGAAAATTATTAAGTCTCCACACAAAAAAGTTTATTACAAGAAACTAAACAACGCGTTTCGAACACTTTATGTTCTTCTTCCGAAAAGAGATTGACTGTGGAGGCTTGACAGGCCATTTTTAATGCATTAATTTTGCAATCTGTTACAGTGCGGTATTTACTCATGTTAGGAAAAGTATTAAGTCTCCACACAAAAAAGTTTATTACAAGAAACTAAACAACGCGTTTCGAACACTTCATGTTCTTCTTCAGAGTTTCTTGTAATAAACTTTTTTGTGTGGAGACTTAATACTTTTCCTAACATGAGTAAATACCACACTATAACAGATTGCACAGTTAATGAGCTTAAAATTTAAACATGATCTAAATGTATATTCCACCTTACCCTAATATATTTAGATCATGTTATTAAATTTCTTTCGTTCATTTGACTTATTTACTTGGAAATGTCATTGGCGAACCTGATTTATAGTTTACCTACTACAATAAGGAAAATAGCCTGGAGGTTAGAATTCGTTAATAAAAAGGTCGTGAATGCAGAAACTGCAATCATATTCAATAAAATATGCTTGAGAGAGGATCTGCTGCCAATATATACCAAAAGATATGAATATATATTTATTAAAGAAAAGTTGTCGAGTGAAGCCCGGACCCGACCTCACCCAAACATACAAATTGACATTTTGGGCCGGGTCATACTCGGGTTTAAGAACTTCCTTCTAAAGCAGAGAAACCTGAGAAAGAACACCGCATGATCGAAACTTATTCTTTTGTTTTTCATAATCCAGTAACTTAATAGGAGATTGTTCTGTCATTTCCCATTAAATTGCTGAAAATAGTATTTTTTTTTTAAAAAAAATATTCGTTTTATAAAAATTATATTTAACATTGTTAATATTTTTAATAACTATGAGCGGGATTTTTTTTCAGATAAATGTTTTACTTAATCTTATTTTGAATAAATTTTAAAAAATAATATATTTCTTTAAGAAATCTAAACTTAAGATTTCTTAAAGAAGGTTCGACTTGGTTAAAAGCCGCAAGAAGAAACATAACTTTCATCCAGATAGTTCAAAATAACTATGCCCGCCTTATGGCTGGAGTGCCTTGGTTTGCCAGAAATGTGGATCCCCAGCTTGGAATCAAGTGGCCACTTTACTAATAGACTGTTGATAAATGAGGACATGAACATTCTAACCATTCTAATCAAAGGGCCAGAGTAGCCCCACAGTGTTGGCATGCTCACCTTTGGACTGGTAGGGCATGGGTTCGATACATACTCTGGCTCTCTCGATATATTCAAGCGGAAAGTGAAAAAAGTACGTTGTCCCTCGGAGAGGACGTTCAGCCGTCGGTCCCGAGCCTGTATGATGTCAGGTACTACTCTATGCCTGTAGGTAAAGATGCCTACTCCAGGTTAAATTTAGGACTCCCAATGTAAAATGTTCATTATGTTTGTATATTTTTGGTCTATCTGTGGACAGCCACTGCAACCTACCCTATCCAACGACCAACGAATACCGTATATCCGCGCACTGTAATGCACATCGTAACTAGGAGTTCCAGACCAGAGGCCTTCTACTACTGTGCTATTATAACTTGGAATGTCAGTAATTCAGGTCAGATATTAAGTTCGTCTGTACAGTAATGATGTTGTATTCGCGGTCATGTGGTCTTGTTAGTCATGGTTTTCAATGTTTTTAGTCATGAGTTGGAAAAGTAGTCAGATAGTCAGTGGATGAAGTAATTGTTCAGTGAGGTTGAGGAAGGTTGGTGGCACTATCCTTAAATGTTTTATCATTACACATACTTACAGAACACGAATCCTTGCCATGACCATAGGTACATATTTGGGTTGGATTTTCTGTTGCAACTCCTCTAAACCTACTAGCACAAACTCCAACAGGTAACACTTTTAAGTTGACCTTTCTCAAAACATTTGACATCTTACCATCAGCGGAAACTCTTCCCCATCCTGAAAATAAACATTATAAAACACACCACTTTCAACCAACTCCACTCAGGATACAAACATTAGACTGACCTAAGACTTTGACGTATTGGTCAATCAAATCAACTCTTCCTGAAGGTAAGCAGACAGGTTGAACATTAATAGTATACTCAATGTCTTCTTCTAACAGCAGCAAAGATATATCATTTTTATGGAACTTATCTTCGTAGTTTTCATGGTTAATCCATCTCGTTACTCTGATAATATCTGTCATATTTTTTGTTCTCCAACCATAGTCAACTTCTAAAATACAAATTTAAATGAAATATTTGTTTTGATAAAATGAATATAAAATTGTAAAATGTTCCTTACAGCTAATCATATAACAATGGATCATGATATTCAACAAGAACGGTAACTTATAGGTCGGTACCATCGAAAAATAAATCTTAAACTGCTCCAGTCATTTGAAACCTGCTTTGATAAGGATTCAATACAGACAAACATTGAAGTCTGTCAATTATCAAGTTATCAATATTGGTTACTATAAAGATTTAGAAAACACTGCAACCTATTATTCTATATAATCAATAAAACCGCACACCAAGATCTCAAGGTCCCTTTGTCGGTGAGATAATATATTAATGCCAATGCTTTGTCATATTATTGTACTTAAAAGCCATGATTAATGCAAAGGGATAAAAAAACAAACAAAACGAATAAGCTATTAACACAAAGGAGACGAATAACAAATCAAAACAAGTACAACTAAGGCATGCGTCCTTAAAACACTTAAAATGACGATGTGGAGAAAATTTCAATGCGTGCATTTCAGTTTCTCAAACGCTCATGTATGTGTGGAAAGTTCAACTGATAATACTATCAATGAACGGATAGTGTTGCAGCAACCTCATGTTACAATCTCAATATGATAGGTGTCTTTTAGGGAAAATAAAATGATGTGAATAAAACGTAGAAGGTAAGACGACTAACAAGTATACTTTACTGTTGAATGTGTTGAAGTAATATTATTAATAATGTACTGTCATGCCTCGGTTTAACTAAAAGAGGGAAACACCGGTCCGATATTCCCAATCATCCGAAGTATCGAAATACTACTGTATTTTAATGAACTCAGCTTTCTGTGATATTGTTGACTCTTTTCTACTTTTCTACAGGGTTTACAGGTGCCACAGTTAAAAAAGAAATGTTGAATATTTCACAAACAACTCACAAAGCAGGACCAAAATGGTCAAAAACACTGACCAAACAGATACACGGATTCCGGCACAGCTGTAAACAAAGCTACAGATTTTGTTCGTTGCTTCCAAAATCCGTTAAAATGAGGACTGTTAAATCGAGGTATGAGTGTATTTTCAGTATACTGTACAATAATCCCGCACTTTTTACGGATAATGGGGACCGAAGATACCCGCGAAAATCCGCGAATAATGGACACGCCTTTATAAAAAGCCTCTAAACAACGATCTTTCCAACAGAGAAAGAATCCTGACCTTACTGAATACTGTGCTGTATTGTAAATAAAAATGAAAAACAAAAAGAAAAAAATAAGAAATAATTAATAAAAAAAAAATTACGTCTACCGACTATAAGAGAGAAAGAGAGAATTATACCCATAATGCATTTTACACTAAATAATAATGCAAGTAAATAAAAAAAAAAATCGTAACTATCCTTTATTTTAATTTATAGATGAAAAGGCCTATTTCATTGCTTCTATTTTTTGATATTTTTATTATGTTTTAATATTTTTCATTCATTTTTAGTCTTTATTGAATATTTTTTGATAGCTTTTATTAGCCTTTAATTTAATACTGTAGAATATATTTTGACCCAGCAAGTCACTGGTTGTTTGATATCTTTCTCGATCGTACAAGAAGAATCCTGTATATTTTCTTCTCTAATACTAACTACTATACTTTTCATTACGAGTTGTATTTTTTTATATTTTTTTAATTTTTAATTGAATATATGAGGACTCCGCGAAACACTGAACCGCGAACTAGCGAGGGATTACTTGTATTTCTATTTTTCAATGAGGGTATAACTCCCCTTCCCGCATGCATATCAATGGTAAATAGATTTTTGGGTAAATAGTAAAGGAAAACTGACTTGGGCCGACATCATGGTATCCGAGTAGAACTCCCAGTTTGTCTTCACTAGTCCTCTTGTGAGTACAGTGGGCAGCGGTGATAGCATGGCGTTTCGTGATAATAGTAGCTCCGCAGAACAAGAACATTATATCAATATTCAATACTCCTACTATGAATGGGTATTCGTTTGGACGAGTTTCCTTACCTCCCACGATTCTTCCCTAAAATAACATTTCCTTATTGATTTGTCTTTGAACCAAAAAAAAAAAAACATTTTCAAACCTTATTTGAGTTTCCACAAGGGCAAGAAGTCATTCTTTTAGCAGGTCCCCAACCACTTTCAGAAGAGTCGATTTCTTCAGATTTATAATTCAAGAACCCATCCCATAATTCTTCAGAAGTTTTTGGTGCAGTCACTGCTTTAGCAATGCATTTAACCCTTCCAGATCCAAGAGCACCAGTGGTTAAAGTTAGAGTCATTCTATTCGACTTGGAAATAGTTTCAAATCCATCATTGGATCCACACAATTCAAATATTTTTTCTCCATTGAACAAGTAAAATAGATCATCCCTACACGGTGTTCTCTGGAATTGAAAAAAAAAATTAAATTAATCCGTCAATATTCACTTTTATGACAACTTTTATAACTGCTGGAATGTAATACTCCAACTTAGGTATAGTGACAAACATTACGGCCAGAATATTATTTGATTATGGAAAACATTTTCCCATTATATATTATATATGATCAAAACACAATATGAAATGGGAAAAAAAAAGGCTAAAATCTTTCAACCATAACAAGCGGTTTTGACTCTGACGAAGACCGCTTATTACGGTTGAAAGATCTTAGTTTTTTTCCCATTTTCTATTGTGGTTTGTTCATTTATTTTATATATATATATTAGTATATGTTGGTTGCAGTCCTTCAGATATGCATACCATACGTTGTTGTATACATCTGAGTAGTTTCTGTTTATAAGCTTCTTCTCATTAACTTCTCACAACGATAAGCTATATTTAGCTAAATCAAAGTTCATGAGAAGAAGCATATAAACAGGAACTACTCAGTCATGTTCAACATGCATAAATGTATATATATATATATATATATATATATATATATATATAAAATGATTGTCTCTTATCTTGAGTTTTATATTGTTTTCCTTCATTAAACTATTGCTTAATAAAATTAGGCAATTACTTTTATATAAGTGAATAGTAATTAATAAAGTCGTAAAATACAGTTTGTACTAACGGATCTGAGTTGAATTTCAGGGCAGGTGATGTGAATTCTAGCCTCAGAATCAAGAGCTTTGAAGTTGTAGGTGACTTTGAGGTCTCCTGGAGCATCTTCTGGATAGCCTGGGGTTTCAGCAATGATCTCTTCACCACCAACTGTCAGCTTCTTGTAGTAATTCTGGCCCATTGTGTTGGTCCATAGGGTCACGAGTACCACCATCCATAACATCCTGAATATGGTACAATATAATAACGTTCTCATGGATGTATCTCATACAAATAAGAGGTTAGTAAATCTTTTGCGTAAACCCAAACAAAACGGGCCCCAACTCTAATTAAGCCCCTTTTCTTTGTGTTTTATCCGAATGAAATTACCCTCTAACCGTCGCTCAAGAGCAAGTTCTGGTTCAAGCAAGACAAAGCAAGTTCTCACACCTCAAACCTGTCGTGAGATTGGCTAAAAGAGAACTTCGGAGGCTGAGTGATCAGTCTCAAGACTGATTTTGAGTGGGACCCCATAGCCTGGACCTAAGCACCCCAGATTTTTTTCTTTGGTGCTATCTTAAGGACAGAGTCTATGCAGAGAAACCCAGAACCATCACGGAACTCAAGGAAGCCATCAGGGAGGAGATGAGAGCCATTACCAATTCAGTCTGTAAGAACGTCATGAACAACTTCGTGCTGCGCCTCAAGAAATGCACGGAGTTAAATGGAGGCCATCTAGAACACATGCTGTAGAATGAAAAAAAAAAGGCCAAAGACCCTAGTGTTTTGAATATAATAAACTAGTTATGACCAAAGTTTCATTTTATTCGGACAAAACACTATGGAACGGGGCCTAATTAGAGTTGGGGTCCATTTTTTGTTTTGGGCCACCCTGTATCATATAGAAATTAAATAGAGTTTAAATTTAAAACGAGCAACAGTGGCTTTTATCAGAGACTAATGGGTCCGGAATACCATGCTCTTTTGTTCTGCATCAGTGATGGCAAATTTTTTGAGTTCGGCTTGTCAAAATTTTGAAAAATCGAAACATAATTTTCATGGTGTGTCACACATCGCAAAAGCAAAAACTAAAAATAAAATATAAATATTTATAATTGTTGTTAGTTATTTATTTGTTTAAAGCCATTCAAAATACAAAAACAAAAATGATGAAACCATAATTTACCATTTTAGCATTTCGAATTCAGCATGTTTTCAGAATTTAGAATTTCATATTAATATCAATATTAAAACAATTTATTTCAATGTTACATTAATTTTTTAATGTATTAAAATATAAAAACTAAAATTATGAAAGCAGAATTTAGCATTTTTATATTCATATCAATAATAAAACAATATATTGAAATATTTTTAATATGTATATTTGTTCCGCAAACATTATTATATTTGTAAATATTATCGAACTTGTACATATATGTCTGGTTTCAAAAATGAAGTCAATTCAGTTAATTTTCAATTTTATTTTTTAATACAGTTAAATTATTATTTAATGAATTAATAATATTATTTTAAACAACCAATTTTGGCTGTTATGAGAGACAAATATTTAAATTATGATATTTTTATCTTTTAAGATACATGTCATCATAAATGAGGACTCGGGTCAACACTGAGACCCGAAGCATGTCATTGCTTCGTCATCACTTTTCTATATAATAATGAGTACGTATAATGTGTGTAATACAAATTAAATATTTAAATGATCAAGCTCTTATTCAGCTGAACTGCTGAAAACTGATTGTACACCAAACAAGTCATGTTTCTGGTCCATATGCATAAGATTTTTAGGACTTTTATGTTTTCAATGATGAAGTGCAAAATCATTTATTTGATACTAATTTGTAATTGGGGATAAGGAGTATTACTGGGAGATGACTATCTAAACACTAACCACGCCTGATGTTTGGCTTCGGTTGATCTAATGAGAACCGGTGATTTCAGCAGATTGATTGTTAGCTGGTATGTTTAAATCATTCAGTCGCATAATGAGAGAACCCAGGTCCTAAATTAAATCATCATCTCAAATATCTTTGATCTTTCATCAAAAATAACTGGTCCCCGTTAGACTCACACAATGAATGCATCGTCTAACTTTGACGAGGACCTGTTACTTTGATCTAAAGAGCTTATCTTATTTCTTAATGTAGTACGGGCCCTGGTTAACCTAGTGGAGTATGTACTCACCTCTGGACTAATATCCTGAGTTTTGATTGTCAATCAGACTTTGATTACTTCACGCAGGAGATAAAACAATCCGGGCACATCGTCCATCAGAAAGGACACTAAGCCGTCAATCCCGAGCTAGCACGATTGTCAGATACTCGGTTAAAGATCCCTACTCAAAATACACTTGAGGTAGACCTACCAATGTAGGAGGCCTAAAGCAACTGTATTCAATCTAAATGTAGGACTCCCAATGACAATCAACTGGGTAATGTGGCTATCTAATGGACTTAATGGATCTAGTAGATCTAATGGATGTTGCATTACTAAAATGGATGCAAAATTATAAATGAGCCACACTTTCCATCCCTAGAACAGCACTAACAAGTGGACGCCTATAAAATGCAAGAACTGGAGAATGACAAAAAAAAATTCTACTATATTTCAGATGTTGACTTTTAATTCCTATGTCTATTATTAAATCTGCTTTAAAGAATATTAAACTATTTAAAACACTAAAGTTGAATTACAGAGTACAACACTTTTACAAATTATAACCTGAAAAGTAACTGAATAAGAAGTAACTTTTCTTTCTTAGTTTACTGACAAGAGAATACTTACATTATTCTTTTTGATAGATCAGATGTCAAAAAGGAACTGTTTTCAGATCGACCTACTCTTTACTGGTGAACACTTTGTTAGCATATCAATACATCATAATTAGCCCTGACAATAGCCAACTATTCGTCTGTATAGTAGAAAATTAGTCAAATATTGACTTATATTGAATGCAGTTCTATCTCTGTTTACATTTATTTCTTTGTCTTCAATGACATATAACCAAAAAAATAACCATTTATTGTGAATATATTCGTACAAAATTATTTAAATATGCATAAAAATAAATAATATATTTTTATTATACCAATACTCAGAGGCGTGCAGCGGTGGAGCGGTGACCCTGGAATCCACTAGAGGAGGACTATTTAAAAAATTCAGCACTGAGAATCAAATTTTAAGTACAACTCACTCATAAAAGGCTTTAAGCATTGTTTATATATACTCGTATATATATATAAACTATATTGACACAATGAACACTCAGAAATGAAACAGAAACTCACTACTATATTTCGATGTCCTCGTCATCAGAAATAGAAACGAGTCGCTCCGCAGACAGACAACGACTGGCCAGTAAAAATTTACCTTTTTGTAAATTTTGGTAGCAGTCCTCCTTGTATACATACATTGTTAAAAATTAGACCATATTTAGCTAAAACTTCCTTTTTCATAAGTTTCTCGAGTTTCCGGAATAACGATCTTGTTACTGTATCCACAGAATATAGTAAGTTACCAATCGACATGCTAAATGAACACATGTTTCTGCTGCCTTCAGTCATTATCAAGAAATGAATGCATTTTGGAGTTTAAAGCTTTAAAATGCATTGAAAAACTTTAACAATGTATATATATGTATATATATATATATATATATATAACAAGTTTCACAATAACACGTGAAACAACAATAAATGTTCAAACCACAATAAGAAATGGTAAACAAAGACTAAGATCTTTCAACCGTAACAAGCGCTCTTCGTCAGAGTCAAAAGCCCAACTCATTTGGATCTTCGTCAGAGTCAAAAACCCAACTCATTTGGTTTTTTGAGTCTAACGAAGGCCGCTTGTTACAAAGATCTTAGTCTTTGTTTTTCATTTGTTATTGTACTTTAAACAAAGAGTATATAAGTGAATCTCCAGTTTATATACATAAATATATAAACCTGGAGATTCTCAAAAAAACAGGAAAACATACATCTCAAATAATATGTTCAACAAATTGAAGAAAAAATTAACTTTTACATTAGAAGTAAAATATTTCTACATTGCATATGAATTTTCAGTATACTTACGAAAGTTTGGTCCATTCTGGATCACTTTTTCATAATTTAAATATAATGTACAAATATTATCAGAAATACGGAACCAAAACATAGCCGACCTTTCGACCAGTCATACTTGAACTGATACTAATATATATATAAAAAATACAATATTATTTTTCTATATACATAAAATATATAATAAAACATATGTTATATATCAACGTCTAACCCAGAGTAAGAAATCAGAAAAATTACTAAAATATTTCAACAAAAACAAGCAGTCTTCGTCAGAGTTGAACTGATCCTCAGATATTCTGACGAAGACCGCTTGTTTTGGTTGAAAGATTTTAGTCATTATTCTGATTTCTTATTATGGTTTACATGTTGATTTTTATTTCACATGTATTGTGTCATCAGAGTTTTTTTGTTTCATATATACAGTGGCGGGAGGTATCATTTGAAGCAAAGAATTCTACGATTTTCTTTGATTTGTTTTACGTCAAAGAAATAGTTTATGCCAACTAATATTTGTGTTTTATCAATCAAAAAAAGTTACTTTCTTATAATATTTGACAGTACGACATACCTTATATTTGCATATCAGATGATTTTCAATCAAGATCTTCACCTGAGAGTTTTTCAAAGAAGCGGGATCACATTCTTCATTAGCCGCTAAAAAAGCCCCTAGGGACTAATTTGAACCTTGTTAGCATATAAAGTCACTCCAGAGTAACATGAGGCAGATATCTCATAAGCTGCTTATACAATTACTTAACTTATTAGGTCACAGAAACCACATAAATATTTAACAATATATTTTACATAAGTTTTTCTTTTTAATGCTAATATTTAAAAAATTGTATTCTATGTACAATTTACAAACGTTAATTTTGTTTTACAAAAACAAATAGACATTTCCAATGTGAGCTATAGCAGGTGGATGGTGGTACAGCCATTAAACAAGCTGATAGACTGAAAGAGGCCCAAAGTCAAAGCCAAAGGGAGCCAAACCGCAAAGATGTCTCCTGAAATTATACATTTTTCGTTACATCGGTCGTGATTACTTTTATTAATTCTTGCTAAAATTAAATTATTTATAAATCTAAATTACCAACCTAAACTACTACCGAAAATATATAGTGGCTTGCTTCACCTTTGAACTACTGGTAGTCCCAGGTTTAATTCTCACTATGGCCTTGATATCTTCACATGGGAAGTGAACAAATCGGATCCCAACTAGGTTATCTTTCCTATAAATCCAATTCAGTTAGGCCAAATTTCCCGATGTACAATCAACCTGGCAATGTGACAACTATTACTAAAAATATATTTGCTAGAGATTTTATGTCTTCCTGGGGCCAGGATAGCCCAGTGGCTTGCGTGTTCGCCTCTGGACTGGTAGATCCCTTGTTTGATTCTCACTCTGGACTTAATTTTTTCACTCTGGAGATGAAAAAATCAGAGCACATCTTCCCTCGGAGAGGACGTTACGCCTGTTTTGACCTTATGCGTACATCGACTGTCGGTCCCGAGCCTATACGATGTCAGGTACTTGTTAAAGGTCCCTACTCGAAATATACTTGAGCTACGTAAAATTATAGGATTCCTGGTAATACTGCTCACCCAGTGCTAAAATGGATGCCAAATAATAAATGAGCCACACTTGCCATCCCTGGTAGGGGGAAGCAAGATGAAAGCTTATAAGTGTGGACATTGGAAACCAAACGTTTATATCTTACTAAACTTTGTAGTAAAGCATTTCAACCTAGTAGTGCTTTGAATAAGACGCACTAAAAGCTTTACACTTGTAATGAGAAGGTTGAAACGGGATCACTTTCTTAAAAAAGGACCTACGTCATACTACTTCTAAGTATGAGTAATATCACATAGTGGGGGCCAGGTTAGCTCAGTAGTTGACGTACTCACCTCTGATACGACTAATAGGACCGGGGATTCGATCCCCACCTGGCCCTCGATTTATTAATGCGGGAGGTGAATAAATCTGAGCACGTCGTACCTCCAAGAAGAACGTTAAACCGTCGTTCCCTTAGCCTGTACGATGTCAGGTACTTGTTAAAGGTTGCATCTCGAAATACACTTGAGTTAGGCAAAGTTTAGGACTCCCACTGTAGAATCAATCTTCATTGTGTGGTATCACGAAGGCTCGGCCTTCGTGTGTTCCCTTGTGGGACTACCACTGCAAACTAACCTAATATCACCACATAGTAACTGACTGCACGACAAAAAGAAGGCATTTTCCTTTGAAGCATTTCGTTTTACTTTGGTTTCGATTACTAATTAATTAATATCACACTGGGTTACGAGTACCACTACTGAAAAGTAAAGGGCTTGTCGAAATTGAAAAAGATTTTTATAAAACGAACATTGTTAAAACTTAGTAATAAAAATAAATCTAGATAAAGTCTGCATTAATCAATTTATGACAATAATATGTAAAACTGAGAATGTAAAAAAAAAACGATAATTGTGTTTTGTTTTTCAGTTGTAAATTACAGGGAAAGTAGCTAAAAGTGAAGTATACCTGATAGCGAGGTCAGAAGTGGCACTGAGTGCCCTGTTATTCAGGCTGACAATGCCAAAACAGTTGCTGTGCTTCTTACGGGTAAGCGCTCTCTCCAGACCTCCCATGTCGCTTAGCAGACCTTCCTGGCCATCTAGACATCATTGTCATTATTTGACACTTGCTTACATATTTAATGACAACAGATACATTTAACATAATTGGCTTAGGTCAAGCTCTCTGAATTTCATCATTTATACTCTCAGAACAAAATAGGACATTCGATGTAAACAACTTAAGTCAAGCTATCTTTTTTACTTTTTTTTTAGGATGGAAGAGATAATCGATAAAATGTTGTGTAAACGACTTAAATCTGAGCTCACTGAATGTAATTATTTATAGACATTGGGATATGTGACTTCGGATAGGTCATTTCAAAGAACTGATGACAAGAACAGCTAGATTAAACTAAGCCTAAATGAACATCCAGGCATGTAGAAAGTTGTCACGCTGGAGAAAATAATCAGTTCTTGCAAGAAACATGATTATTGGAAAGTTTATAATGATTGAGAAGTTGATTTGTTAATTAGTTTCCACATAATCTGGAGACCATCCTTCGGAAGCGCAGAGGGTCCAAAAGCGCTAACCTAAGGATCCGAAGAAGGAGAAAGGAAGTTACTTTCTTCCAAAACGTAGGGAGCCTGAATGGACATTACCAATGATGGTTTATACAGATTCTGCAAAGAAGGGGAAGAAACACCGTTGCACCTGCTGACTGACTGTAAGGCAACTTTGCTGCACAGAGGTAGGTGCTTCGGGACACTCAACAAAACCAAGAAAAACTTTTACCACTGGAAACAGCAAAAGTGCTGCGCTTCTTAGAGGCGTTTAAGCTAACTGATGGGGTACTTTAGTACAGAAGAGGGGAAGTAAAATATATTTTTTTTAAGACGCAGTGCTATAGTCACCCTCAAATAATAGTAATAATAGTTTCCACATACAAGAACACAGAGCAACCCCATACATTATGCTGTACCTACTCAGTCGGTATCTTGATCGTCACTCCTTGTTAGTTAGGATGAAATGTAATGATAAATGTCAAAATAAACAACTATGTACCATGAAAAAACACCACAATGACAAAGAAAAAAAAGTCAAAATTATAAGTCAACACATATCAAAAGAATTATAAGTCAAAATTTTTACATTTTATGGAAAAAATATTTCCCATTGCTTTAAAATTTGAGTATATTTTTCGTTTATTTCATTTGTAACTTTAAAGATAATGCCAACATTTTAAAACTCTAGAGTAAGCAGTTTACTGAGAAAAAAATGTTTTCTAAAAATCGGGTTTTGGCAAAAAAAGTGACTTTCCCGTCATGCATAATTCTTCCCAAACAATATGGATCATCCACACTATGGGGCCCATTTTTGTGTAAAAAATCAACCTGATCCATTAAAGATTCTGGATCCGTAGCGTGGTAACAAGCAATGCTAACACACTCACCCACCCACCCACACACACACACAGACATCATCGCAAAAACATCATAAAACGACTTTTGGGACCTCAAAACATGTAATTCCGTCAAAATCTCGAGATCGAATTTTTTCACGATCACTATACTTTACTTACAGTAAAGTAAAAAGGCTTGAAGAAAAACTTGTGCTTAAAGATCCGAAACTGGTCAAAAAACTTGTTTGATAATGCAAGAACGTTCAAACAACCAAACTTAAAATGGTCAAACAACCCCAACATCAGTTCCCGAAGTAAGACAATAGCTTTAAGTAAACAGACTGACAGCAACCCACTTCGAATGGACCTAGAGTTACTTTTTTTTTTCTTTAGTTTGATTAAGTGATGTTTTGACTGTAAGTGCATAATAAACATACATCACAACTTTCAGGGATTAAAATTATATATTGAAAACTACGTACGATTTATTAGATCCAACACAAAACGTAGACTCATAAAAAAAATAATTGTTTAACATTAATAAAATCAAACATGATGGAATACCTTGAATGAGTTTTTGGTGAATAGTGTCGTACAGCTGGTCGCCTGCAAACTGTTTGGAAACACCAACTCTCTTAAGAATAGCCTCGCTCTCCCACATCTTCAACACTGACTTATTCTCCTCTGTCTTCTTTTTAGCTCTACACTCCGCTATCAAACTTCCCCAGTCCACACCAAGAGCGTCTCCTGAACAACATTCAATTATATTAAAACTCATAAAATTCTCTCCTTAAATATAACAATGCAAACATATTGTTGTCAAAACTTACTGAGTTCTATTTCAAGGGTCTTCAACCGGTGGTTCGCGACCGCCAAGGGGGTCGCGAAATGTTTGAAATTGTTTATTTTTAAATAAAGGACTAAATTAAATAAATATTTCTTTATTATTAATGCAGCACAGCAATCTCATTAAAGTTACTATTGATTAAATTTATTTTAATTTTCCCTTTTTTTTTGTTACTAATTTTATTTTTGTTCTCATTAAAAGGTCGCGAATAAATTTTGGCGTCAAAAATGGGTCGCGATGTAAAAAAGGTTGAAGATCCCTGTTCTATTTAATAGGATTTAAAAAAAAGCAGACAAGGAACATTTTTTTTCATATTTAAAAAAAAGTACTTACGCCTTGAAGTAGTACGTGTTTTCTACTTTTTCTGTTATTAATAACTACAGATAAGCAAGTTAACTAAAATTATAGTGCCTAGGAGAAAACTTTAAGCTTTCGGTCCCGAGCCTGTACGATGTCAGGTACTCGTTACAGATCCCTACCCTAAATGCACTTGAGTTAGGCAAAATTTAGGACTCCCATTGTAAAATCAATCTTCTTTGTGTGGTATCACAAAGGGCCAATGTTCGGCCTATGCGTGCTCCCTTCTGCGAATGAAACTGTAACCTAACCAAACCTAATTAAAATTAGAATTATCAGTAATAATGTCCGTCATACCTCGTAAAGTTTCTGTAGAGCTCGACCGGTTTCGGGTCCATCTGGTTCCCATCTTCAAAAGCACTGACTGTATTTTATTTTTATTTTTTAAATTAATCTAATTAAAATTAATAAATAGATAACAGAGACAAACAAAAAGTAAACATCTGTTGCAGTCATGGCGGAACCAACGCATTATTTACTCCAATTAGTCTTATTTAAGTTTATAATAATGCAATATTTGTTTAAACCTTATGGTCGAAAACGTGATTGTAAGAATTATCATGTGGTAGTCTTTTCGAAAGCAGGTACATTTTAAAAACTAAGACCTTTGTAGCTATAAAAGTCATGAAACATAATTATACTAAAAAATTATGATAACAGAGTGTCATGACAACAGAGTCATTCGAAATAATTGGCTTGGGTCAAGCTCTCTGAGTTTTACCATTTATACATTCAGAAGAAAAGAGACACCTACCAAGCAGTATTGCCATTGTTAATTGTTATTCTGTTTCCATTATTCAAATTCATTTTTGATTACTCATCAAAACGTTGATTACTCATGCCAGAACTCTTGATGCAGTGATGGGGCTCCTCCATAAATAAAATGGTGTTAAATAACAACTGATCCATTTTCCAGTCCTTTTACAGCACTAATGTTGAAACAGGAGTCGAGAATGCTGACTATTGTATCATTTATGTTTCATACATTACACCAGAGTTTTTCAAACTTTTTTCGACGCGGAACCCTTTTCGGTTCCAGTAACTTTCCCGGGAACCCCAGATTCTAATGATGTTATACAATCATAATATAAATATTTTCATATAACTTTTTAAATAGTATGTATGTTTAAAAACAAATCAAAATTAATATTACTGCAATGTGTATTTTTCGAATACAAATTTAAAACTAAAAGATTTTAATTTTCATATTTTCCACAAGTGCATAACACATAAAATAGAATTACTAGCAATTTTAACACAGTTTGTTTAGTAATAATTTTTGGCTTTATAGTTGAGAGTTTGATTCTCAAGTTAGCCCCAGCATTAAGTCTACTTCGGTATTTGGTTTCTATGGGAGTTTAAAGGGAAAATCCAGTTTCACATAAGTAGGTAGTGGGAAATGGCAGCAATGTATGAAGTTCTACATTTGCAATAGCAGGAAATTCGGGAACCAGATAGTTCCAAAAACTGACTAGTGATTGATCCTAAATATGAATAAAATTTTGACTACTTCTACTTATGGGTATATATAGATATAAACACTATTCGGTTTCATGATTCACAAGAAATATAGAATAAATCCACAAAAAAAATTTAGAAGAATGTTTTTACTAAATGTTTTTTACGAAACCCGAGACAGTGAAATAAGGAACCCCTGGGTTCCGCGGAATCCACTTTGGGGACCTCTGCATTACACCATTACTTCTCAAACAGTGCGCCCAAAGATCTCCAAAGATTAAATTTATTTAACAGAGTAATATTTTAAAAAGTTCCATCATTTTCAATTATTTTAGAAACACCACGTATATGCAGTTTTAAAGTCTAAGTCAAGTCTTCGCCATTTGACTTTTGAAACTGGAAGGTAATCTTTAATCTTTAAGCAGGAATGGATAATACTTTCTCTTGTCCTTTCCTTGGGGATTTAAATTAGTTACTGATCTCTCTCTCACTTTTTTTAAAAAAAAAATATTCCTTTTTAATTTCCTATCATTTTACTACTTTCAAATTTCACAACTAATTTTCTTAAAATCAGTGATACGCCTTGCTTGCTTATTTCATAGCCCTGAAGTAAATAAGTTTGAATAGCACTGCATTAAACTATAGCACTACCGTGACACAGCTACCCAAACCCTAACAAACCGCTACCACTTACAATTAGATAAATGAAGTCATTAGTAAATGTTTTTTGCAACTAATTTTTAGAGAATTTCACTATTAAATTTAAGTAGGAAAATTAATATCCCCATTCAAATTGGGTGTTAATTTGTCAAACAGGCTGACAAACAGAGAGACGTACACTTAGTTTTGCAAATACTGAATTTTCTTCATATATAATCTCTTCTTTACATCACTGAAATAATAAACAAAATATACACAACTGACTATTCAGACTGTACACTATTGTTTTATCTATCAATTACTTTATTAAATTCGTACAATCAAAATTGTTTCGTAATAAACATAAATTTCATAAGAAGTATTTCACTATAAGTTACACTTGGTTGGTAATGCTATGCTTAATATAGTTCACAATTTTTTAATATTATGAAAATGAATTAAGTTCCTTATTTATTCACATTGAAAATATTGATATTAATATGGTATGTATTGTAGGGTAAAAAGCTAATGAAATGGTCTCCACATATAAGAATTTAATAGTATAAACAATGCGTTTCGAACACGTAGTGTTCTTCCTCAGGCATTAACTAAGGGTGAGTGTCTGTGGTACAACTGTAGTACACCAGTTGTACCACAGACACTCACCCTTAGTTAATGCCTGAAGAAGAACACTACGTGTTTGAAACACGTTGTTTTTACCATTAAATTTTTATGTGGAGACCATTTCATACCTTACAATGAGTAAATACCACATAATAACTGATTGCACTACGTTAGAATTAATATGGTATGATTTCATTTTCTTTAATATGCATTATAGTTCAATATAAAGTTATTTAAGATAAAAAAAACCTATTGGACCGCTGAAATATAATGGTAAGTAGAATACCTTTACTGTTCTTAGACTCTTCCTCAAGTTCTTCATCAGATATTTCTTCAAAATCTAAACTATCCATTCCTTCTTCTTCAGCCATCCTCTGATCCAACAGCCTAATAAACAATTTTTTTTTAACATATTTGTTTAAATATACATATACGCATATGTTGCGTAACAAGCATATGTAGTGTGAGTAATAGAACTTTGACAAACATGAGCAAAGAATGAAACCCACTTGTTTAACTTTTCACTTTGTTTTCTAATTCTGGATCATCATGGCAGTAGATCCCTTGGCCATCTTCTCTTAAGTCGTCTTGGGGGGGGATTTCGGGAAGGTGAGGAAGGAGCAAGGTTTTGTAGGAGAGGAACGTTTGGTATGAAACGCCTTGTAACGATTAGTGGCTAAATTACGTATAAAAGCGATTTTTAGGTCTCTATGAAGAGTGTGGTTTGTGACATTATAAGGTGCATTAGTGATAGTACGGAGGATTTTTTATTGTAATGATTGTATTTTATAAATATTGAAAGGTTTTGCACAATCCCATATTTCAAGTCCGTAAGTCCAGATAGGTCGCAGCAATGTTTTATATAACAGCACTTAGTTGCGGAGTGTCTATTTTGAATGTCTCCCGAGAAGTCTGTACGGTAATAAGTAGCGTCGTTTTAGAAGAAACAATTTAAAAAATAATTACAATTTTATTTCCATTTATTGAATTGAAAAGTGAATTGTGTCTGCTCTAACGGATGAATAATAGTAGAAAGCGTAAGTTTTACCTGTGGTCAAGATTGGACGATGTGGTAGATGGCGGATGAACGCTCTCCTCCTCTTTAAGTCCATCAACATTGTCTCTGTCTGTTTTAGCTTCTTCTACAAGTGTAGTATCCTCAGCCTGCAATTTGTACAAGTTTTTTAAAAGATAAATCTACTTTTTTTTCTATTTTATTACATCATATTCCACATTGTATTACATTCATTAATTACAGGTTTTGTGGGGTAGTAATAGAGTGATTAAGCGCCACTAATAGCCTCTAACACTCAACTCCGACTTTCGGCCTTCACGAGGCTACCCTGTTAACCTGCTATACGCAGGGACAAACGAAAGAGGAGGAGAAGGTGACCAGGGGTTGGGCCTGAACACCTTCGTTTCAAATCCTTCCTAATCCCCAAATCCCCTCCTTTTATCTCAGCCCCAATCTAAGGTGCTATGTGATCCGCTCGGAAGGATGAATGATACAGAGGTTACTGTATTATGAGCGAAGCCTCAAGGGTACCAGGCGACCCCCTTGAGTAAATAGCCTTACTTCAGTATGCGGTGTCCTGCCGGAGCGGACAAAATACCACCGATAGAGATACAGGGATTCTAAGGAGAAGGAAGTCCGGAGGCCATCCTCTGGAATCAGAGAGGGTCCGCTAACTAGTAGAGCCAACTTCCCACAAGTGCACCTGAGGACCTGAAGAAGACCGTCCCGAAGAAGGAGAAAGGAAGTTGCTTTCTCCCGAAACGTAGGGTGCCTAAATGGACATTATAAATGATGGTTTGGGCAGATTCTGCAAAGAGGAAGAAACACCGTTGCACTTGCTGACTGACTGTAAGGCAACTTTGCTGCACAGAGGTAGATGCTTCGAGACACTCAACAAACCATAGAAAAACTTTTACCTCTGGAACCAACAAAAGTGCTGAGCTTCTTGGAGGCGTTGAAGCTAACTGCTGGGGTACTTTAGTACAGAAGAGGGGAAGCACAATAGTTTTTTTTTTTTAAGACGCAGGCTACAGTCACTCCCAAATAATAATAATACATGTTTTGAACCATAATTCTTATTTTTTACATTATAATAATATATTGTTTGTTGTGTTAAGGCAATGTCATAGAATAATAATAATAACAATATAAAGTTGGCTCAGATATTGTAACATAAAATGTCTTGTGATTAAAATTTTTAAGGTTCAAAACTGTAGAAAATTTTTATAACTCTTTATAATACTGTTTTGTGATTAATAAGGAACCTCTCAAGGAATCTTTGTTTTTTTCAATAAATTATCAATTAGTGTTTTAGGATACCTTAATGATGAGGCTATTTGATATATATGTTCAATTTCTTCATTGAGAAAATCTTCACTACACAATTTGAATGCCCGTAAGAACATATTTCTGAACACCGCCTTTTTAACATTAGAAAGTTGAGAGGAGAAAAAATGAACATAAGAAGGAACATGAGTAGGTTTTCTATAGATACTGTATTTAAGATTGTGGTCTTAACGATGTAAATATAAATCTAGAAAAGGTAGCTTATTATACTTTCAACTTCTAAAGTGAAATCAATAAATGGAACGCACTTGTTAAGGGTGTTCAAAAAATCTGCAACGCATTCACTGTCTGACCAAACACAGAAAACATCATCCACGTATCGAAGCCATCTAGTATTTCTTGGCAAAATCTTAGGGAGAAATTTCATTTCAAAACATTCCATAGATTTATTACTAAGAATTGGGGATACACCATTTCCCATAGCTATTCCAAACTTTTCCCTATAAAATGTATCTCTAAAAATAAAACAACAATCACCAAAACAAAGATTAATTAATTCTATAAGAGCAGACTCAAAAATAGGCATACTAAAATTTCTTTTATCGAACTCTGCTCTTAAGTAGGTCAGTAAATCTTCTACAGGAATGTTTGTTAAGAGAGATTTCACATCAAAACTCATCAAAGTGAAGTTGTGGAAAGAGAAAGAGTTCAACTTTGAAACAAGGTCCAAACTATTTTTTATATGACTCTGGGAAATTGTACCAACCAATGGGGACAAAATATGAACCAATCATTTGGATAACTTATAACCCACAGATCTAACCGAGCTAACGATGGGTCTAACCGGGTTACCATCTTTATGTGCTTTAATTAATCCATACATATAAGGCAAACAGGGAGATCTAGTAGCAAACCTGGCAAACATTTCCTTGTTATTTTTAAGAATACTCTTTAATTTTTTGTTAAATGAACTATTACACTTCTCGGTAAATGATGAGACTCTGATGAAATTCAACCAATTTTTTGGTTGAAAGATCTTGATCCCATTTCTGAATTTACTGCTGTAGTTCAGAAGTTAATTTTTGATTTCATGTGTTTACAGTGAAATATTGCTATATATATATATATATATATATATATATATAATATATATATATATATATATATATATAATCAATTATAATAAACAAAACAGTTACACTATTGGTTTTAATTTAACCAAAATTGTTGAAATTTTTGACTTTGATAATAAAAACCAACAATACATTGTAAACAAATGAAACACATGAAGTATTGTGTACAAATTGATGTTGATGCATGTAATACACAGTGGAACATGCTGGAATAAAATATAAAAAAAAACAACATTGTAAACATGATCTGGCGTTAGATACATACATCATCTCTGTTGAGTATATCATCTGGGTCATCACTGATATCACTGAGTTCATCTTCACAAATTGGTGGAGGTTCTTCAATACGAGCCCTTTTCACTGATGAAGCATCATCACTGTCTCGAGATCTCATCTTCCAATCTAAACAAAACAACGATAATGTAACCAAGATATGTAGGGGCACTGAAAATGGATAATATGAACAAGTTTTTTGAAAAAAAAAAAATTAAAAAATAAAATAAATGTGCCTACATGAAAAGATGTTTAAATGACACGTTGGAGGGTTGGTATACGAATGTGTATTTCATATATATGTTAGAAAAGTTAATAAAAGTCTCTATATACAGTATTCCATCTTCGCTATGACGTTACCTTTTGACCTACTTAAAACTTCCCCAGGAACAACTTGATTGCCAAACTCCATCAACATCAATAAATCATAGTCGTGCACGCGTAATTGTGTGGTATTTACTCATTCTGAGGTAAAATGGATAAACAAACAAAAGTCTCCACACAAATGAAGTTTTATTCAACAACAACAACAACGCATTTCGAACATTTGTGTTCATCATCAGGAAGACACCACAATAGAAATTATATCTAATCAGTTACAAAATTAGAGCGAAATAATAAAGAAAGAATTAATGACATACCAAGAGGATGCGGTGCTGAAGGGTTGGCCCACCTC
The DNA here is from genome assembly GCA_026182355.1 of Hermatobates lingyangjiaoensis. Classification (NCBI taxonomy): domain Eukaryota; kingdom Metazoa; phylum Arthropoda; class Insecta; order Hemiptera; family Hermatobatidae; genus Hermatobates; species Hermatobates lingyangjiaoensis. The sequence goes on along the minus strand of JAPFBL010000213.1, from coordinate 287,712 downwards.
TATGTATGTATGTATATATGTATGTATGTATTTCACGTATTTATGTGAAATCTTTTTATTTATGTATATATGCATGTATGTACACACAACCCTTCAGCACCACATCCTTGGGTATGTCATTAATTCTTTCTTAATTGAATTTTGTTATTTCACTCTAATTTTGTAACTGATTAGATATAATTTGTATTGTAGTGTCTTCCTGATGATGAACACAAAGTGTTCGAAACGCGTTGTTGTTGTTGAATAAAACTTCATTTGTGTGGAGACTTTGTTTGTTTATCCATTTTACCTCAGAACATTAATAAAGCTTGACTGGCCTGTTTAAACTTACGAGCTATGCAAGCGTTTAATCTTTGGTATTTACTCAGGATTAGAATAAAGGGAAGGAACACTTTTCCACACAAAAGATTTTATCCGATGTCGAAGTTTTTCGAACACTTGGTGTTCATCATCAAGTTACATCTTCCTCAGTAAGGTGATGTTACGTATTCAAGGATGAAGTTATTCAAGTCCATGTATTCAAGTTGGCCATGTAAGTTGAACACACCAAGTTGGATAAAAATTGTTCTATGGAGACTTAAGTGTTTCTTCCAGTCATTCTAAGCATTAATAAAGTTATTTGGGAACGCAAGCAAACATTATAATCTATATATTAATACGCTAGTATTTATAAAAACAAAGCATTAACTAAAAATAAAATTTTTATGTATATAACAAAGAACTGCGTAAAATAATAGTAAACAAATTTAGCAATTTAAATGTGAAATACGGGTGATAGTTCAAAATATTATTCATTACCTTCCTTTTCTTTTTCGGAGTGTGGGAAATCTTTGTCTTCACTGTGCTTACTTCTCCTGCAATACAGAATAGTATGTCTGTATTAAATCAGTATTTAAATTTAAATCTGTATTTAACCATTAGCATCTGTATTAAGGCTTACTCGTAAGTCCAATAATGAGAAAACTAGAATATTAACATTTTCAGATTTGTTCAAAAACCTGGCAAGAATGTACAAGTCTATGACGAGAAGGAAGAATAATGGCCCTAACGAAAGAGTTACCTCAGGCCAGAAAATTAACATTAATTTTTGGTCCAAAATTAATTTTCATGAAACAAATTTTAATTACTACCATTTTTATAAATATTACTTAAGTGATTAAATTAGGGCAATAATTATGCGTAACTGCTACTATTACAAAGTGGTGTAGTGTTCTTCAAAGGCATACTTATACAGTAAGTTACCTTTCTTCTTGAGCAAGCGAGTCCCTGGGTGCCCTAGACTGCCAGTCATTCATCACCACCCTGCAGACAGTGAGTATTTAAAATTAAATTCATGCATTTCGTTATTACCACAGAGGTTAGTATTATTAATATTAGAAGTATAATACACCGTCTTACTTCGTACAATGCTGCTGTAGCTCTCTGACCATTTTCGGACGTCACCCATCTTCAACTTATCTATTTTTGTTGAAGATGGGTGACACCCGAAAATGGTCAGACAGTAAGATGGTGATTATACTTCTAATATTAATAATTAAAATTAAAATAGTAATTGTTTCGAATACCCACAAATTTAGGCATTAGTGCTTTGTTATAGGAGGCTCATTTGTTAGCTGTCATACATTTATTCTTCTTCTTAGGTAACACCCACCTTTGGCTGTTGAACATTTGGTCATGCGCTGACCAGTAGAGACGAGCTTCAGTAATAAGAGCATCTTCATAATGCATATCATCAAGTGCTGAGCAATGCTTGAGGCACCATTTTAGTTATAGACGAGCCACATTTCCGGGGTGATTCTACATTTAGGAGTCATACATTTTAATTTAATCAAGATTATTAATGAGACCATGCATCCCACAGAATCGGAACCAAAAGATCACTTTATGGCCTCCTCTCCACAGAATTGCAATCTCCAGTACTAAATAGCAAGCACGCTATCTGTTAGACCAAGGGTCTTCAACCGGTGGGTCGCGACCCCTCAAGGGAGGTCGCGAAAGGGTTAAAGCGGGGTCACGAAATGTTTGAAATTGTTTATTTTTAAATAGAAAATAAAGGACTAAATTAAATAAATAATTTATTTATTACTAATGAGGCACAGCAATCTCATTAAAGTTACTACTGATAAAAATTTATTTTAATTTTCTCTTTTCTATTTGTTGTTAATTTTATTTTTGTTCTCACTAATCGTGACGTGAATAAATTTTGGCGTCAAAAATAGGTCGCGATGTAAAAAAGGTCGAAGATCCCTGTGTTAGACCTCACCTGACCTCTCAAAATTGAAATCGTGTCTTTAAAATACGAATTACGACTGTACGTATATTCTTACGAGGTGTGTAAATAAAGTAGTGAGACTGTTTTTTTTTAAATTTTCTATTCAAATATAATTACAATGTGATATTGTCACCTTCAAAATAGTTCCCTTCGGAAGCCACACAGCGCTGGAGACGGTCCTTCCAATCATTGTAGCATTGCTGGAACTCGGATTCTGGAATGGCCTTCAGCTGGTCGGTTACAGCAGTTTGTATGTTTTGTAGTGTCCCGAAATGAGTTCCCTTGAGGTGATTTTTCAATCTCGGGAAGAGGAAAAAGTCACAAGGACTCAAGTCTGGTGAATAAGGAGGCTGAGGAGCAACATGAATGTTTTTACTGGCCAAAAACTCGTTTATTGAGATGGCAGTGTGACAGGGCGCGTTGTCGTGATGCAACACCCACTTGTCTTTGATGTCAAAATGTGATGAACGGAGGTGTGATTCAAATTCAACTGTTCCCCGATCATTCTGACTGTCAAGCGTCGATCTGAACGCACAAGGTTCCGTACTCTGTTGACATTTTCATCGGTGTTTGCACTTGAAGGCCTTCCGCTTCGTGGTTCATCTTCAATCGACTCTCTTCCTTCTGAAAATTCCTTAAACTACCGAAAAACCTGTGCCCTTGATAAAACACGTTCTCCATAGGCCTCCTGAAGTTTTTCAAAAGTTTCGGTTGCATTATGTCCAAGTCTGAAGCAAAATTTGATTGCACACCGCTGCTCAACTTTGAGGTCACTCATTTTTAAAACGCTCAAGAAAAAACCATTTCACGAAAACCAACGCTACGGACAAACAAATGACTGTGGCGAGTTCAGATTCATACTGGAGGCGCATCACACGTGCACCTGACGCTACTCAAGGCCACGCGTCTCCAGCGTTGCCAGATCGAAAGCGACGTTGCCAGTCTCACTACTTTATTTACACACCTCTTATATTCTACACTACTAACGGTTTTTAATACTGTAATCGTAGAGTATAAGAGGTTTGTGTATTTTTACCTTGATTAATTGAAAACATCCTACTTTTAGCGATTTACTGTATATCGTGATCTGTGAAACTCAAGTTTTTAAATACTCTATTAATCAGTATAAATATAATTATCTTTTTACTCTGAGAAATTAATTTATTTATTTATGCTTATTTATTCAATTTATACTACTATAAAGTGGAATCAGACCTTTAGTACTGAAGACTGGAGATACGGATCTTAGCCATCACTTTGTCTTGTGGGAGATAGAAAGAATGAAAGCGGTTGGTCCCAAAGCTGTGCGATATCAAGTACTCTTTAAAGAACCCTCCCTTACTTTGAATGAGGTCAAATTTAGAACTCTAGATGTAGAACAGAGGTTCCAAAGTGGGTTCCGCGGAACCCAGGGGTTCCTTATCTCCTCACTGTCTCGGGTTTTGTAAAAAACATTTAGTAAAAACATTTTTCTAAATTTTTTTTGTGGATTTATTCTATATTTCTTGTGAATCATGAAACCGAATAGTGTTTATATCTACATATACCCATAAGTAGAAGTAGTCAAAATTTTATTCATATTTAGGATGAATCACTAGTCAGTTTTTGGAACTATCTGGTTCCCGAATTTCCTGCTATTGCAAAAGTAGCTCTTCACACATTGCTGCCATTTTCCACTATCTACTTATGTGAAACTGGATTTTCCCTTTAAACTGCCATAGAAACCAAATATCCAAGTAGACTTAATGCTGGGGCTAACTTGAGAATCAAACTCTCAACTATAAAGCCAAAAATGATTACAAAACAAACTCTGTGTTAAAATTGCTAGTAATTCTGTTTTATGTGTTATGCACTTGTAGAAAATATGAAAATTAAAATCTTTTACTTTTAAATTTTTATTCGAAAAAACACATTGCAGTAATATTACTTTATTAATTGTTTTAAACATACATACTATTTAAAAAGTTATATGAAAATATTTATACTATGATTGTATGAAATCATTAAAATCTGGGGTTCCCGGGAAAGTTACTGGAACCAAAAAGGGTTCCGCGTCGAAAAAAGTTTTAAAAAACTCTGATGTAGAATAAACCACTCATGCGGTTCATCCACATCTAAAAATGGGTGTCTAATAACAAATGAGCCACACTTTCCAACACTAAGACAGCCTTCAATGTGAAGAGCTACAAGTGAGGGTATTGAAAACAGACAGAAGCTAATATAACATTCAGCTGACTTTACACTGTATTTTCAGGAATATTTTATATCGAACTAATCATATAAAATGTTAATATTATTTGATCGTAACTTATTCCTTCTACAGTTTCTTGTTTTGACAGAACAACTTTGTTTCAATGAGTTTTCAGCTTTTCATTGATAAACCAAAGGAGTAAAACCTATCAATTTTAGGCAATGATAAATAAAGAACTTTTTATTGCCGATACCATCAACCAAAGAGAGACCTCAGAGGTCATAAAGGTCTGAATGGATATATAGTTAAAGTAAATATAAATAACTGCAATACTTAAAACACTGCATTCATTAATACAAAATTAATTAAAACACTCAAATATGACTACTTTGAGGTAAAATGGATAAACAAACAAAACTCTCCACACAAATTCAGTTTTATTCAAAACAACAACGCGTTTCGAACACTTTGTGTTCATCATCAGGAAGACACTACAATACAAATTTTATCGAATCAGTTACAGAATTAGGGACCAACCCTTCATCACCACATCCTTGGGGTATGTCATTCATTCTCTCTTAATTGAATTTTATTATTTCACTCTAATTTTATAACTTATTAGATATAATTCGTATTGTCGTTTATTCCTGATGATGAACACAAAGTGTTCGAAACGCGTTGTTGTTTTGGATAAAACTGAATTTGTGTGGAGAGTTTTGATTGTTTATCCATTTTACCTCAGAATGAGTAAATACCACACAATTACGGATTGCACAATCTAATGATTTAAATATGACTAAATCCTACGTCAGTTTTCAAATATGTGAAACCAATAATAACGACTTCTTGGACTGATTTCAATAAAACCTAAAAATTCATACTTGTTTCCTTATATGCAAGTTCATTAATCAAGGTTACTGCTCAAATCACAAAATAGCTTTCTGCAAATCTGCACTTTTGTGAACGTTAAAATCGCCATATTCTTACGTTCACAAATATAAACAATATATACTAAGAATAATATGAACGTTTTTGATTTGAATGCATAAATAAAATACCTGTCCCAATCTGGACACCTTTCCGATGAAGGATCCCATTCTCTGGAGGAAGACTTGGGTGAATCATAACGACTACTCTCCCACCCTCTCCGCCTCCTTTAACAAAGTGTCTCAGTCAAAATCACGTAAAGCAACTTACTCATCCCACTAATGGCTTTATATCAAAAATAATGCAACATGGTTATCCATTAATTGCATAATGATGAAATTCAAATGTTTCTTCAAATGTTTTTCTTTCTTTTCAAATATATATATGTCCCATTACATATCCACAATTATTACTTCCCAAAATCATTAGTCTCTGTTCAAAGTTAAAAATAAATTAAGCTTTTATATAAGGCTAATATGTTAAGCAAAGAAATTATATCTATAGGCAATTATATACCACTGCAATGATTTCCTTCAAACAGGAACCATGGTTTGTGAACATTACTTATTATCTAATAAACCTGAAAATGTTTAAAATATCAGTTAAAAAAAATCTTGAATTTCTGAAGTATATAGTTCTTGAAAATAAAGAAATAGTCTTTCAAAATCAGTGTTTTTATGAAAATAAAAAAAAAAACGGAGAAGGGGATTCACATTTCAACATCTCGTCTAGGTTTTTTTCAATCACAAAAACTATTTTTGGGGTGAAAATATAATAATGATATCTATATAAATAAAAGAAAGGTTTTGTCTGTTAATTGCTTAGAACTGACTCATTTCAATTTTTCTATACTTTTCATACATTAGAGAAATCGAATCCACTCTTAGAAAAATTTCTATCCGTTTGTCGTTAATAATATAAGTTTCAACAATGTTTTAGATTTTGAAGTAAATACCACAGATTTTGGAACCTAAACTGTAGAGCCTTGATACAAGCTATTTGATAATTTAACTTTCATGAATTGTTCAAAATTAATTATGCTACACAATTGGTTACTCACATTCTAGAAGATTCTGAGTACGAAGAGCTTTGGGAGACCCTCATTCTGTGCTGTTCCTGCCTTGGGCTCAGTTCTTTATAAACACTCATCCTTTCACGTTCACTACTTCCATATCGACTTCGCTCATCTGTTAACCGACATAATGTATTAATAAAGATTATTATCATTATGTTTAAAAGTTCCTTCAATTAATGTTTATTCTTAAACTAAACTATCTAAGGATTTTAACCGGTTTTCTAACAGGTCACTGCAATCTTAATGGCCATCTCCGGAAAATGGGCATTAGCAATGATGATTTGTGCCGGTTCTGCAAAGTGCTGCATCTGCTGGCTGATTGTCAAGCTACTGTGTTACACAGAGGCAGGTCCTTCGGGACACTCAACAAAACCATAGAAGAGCTTTTACTGTTGGACCCAGCAAAAGTGCTGAGCTTCTTGGAGGCGTTGAAGCTAACTGGAGTACTATAGTACAGAAGGGGGGAAAGTACAATAGTTCTTAGGACGCAGTACTACAATCACCCTCAACAAGTAAATAAATAAACTAAAATTTATATTTTGATGTTATATTTTGATTTATGATACTAAAAGAAATGCAAGACATAAATAAAGTATGGTGACTATAGGGAAATAAATTTGGTAAAATTTAAAATGGCTATCACAAGAAAACTTAAATTTGATTTCGATTTAATATTTAATCGAATTTAATATTTAATTCGATCATTGATATATATATATATTTTTTTTTTCTATGAGTTGTCCGGGGAAAGAAATATGATTCGGTGAAATGGTGACCAATGGGAGAGTAGAGTTAGTAGGTCCATTCGTGCGGTCCCAGTTACCCGCTGCCTAGCGAAGCCTTCGTTATTCCGCCAATGGTTATAGATTATAGAGGTTGCACAGTCCCTCTGTGAAATAAGATTATTGGCAGAAAACATGAGCCTCACTTTGCAGTGAACCCCTGTTCCGTTTCTGTTATTGTTTTTTGTGGTAGTTGGGTGTTGGTTTTGATAACAAGAATGTTGGCCTGAAGATAACCAGAGAATGGTTGAAACATGTCGGAGATACCACCACCAGGTCAACAGTGCAGAATTTTCCACCTTCAACCAGCCATCCACCAATAGCAGTAACAACAACCAACCGAAGAGGAAACAGTAACAAAAACTGACTGAAGAGGAAAGATAACGAAACCAATAACTCGAATGGGTCTCTATTTGAAGAAGTTGGAGTCGAGTGTCAACATCTTTTAATCAAGAGGGACTGTGCAACCTCTACCCCAATTGACATGAAGACAAAGGCTGCTTTTCATAGAAGACAGATGAAAGTATCAATTAAAATAAATTCAATTTCCGTAACAGATAATAGACAAAACCAAGACCCAACCACCACAAAAAACAATAATAGAAAGGGAACGGGAGTTCATTGCAAAGTGAGGCTCATGTTTTCTGCCAATAATCTTATTTCACAAAGGGACTGTGCAACCTCTATAACCATTGGCGGAATAACGAAGGCTTCGCTAGGCAGTGGGTAACTGGGACCGCACGCATGGACCTACTAACTCTACTCTCCTATTGGTCACCATTTCAACGAATCATATATATATATATATATATATTATGGAGATGTCATGGAAGGTATTTGAGGAGGTAGGCTTTGCCATCCCAACCCACTCTAACGAGAGGTTAGAATCAGATGGGATTTTTTAGTCCTCAAGTGATGATTGCTCTATTGATTCTAGCCTGAGATTCCTTTGAATTTTCACAACATTGACGTACTAGGGTAATCCAGTTATAAAGCTAGTACATTTATTTGAGACTATTTGGATCACAGTCTAATACATAGACCAGACGATGGGTTAATTCCCACCGACTCCAACCCCTCAAAACAATAAGAAACATACATAGACACCTTAAGTGCTGTGCCTCCCTGACTTCACCTGATATAGCAACAAATTTTAACAAAAAAATACTTGGGAGTGATGACGGTTGAAGGATTGTTAGCAAAGAAGAAGTTCGGATAGCATATTCCATCAAATATCTTTATAACAAACTTTTAAATTGTAAAGGGACTTTATTGATACCTCTAGGTCGTTTCGAGTTAAGTCGATCTCGATTATACGTCAATTATTTAAAAAAAAACATGGAAAAAAGTTTACGTCATTTCGAATAATTGACCTTTACGTTTGTCAGCTAAATATTGGAATCTTATAACTATAAAACCATTATAATTACATGAAATTATATTACTGTTCTATAAATAAAAACAAGAGATAATAAAGTAATGTTATTGTACAGTAAATAAGAATAAAAGCATATATAAATCTCATTTTTATTTTACGGCATAGCAAACCACAGTCATAAACAAAGCATTCGCGATATACGCTAGACATCAAATTGTAGGCCATTCATAATCTTCTTTTCCGTACATGCAGTATTAAAAGTAATATTAAGCTTACAATAGATTCTTGTTAGTGTTATATTATTGGAAATTGCATTCATGTTATGAAAAGGATTAAGTCTCCACACAAAAAAAATTATTACTAGAAACTAAACAACGCGTTTCGAACACTTGATGTTCTTCTTCAGGTCACCTTGCAGTCCTTGCTTGGTCTCACCTCCCGAACAACCACCTAGCAGAGCAGATGTAACCTGAAGAAGAACATCAAGTATTCGAAACCCGTTCTTTAGTTTCTTGTAATAAACTTTTTTGTGTGGAGACTTAATGCTTTTCCTAACATGAGTAAGTACCACACTATAACAGACTGCACAGTTAATGAGTTACATTCATAAATAAAATATTGTACAGAACTAGGGAAGGTTATTTTGGGTTTAGCCTAGAGGCCAGCTGATTCCACTTAAGTTATCTCTCCTGGTCCCAATTAACAACATTGGGTGAGATTTACCTGTATATTCATTGTGCCAGAGATCAATACTGAATCGCTTATGCGATGGTCATGATTGTCAGAGATACATATACATATACGGATTCCAAAATACATTTATAAACGAAAATACTAACTTCTGTAATGATGATGCGATGAAGAGGACGGACTCATTTGATGGTAGTGTTTCTGTCTGGAGTAGGAGCGTTGTCTCTGCGAGCTCATGCGTCGACTCCGACTGCTCTCCTTGCCTGAGCGCCGCTCTCGCAGACGATCTCGGCATCTCGAGCTCTCTGCCCCCACACTGTCCTTGTCGCGACCTTTCTCACGAATGCGATACTCCTCCTGCATGCCTAGTCATGCAAAAAATCTCAGTATTATTAATTGCATTAAGGCATAAGTTTTACTTGCTTTATTCATAGAACATATATGTATAGAGTCGCCACCCGACCTTCCTGCGGGACTCTTCGCTTCCTGATGACGGCGATTGTCGAAATACTCGTATACAAGTGAGTTACGTCTGTTTCTATCTCTGTGCTACCTAAAGTTTTAACTCTTTTTATAGTGGTATTTTAAAAGGGTGAAAGTGTAGGAAGGGATAAGTTCCAGAGAAGGATGTTTAGGGAAATAAAAGAGGACAGTAAGAAAGAGTAAAAAACTATCCGCTAGCTGTCAACCCTCTTAGAAGAGGCTATTGCCCTCGTTAACACTGAGTCAAGCCGGAACAACCCGTCACTAATCGTTATAATTTTTGATCTATTAAATTTAATCAATGAGGACTCAATAATATTTCTTAACAACAATGATTTTTCATAGGTAATAAATTTAACTCCGGCCCAATCAATATGATGATTTTCATTATTTACGTGCAAGAACAAGACGTTACTTTTTTCTTGTTTACTTACGTTGTATTGGTGTTGTTTTACACGTGTCTTTAAAGATTTACCAGTTTGACCAATATAAATTTTAAGACAATTTTTGCACGGCATTTTATAAACACCACCGGACTCCAGTTCCCTGGGAGAATTTTTTATTAACATATTGCCTACGTTATTACGATTAGAAAACACTATATTAAAATCAGAGTTGCCTTCCACTGGCACTCCTGAACGCACGTACCTCTTCTTCTTCCCTTCTACTCTCTTCCTATGACGAAATTCAGTTCGAAATATTGACCCAGTAGGTGTTCTCATTTCTTGTATGTGTTGTATTTTTCATTTATTTATCTTTCCAGTTGGGACCGTTTAGTATTTTATTTATATATATATAAATATTGTTAAATATTTATAATTATCTTGTATCTGTTTCTTACACAAATTCTCCAGTTTCCGGAATTCCTTCCTCGTCTCTTCATTAAAACGAATTAAAACTTCATTAAAACGTCCCTTGGTGTTTTAATGAAGAGACGAGGAAGGAATTCCGGAAACTGGAGAAATTGTGTAAGAAACAGATACAAGCCAAATATGGGGCGGTATTTAACAATATATGTTTAAATGAAGGACTGCTTCCAACTTTTACAAATATATATATATATATATATATATATATATATATATATATATATATATATATATATAGTTCTTTTCAGCCCAGCTGAAGACGTTACCATGCACCAATGGAAGTAATATGAAATACCTCTAACACGAAATTCCTACAAAATTAATCAAACCGAATTCTTGGCAACTATTTAATCTTGAAACTAGTAAGTAAGGGGACGACTCATGATTGAATACTTGACTTAAGAGACAAAAAAAGAATTAATGAAACCTTAGCAAGATTTACTGATAACTTATCAAAATATAAAGCTAATCACCCCTTGTAAATTTGCTAATCTAGTCGGCCACTCTTGTAACGTTCCATTATCAGGGGCATATTAGATAGCTTTGATAATTTTTTCTTTAAATATCCTATTCCATCATTTTTGCAATGAGTGTTATCATTCAGTTTCTACATTTTAGTTTTGTATTCCCTACCAATCGTAGATACCAAATTACAATCACTTCTGGATACAAATACTTTGTAGTTGAAGTGAAAAGAAAAAAGTTTTGTAACGTTCGTTTGTTTTTCTAATTCTGTTTAATATTGCAATGTTTTTGAAGAGTTCGTTAGTCGTGAATTCGATCTGTTCGCTTATGATGTTTACTGTTATAGTAATTTTTTGTCTTTATGTTCTGTTACAAAATAGAGGAGTCGGAATCGGCCATAATAGGTCCGACTCCACAGCCCTGTTTAGAATTACACTCGATTTAATATCATCAACATAGAACTGTTGAAAATGTAATTAATGATAGTACTTTGGTTTATTAGGTTAGTCAGGTCAGGTTTGGTTAGGTTGCATTGGGCGTCCTTTGAGAGAAACACACAGAGGCCAAAGATTAGCCCTTTGTAATACCACAAAATCAACATTCTACCTACATTGGAGATCCTACATTTTGTCTAAATCAAGTGCATTTAGAGTAGGGTTCTTTAAAGAGAACCTGACATTGTATAAGCTCATAACCGATGGATTAAATTCCTCTCTGAGGGACAATACACTCACATTTAATCACCTCCCGCGTGAATTAATAGAAGTCTAGAATGGGTACCACACCTCCAACATACCAGTTCAAAGGCGAGCACGTAATCCGCGGGCTATCCTGGACTACATTAATAGTTAAGATATCACGGACACAAATTAATAATTATTGTAAATTACGTAATGATACCATTACGTAGGCAGGGGTCGGCCACACGTGCACGCCGAGCCCCCAGCTCCTATATAGCCGAGAGTATATAATTGGATCGCCTATTCTGAGAATAACTTAAAACAAAATTCAATTTTATGGCCGAGAGCAGTGTTGTCTCCACATCGAAATCGTCTAACACCTGAACATTCAGAAAGTTGTGTAAAATTGTAATCTCAAAGTTACAAAGTATGTTACCGACATCGAGGAATTGGCAAAGACCATGCAAGGACAAGGGTCCCATTAATAATAAAAACTTTTAAGTAAGAGTTTTTTTCACATTATTGTATATTTTATAAAATAAAATATACTGAGAACAGGTATATTGACCTTGATTGCTATAAAATATGCATGTTGGCACACTGAATAATTCCCTAAGTGGGCACACAGTTAGCAAAAGGTTGTCGACTCCTGACCTAAGGTACATCTATAATATATAAAGTAAGCATACTTATAAGTAGTCTGGTTGATGTAACTTCAGAATGCTTAAATGGGGGTTCATCTCTAAAACTCTATGGAGAGTATGATAAAAAAGTAGATAAAGGCTCCAAATTTATATTATATACAGATATATTTCTATCTGCATCTAATTATACCTATAGATTGTCACAGTACGTATAAAATGGTAAGCACCTCACAAACAACTACATAACTGAACCAATATCAAAAGAACCTTAATAAACAGTACATTCATTTCATAAAGTAGAAGTAAATTATTACCTTTTGAATCCCTCATATCGTATTTTCTATCCCTTCTCGAATCTTCACGTCTCATCCTATCCTCTTCTTTCTTACGATCCGAACCTCTGTTAATAAATAAAAAAGAAACGATTAGTGAGAAAATCAAAGCCAGTGCTACAATTCTTTTCTGAGATTTTACCAGTGGGAAAACTCCCCTAATCACTTAATTGAAAAAAAAAACAACATAATTTTCTATTTTAACAAAGTTGACAATGAAAGTGGTGTAATATGGGCGGAGGGGGGGGGGGGGACGCAGCCCAACCCAGGTGGCTCCTGCCAGGAGGCGACATTTTCACGGGGTTAAAATAGAAAATAGAACAAAATTAAAAGCCCAGCCCGGGTGGCTCAAGCCATAGAAAATAGAACAAAATTAAAAGCCCAGCCCGGGTGGCTCGTGCCATAGAAAATAGAACAAAATTAAAAGCCCAGAGTTTTCAAGGTCGGAATATTTTTTTATGTTTATGTGTTGTAATACTGTTTCAAAAAGCTTTTTCAACTGTAATATTTGCAAATTCAAAATAAGTTTATTCTAAATTTTTCAAAACTAGTTTGTTAAAGATGTTGAAAGTTATTATATTTGTTTGCTTAACCAGTTAATTTAATTTAACCATTTTTTTTATTTTTTGAACTATACGTTTTTGTTTTGAAAATTCTTTGGTTTTACTGTAAATGTATTTGAGTACTGTGATAAAATGAAAGTTTGGGATTAATAACTGTAGTCTGATATTAGATCCTTGATTGTAATTCCATGAAATAAATATTTTGAGGACTTTCTGGAATTTGGAAGGTTAACGGGTTATGGAGGGCCAGCGGGGGCAAATCTTATGATCGCTCCGGGCTGCAAAAATAGTTTCAACGCCACTGGTCGATCGATAAAATAGAATAACATAGAAATAGTAAAAGAAATGAGAACTATTTCGTATTCTCAATACCACGGCCCAAATGCCTTGTGACCCACTGGAGTAAGCAGTGAAGCGCACGGACACAACTTAAACTGAGCTTTGTTTCAGTTTGATTTTGGGGATTTCTAAACAATGATTGGAATATAGAAATTAATTTGATTAGGCATTGTTGTAAGTGTTTGCCAATTATTTTTGCAATAACTAATATATATATATATACACGAGTTCGAGATTAACAAAAAGCAACACACAAAGTAGGGAAACACACTTACAGACTCAAATTTTCGAGTAATCCGTCTTCAGGAGAAAAGAGAATGGGAGACCAAGCACGTTGTAGACGCAACGGCAAGTAACACGGGTTACTTGCCGTTGCGTCTACAACGTGCTTGGTCTCCCATTCTCTTTTCTCCTGAAGACGGATTACCCGAAAATTTGAGTCTGTAAGTGTGTTTCCCTACTTTGTGTGTTGCTTTTTGTTAATCTCGAACTCGTATTGTGTCCAGTTTGGATCGTATTTAGTTTTATCAGTGAATATATATATACACAAGTTTAAAATCGAAGAAGAATAACACACACAATAATGAACACACTTTGCGTATCAATAATGTTTGGTCTCCCACTTTCTTTTTTCTTGAATACGGATTGTCCAAGAAAACTTGATTGACTGTCAAACTTGTTTGATTATCAACCCTAATACTTCTTTAGATTCTCCTTTCCACCATCAATCCTATACCCTATTCAAGTCAATACCTCCTGTACCTCTTCCTGTATATGGTTGTAAGTGGGCCTTGAACCAAAATGAGTTTTGGTTCAAATCACTCCTGATAAACATAAAGATTATATGCTTCCACAAGGATCTGATATTCAAGAATACGATTGAGATTTGAGCACGGAATCAGTATTTAAGACTGGGACAGTCAAGATGATACCTGTTGAAGGTGATTAAAGCGTTACCTGGACGAGTGGGAGGCTCTAGATGAAGCAGGCGGTCTGCTGGACCTGTGCCTGAATGACTCCTTGCTGCGCTCGCGTCGCCTTTCCCTTGAACTGCTTCTGCCTCGCACCTCGCTCTCCCGCCGTCCTGTCAGTGTCAAAACAACACATAAACGTCAATCTCAACAGTAATCTTGTAGCCATTGGCAATACACCGATCCCGTTTAGTGCATAGAAGGTAAACAACATTGCACAGGTTGGTGGCACCAAGTGCTGTCCGCATCCTAGTTATTAAAGTTCACTTATGTCAACGGCAAAAAGTCGTTCGGAAAAAACCTCAACAACTATTTATACTATAGAATTTAATCAGGAATTGTAACAAACATTTCAGTAAAAAAAGAAACCGTACAACACGAAACGGACATTGAAGTATTAATACAGCATTATTGACTCTAAAATGATAAGCCTATCATTTAACCAAGAAGACCCTTAAAAATAAAGTTTTATAACTACTTAATCGTAAAAATAATTTCAAATATTTTTTTTTCATAACACCTAAGGATTTACACATCAGAACTTCAGAACGAAGTTCTCAAAGTGATAGTTTGCAAATACTCGATCAAATGATAAACTATAAAACAAATAGAGTTTAGAGTTATCATACTAAATCGACTTATACTATGGTACGTTAGGTTAGGTTAGGTTGCAGTGGTAGTCCCACAAGGGAACACACTTGGGCCGAGCATTGGCCCTTTGTGATACCACACAATGAAGATTGATTCTACAGTGGGAGTCCTAAATTTTGCCTAACTCAAGTGTATTTTGAGTAGGGATCTTTAACGAGTACCTGACATCGTACAGGCTCGGGACCGACGATTTATTCACATCCTGCATGAATAAATCGAGAGCCAGGTGGGGCTCGAACCCCACCTGGGCGTACTTTGAACAAGGTACGTTACTCTTTCGATTTCATTTCAGTGATAAGACAATTTCAAGGTTATGGGATAACTTAATAATAAAAACAACTGATATATATAAAGATCTTCCATTTTGCAATACTACTGTTCATTTTTATAATGTTTTGTTGGTAATGGACAGGTAATATGTTCATCTCTATGACAACTTTATAAACATTTTTATAACTAGAACAAACCGACAAAAACTCTCATTTAAATATTTCGGCTGTTGACATTAAGAGACGTTCAAAGAGTGTTAGTTTCCAAGACAAGAACGTATCTTCCTGATAACGTTGGATGTCGTAATATTGAAGTGAGTCTCTGTACGGAATTTTATAAATACCAGTGGACTCCAATTCGCTGGGAGAGTTTTTTATTAACATATTACCCACGTTATTACGATTTGAAAACACTATATTAAAATCAAGTTGTTTGGCTAATCTTGGAAGGGGGTCCAATGATTCATGGTATGGCAAAACTATAGAATTTGACAATGGTATTTATAAAATTCCGTGCAAAAATTGCCATAAAATTTATATTGGTCAAACTGGTAAATCATTAAAGACACGTGTAAAACAACACCAATACAACGTAAGTAGACAGGAAAAAAGTAGTGCCTTATTCTTGCATATAAAAAATGAAAATCATCATATTGATTGGACAGGAGCTAAATTTATTACCTATGAAAAATCAATGTTGTTAAGAAATATTATTGAATCGTCTCTAATTAAATTTAATAAATCAAATATTATAAACATTAGTAACGGTCTCTTCAAACTTGATACTTTCGTCACGAGGGCAATAGCCTCTTCAAAGAGGGTTGACAGCTAGCGGATAGTTTTTTACTCTTTCTTACTGTACTCCTTTGTTTCCCCAAACATTCCTTTCTGGACATTAGTCCTTTCCTGCGCTTTCACCCTTTTAAAATACCACTCTTCCCTTCCACTCTTCTCAACTCTTCACCAGATGTTTTCTGCATCTAGTGTTTAGTTGGGTTTTTGACTCTGACGAAGACCACTTGTTACGGTTGAAAGATCTTAAGGTCTTGTTTTCCCATTTCTTATTGTGGTTTGATCATTGAATCTGTTATATATATATATATATATCAATGATCAAACCACAATAAGAAATGGAAAAACAAGACCAAGATCTTTTAACCGTAACAAGCGGTCTTCGTCAGAGTCAAAAACCCAACAGAGTCAGTTGGGTTTTTGACTCTGACGAAGACCGCTTGTTACGGTTGAAAGATCTTAGTCTTGTTTTCCCATTTCTTATTGTGGTTTGATCATTGATTGTTATTTCACGTGTTTATGTGAAATCTTTAATATATAATATATAATATAATAACAGATTCAATAATATATCGACCGTTTGATAGAATAGGTGTGTTCTCTAATGGGGGTTCGGTCAATTTTCCAGGATAAAAAATCAAACTCTCGTTGCCAATGTTTCGGTTTTATTTAAAACCTTTTTCATAGGCCTACAAACAAAGGATAATAAGAAATCACATATCAACATCAAACATATACACAATATGAAAATGGATTGTTACAACTTATGAATATTACAAGCAGAAATATTTCAGAGATACATAAAACAATATTACTAACAGAAGTATGAATTTTTTAACTAAGAAAATGAATTTTACATTGTTGTTCCTTTAAATAATGTAAAATTCATTTTCTTAGTTAAAAGAAAACTAACACACCCGAAGAAATACTATTTATTAAGTTAAACATTGTTGATAGATGAAAAATTGTGTTAGTGTCTTTTTGGTCTGGTGAAATTTAGTTACCTTGCTTGGTTATTTCAGTTCAGTGTCATGTGCTTATTCAGACTACAGTTGTTGTTAAAATCCACATACTATTTTTCTTTGTTAAATAATTTATAATGTAATACTTAGTTTTTCTGTTTCAAAATTTGTACTTCTGTAAATTTTCTCACTAGCCTATAGTCAAAATTTCCATTGTAATTTCTTAATTGTAACTAATTGCACTTTTATGTATGTTTGATTTTGGAATGATTGTATTAATTCTTATATTTCCTCTGTTTTTGTAGGCCAATGAAAAAGGTTTTAAATAAAGACAGAAACGTTGGCAATGAGAGTTTAATTTGAACCTGAAGAACTGACCGAGTCCCGATAAACTATAGTTTTGTTTCTATTCCACGGTCGATACTTTTATCAATATTTATATATAGTTGACTGTTTTTAGTTGACTTTAGTTGTTTTTAGCCCTGTTTTAGTTGACTGTCGTCCCTCGGTCAATTCACTTCTTCTCCTGAGGACGACCGCCATTACGGTCGAAATATTAAATAGTGAGTCTTTGTTTAAATTCTTTTAAATTATTTTAAATTCTTTTTTTTAGGGCTTATTAAAGAATTCAATAAGCCCTAATACAAATAACAAACTAAAACCATCCCCGTCACTACCACGTATACAGAGTGACCCCAAAAAAAACGGGCCCCGTGTACACTTTATCGGAGATGAGCAAGTTCTGGTTCCAGCAAGTTCTCACACCTCAAACCTGTCCCGAGATTGAGTGAAAGAGAACTCAGAGGCCGAGTGATCAGTCTCAAGACTGATTTTGAGTGGGCACCCCATAACCCGGACCCAAGTCCCTCAGATTTTTTTCCTCTTAAAGACAGAGTCTACGCAGGGAAACCCAGAACCATCACGGAATTCAAGGAAGCCATTAACAATTCAGTCTGTAAAACGTCATGGACAACTTCGTGCTGCGCCTCAAGAAATGCACGGAGATAAATGGAGGCCATCTAGAACACATGCTGTAGAACGGAGAAAAAAATGCCAAAACCCTAGTGTTTTGATGTGATGTTTTGAATATAATAAACTAGTTATGACCAAAGTTTCATTTCATTCGGACAAAACATTAAGAAATGGGGCCTAATTAGAGTTGGGTCCCGTTTTTTTTGGGTCACCCTGTATATTCCAGACTTTCTTCAAATCAACAAAATATTGGCTCTTAGGTATTCTACCATCCCATCCATCAACCGTCTTCTGGAGAAACTATGAAGTGTTTCCTTCTGACTCCCCAGTAACTTTCAAATTATCATCACAGATTAAAAGATAAAGAGGTTACACACTTATTCCTTCATTAAGACCACACTGTAAGACTTATATTGTTATATATTTTCCCATCAGCTCCATTGTCCTTTTCACAAGCCACTCAAACTCTATTAGAATCTTCACCACCTGCGCCTCTAATCGCATAGACCCCAAAAAACGCAAGTACTGTGGTTGTTTTTACACCGAGAAACCACGTACATTCTCACCATTCAAATAAATAATCATCACTCCTCCTTTAATAATACCGATTCTAAACTTCCCATCGCAGTTCATCCCAATTCAATAGTCTACCATTTAACAAAAGCTTCCAAGTCATTTCTCTAAATCTCCCTCACTTTGGAGCCAGTGAAAGGCTCATCGCTCCTGCCAGCTGGCTTATCAGTGAACACTGAATGCCTGCCTTTTTTTCTAAACTTGGATCATAGATAAGTGTTGCGCATGCGCCACTACTCCCCCTCCCAACTCATACCACACAAGCATCAACCTTGTCTCTGACTTACTTTATCTATACTAGTTATTCTTTTTATCTCTCTAATGAAAGACTGACTATTGTCCAAAAGGTTTCTCGTTCGTGCTTTTTAATATAGCTAAATAATCTCTCTACTCTCTACCTCTCTCTCTTACCTATTAAATAAAACTAAATATTAAGCTTTTTGTTTATACAGATTCTATGAACTGAATTCACGGAAGAAACACAAAAAAAGGCATCACAAAAACTTTCTATGTTTGTTCTAATATCTCTTTGAAGTACCATAAAAAGGTTTGCTCTTTAATATATTAAAAACCAACAAATTATGTATCAATGATATTTGAAACGTAAAGTACAAATAATGTGCATAGAACCCTTCAATGCTCTACTGTTGATTAACATTTAACAAACATTGATATAATTTGAACGGAAACAAACTATTTGTAGGAAGGATTTAAAATGTCTATAGAACTCAATGAATATATAAAGAATTTGAAAACTAACCTATAAAATCAAAGAATCGGTGGTATGCTGTCAACATCTGTTTCAGATGAATCCCCTTTGTTCTATTTCTCTCTGTGTTTTCTAAACACCTCCTTATTCTGTCTTCTTTGACTCTTTAGTTACGATAATGACTTAATTAATAAAACTTCAAAAGAAAATACACTCAAGATATTTAAAGAAAAAAGATGATACTTTCAAACTGTTAACAATTGAATTAGAACAGTTAACATTTTTAAAAAAAAATCTATTACACGAGATAAAAATATCACAAAATAATAGATACTATCTGAAGTTTAGACTTATTAAAATTCTGACTAGTTATCAAAGGAACTATTAAACCAATAATACAATTAATCTAAACAAAAAGAACTAACAAAGCATACATTCAATGGCTGATATTAGTTAACCTAGGAAACCAAACAGAAAAAAAAACACTTGTTGTTTACTGTGAACAAAATACCTCTAAATTAAACATTTTAAAACGTTTACCTGCCAATTTAACATATGCTTTTTCTGTGAACAAGTTAGTGTTGTTCAATTAGTAAATACAATTGAATATCAATTGACGAAACTTAAACCTTCAGGAGGGAAAGTGAGGCTCATTTAATATTTGACACCCATTTTAGTAAGCCACATTATCCGATTGATTCTATATTTGTTCTATATTTTGATGAATTCAAAGTTATTTAACGATTACCTGACATCGGCCGCTTAAAGTTCTCTTTAAAAATCTCTGTGCTCAGATTTTTCACTTCACTTTTTCACTTTCACCCATGTGAAAATGAGTAGCGATCTCATTGGATGCAATAATTCAGTACATCATATACACTTACAATGGGGTAGTAATGGAGTGATTAAGCGCCTCTAACACTCAACTCCGGCTTTCGGCCTTCACGAGGCTACCCTGTTAACCTGCTATACGCAGGGACAAACGAAAGAGGACGAGAAGGTGACCAGGGGTTGGCCCTGACCACCTTCGTTTCAAATCCTTCCTAATCCCTTAATCCCCTCCTTTTATCTCAGCCCCAATCTAAGGTGTTATGCGATCTGTGCCGAAGGATGGATGATACAGGGGTTACTGTATTATGAACGGAGCCTCAAGGGTACCAAGCGACCCCTTGAGTAAACAGCCTTAATCCGGTATGCGGGGGTCTCCCGGAGTGGACAAAATAACACCGATAGAGCTTCAGGGATTTTCCCTGTATGTAACTAAGGAGAAGGAAGTCCGAAGACCATCATCTGGAAGGGCAGAGATTCAAACGTTAGAATTTCAATGTTTACTAGTTACGAATTAATACGAACAAAATAATCCCAGGACAACTGCCACACTGGCACTCTATATAAGACTGAATTCCGTTTTAAACAAGTATCAATTACATACATCCTGTCTCTATTTATTCTGTAACATAACCATTTGGAAAAAAAAAATTATTCCCTCATCGAAGGGCAGACTTCGTCAGTCCCTCAACTCTCACTCTCTCTCTCTCTCTCTCTCTCTCTCACACACATACACACACACTCTGTCTCTCAAAAAAAAAGTGTTGCAATTTGTTTCTTCTGTAAATGTTATATTCTCAACTTCTTCTTTAGATATAATGATACTCCCGATATTAAAATCTATAGATTATATATCTATAGATTATACTGATTCTTTAGATTTTCAAACAAAATTTTAGCTTTCTATTATTACCTGTAATCGAAAATAAAGTTTCAAACATATAAATTACAAAGAATCGTTTTGACACTCAGTGATTAAAATTCTTTGATTCCAAGTATTCGTTCCATCAATACTCATCATCCTAACATACCTGACCACAAGGTAATACATATACAAACGACTTACGGTAAGAAGTTGACTTTTGCTTTGGCAAAGGAGGAGATGATTTCCGACTAGAAGTAGGTATAGGTGAAGGCGATTTCTTTTTATACATCTTCCTAGGAGGTGTAGGAAGTTTTCTCGTCTCAGATCTCTTTCTGCTTGGACTCCTGCTTTCTCCTCCATCCTTATAAACCATTTTAGCATTTCTGAAACATTAAATTATTATAAGAATATTTTCTATAAATGCAAATACAAAACTACATCTCTATGTACTTTAATTACACACATTTATAAATTATATATAACCACTTTGGTCTTAGTTTTTTAGTTGAAATTTATAGTGTTATGATACGATCCATGAAAAATTTTCTTTTAGGATCTAACATTTGGAAAACTGATCTGCAATAGCGATAAACTAACTTTAAATTTACTCTGATTAAGTTGTTATGGATATAAGAAATGAATAAACCGTCTCTAACTCCATACTATTGTTGCGTCTACCACATGTATACTGGTGTTACGTCTACCCCACGTATACTGATGTTACGTCTACCCGACGTACACTGGTGTTACATCTACAACACGTATACTGGTGCTGTGTCTACCCCCTGTATACTAGTGATGAATCTACCCCACCATACTGATGTTGCGTCTATCACACGTATACTGGTGTTGTGTCTACCCCACGTATACTAGAGATATATTTACCCCACCATACTAGCGTTGCGTCTATCACACGTATACTGGTGTTGTCACTACCCCACATATACTGTTGTTACGTATATCCCACGTATACTGGTGTTGAATCTACAACACGTACGTATACTGGTGCTGTGTCTACGCCACGTATACTGGTGTTACATCTAAGACACGTATACTGATGCTGTGTCTATCCCACGTATACTGGTGATGTATCTACCCCGCCATACTGATGTTGCGTCTATCACACGTATACTTGAATTGAGTCTACTCCACGTATAATGGTGCTACGTCTATCCAACGTATATTGGTGTTACATATACAACCTGTATGCTGGTGCTGTGTCTACACTACGTATACTGGTGTTACATCTACAACACGTATGCTGGTGTTGTGTCTACCCCACGTATACTGGTGATATATTTACCCCACCATACTAGCGTTTCGTCTATCACACGTATACTGGTGTTGTCACTACCTCACATATACTGTTGTTACGTATATCCCACGTATACTGGTGTTGAATCTACAACACGTATACTGGTGCTGTGTCTACGCCACGTATACTGGTGTTACATCTAAGACACGTATACTGATGCTGTGTCTATCCCACGTATACTGGTGATGTATCTACCCCGCCATACTGATGTTGCGTCTATCACACGTATACTTGAATTGAGTCTACTCCACGTATAATGGTGCTACGTCCATCCAACGTATATTGGTGTTACATATACAACATGTATGCTGGTGCTGTGTCTACACTACGTATACTGTTGTTACATCTACAACACGTATGTTGGTATTGTGTCTACCCCACGTATACTGGTGATATATATACCCCACCATACTAGCGTTGCGTCTATCACACGTATACTGGTGTTGTCTCTACCCCACATATATTAGTGTTACGTATATCCCACGTATACTGGTGTTACATCTACAACACGTATACTGATGCTGTGCTGTGTCTACCCTACATAGAGTCGTATCGCATCCTCAACAGGTATACTGATTTTGAGTCTATCCCACGTATACTGGTGTTCGAATCGTTCTTGCTGTTTCGAGTATTGTTCAAGAGAAGTCCCTTTTTAAGATAAACCCCATCAGAAACCCGTCGAACTATTACAACACCAGTATTCCTGATTTCTTAACACCTGTAGTTTGTTGATTTCTTAAAATGGGTTACTTGAACTTGTATGGTAATAATAATAATAGGTATAAAGTAAGTGGACGTACAGGAGGTTCTTTTTGACGAGGGCAGACCTCTGCTCAGGGCTGGCGAGCAGGAGCTTCTTGAGCTCTTTGACCTGCGACTCCGAGCTGGTGGTGGAGGAAGTGGAGGCATCGCTGCTGCCGCTCGAACTCGAGCTCGAGCTGCTGCTACTCCTCTTCTGCAAAACACATCACTCTGTAACCTAGCCATACAATCTAGCTTACTTGCCTTACAATTGATTATTATATATATTAAGCAAACAGTTAACTGCAATATAACAACCCCCGCACTCTACTACCCACTACACCAAACTATCACGTTCATAAATTATCCAAGTCCTATACATCGCAATAAGCAAAAATGAAAGAAATTAGTCATATTAAAAGAAATAAATCATTAGTTGTGCAATTCGTAATTATGTGGTGTTTACTCATTCTGATGTAAAATGGATAAACAAACAAAAATCTCCACAATACAAATTATATCTAATCAGTTACAAAATTATTTCACTCTAATTTTGTAACTGATTAGATATAATTTGTATTGTAGTGTCTTCCTGATGATCAACACAAAGTGCTCGAAAAGCGTTGTTGTTGTTGTTGTTGAATAAAACTTCATTTGTATGGATACTTTTGTTTGTTTATCCATTTTACCAACTCAGTGAACTGAGTTATTATAGGTTTTCATATAATAAAAACGTAGGTTTTCATATCATCATGTAGAGGCTGTTTTATATCTATTCGATCTTTGTTATTCAATTTATGATTATTTAATAAGTTAGTCCAATGTTTTAAATCTTAATGTAGATAAACCAGAAGAACTGTAGGTTTTCATATCTTCATATGGAAGCTTTTTTGAAGAACAGTCAATAATGAGTACATGGGATATAGTATTTGTTGACTGATCGTAAAACAAATGAAGAAACACTTACCTTAGAAGTAGACTGTTTACTGAATTCACTCTTCATTTGTAGTTCTAGTTCCCTCTGAAGAAGCTGTCGCTTCCGCTCCAACACTTTCTCGTCCTCACAGTCCAAAAGACTTTGGTCCCAGCACCAATCCAAGTCAGTTACACCCTCTTCTCCACCCTAAAATCCAACATCTTTTCATAACCAAACAAGAACATATCAGATAAACATCTTCTAAACCTTTGTTTTTAGTTGTATACACGGATGTATTGGATATTATTTTTTACTTTACAATAAGTAAAGTATAATGATAGTGAAAAAATTCGATCACGAGATTTTTACGATGTTTTGATGTCCCAAAAGTCGTTTTATGAAGTTTATTCGATGATGTTAAATCCTTTGTTTGCATTATAGAAAATTCAACACGAATGTTAAAATAAATTCCAATAGATTTTAAAAATTGAATTATATTTTTTCCAGTTTAATAGTCAATATAGAACGGAAAAATGAAACACATACCTGTCTAAAATCCCCTTCTTTTTTAGTAGCTCTTGTTACAGAGTTTATTAATGTGTGAGCTGATAACCTGAAATCAATAACAAAAAAAATATTTATTTTGCAATAAAATATAGAAAAAATAATGGAAAAGTCTGTTTGGAAGACTAACTTGGCAAGGTTGCAGTGAGGACACGAAGCATAGTAAAGACTGTGTCTACAGGGTGGTGAGTCAGCAGGCAACGCCTTTGTCCCAAGTCTATCAAACACACTTAATCGCTTTTCACGAGACCCTACACTCGAACTTCTGCTTTTCCTACCTTCCGATTTACGTTTGCTTGTTTTTGACATCTTCTCCACTCATCAAACTTCTGAAAAAAAAAACAAAAACAAAATAAAAATATAATCACAACGCATTTATAAAAGCCTAGTTTCGTTTATTTCAAATATTTTTTCATCCTATAAAATTTAAAAAAATAAATCGATGTTTCCTCCTCTATATCATATTAAAGTTCTTTCCAAATCATAACTTATCAGACAAAGCAATCAAAAATCTTGTTTTTTTTTTTAATTACAACAATAAAAATATTAAAACCCATGTAAATTATTAAATTTCTAGATTTTTATTTAATAAAAAAAGCAACTTTCAAACTACGGTTCCTACCTATTGAAGATGAACAATTCTGACATCCTTAAAATCATTTTACTAAAAAGGTGCCACGAAAGAGGAACAGAGGGAGTTTACGGGTCCAGAGTTGACAAATCAACAATGGCCAAAATGTTTATAAAACTAATTTGTTTTAATAATTTCAAAATGTAAACATGGATGGATTTTGTTGTAATTGATAATTTCAGGTAAATTATGTCTTATTTATTAGACTCAAAGAAGTGTTTGGTCTTCTCCCAAACCAGGAATATAGCAAGAACTAATTAAACTCATATTGATTCAATAATACTGTAATATAAGTATGAGTTGCCATTTAAGAAAAAGAAATGACTCCAAAGTCCCTACTGAGAGTAGGGAAACCCTCATAACCTCTGTGTAAAGGTCCGTCTCTGTAAACGCTGCGGCTCGTAAGGTACACTCTAGCCGTACATTCAGGCATAATATGTTATGCCAAAATAGTATAGATAAAATACTAAAAAAAACCATTTCATTCTTTTTTGAGGATAGTAATATTAATTTTTTAATATTTTTTTTATTTAAAATAATTCCGGTGAACTTTTTAACAACTTCAGTGGATTTACATAGATATTAACATATTGGACCATGTGACACTATTTCTTTCCTCTTTCTCATGACGATGAAGGATATCGAAATATAGTTGTGAGGTTTTATCAATGTTCTTCTGTATTTGGATTTATAGTCCATGTGTTCATTTACATCTCTATATTTAATAGTATATTTCTAATAATAGTGAAAAAATAAATAAAAAGGCATATAAATCCACCCGATTGGGACCGTATTAGTTTTTTCTTGATGTGTTTTTGAATACACATCTCTTAATTTTGTATATCGCTAAATTCATTAGTTCCTAGTTTAATACGAACTAATATTTTCTTTATGTTAAAAAACCTAGTTAAAATGTGTTACGGCTTACTACAATATTTTAATAGCACAAAATCTTCAATGTACTCCAGATAGTACAGTTCAAATTCAACGAGTGAAACATATCTAACATAATTTCATAAGCAAAGAAATGTTTGTAGTAAATTATTTTTTTTCCAAATGGTAGATATCATTCTTCTAATTGACAAGCCAACTTAACATTTGACTATTTTTTTCCAAAATATATCTGTATTATGATTTTTTAATCTACGCAAACTGCTAGTCAAATTAAACATACATCAGAAATCCTGTATATAATGAAAAAACTCTCACAATTTAATTTGGGAAAATATTAATATTTATGCTTTACACAGTATGTACTGCTGGTTTCTCTAGATTTACAAAAAAAAAAAAGTTTGTTAACGAAAGGAATTTCTAATTAAAATTTCTAAATTATACTGACCTTCGGAAATAAATAATTTCTAAGTAAATAAAAAAAATAAGAAACATTTCAATTCAATCAAGAACAATGTCAGACTGGCATATCAAATACAATATTCATAATTAATAAGTTGAGAAAAATTCAAATAAAATATGTATCTCAAAATAATCAATTTATATTACTGACCCCATAGCTTACAAATAAGATATAATGGAATAAACACAGTTAATATGAGCAGAAATGCAAAAAACAATCATCAAAACCAACTCGCTGTAACCTAATTATAACATAACCTCCATAACTGTTGGAATTCAAATGAGTTAATTTATGTTTATGTTAATAAACATATTAAAATAGGTAAACTTGGTTCTAATATTAATTATGATAGTTTAATGAAATAACATTTTTAATAATTAATAAGAGTATATTTATGTAATGTTATTATTCACACATATTACAAACCTGTGAGATAGTTGAGCTGTTATCAACAATTGTGTTTGAAACTCATCAATTGATTAAGTAGTGTTTATAAATATATATATAGTTAAAGGATAAGATTTAAATTAGTTCTAGATACTGTTAAGCATGGCGACGAATACTTCCAGTTCAGCTTTCAGAAAAATTGATATAGACCAGTATAACGAAGATAAATTTCGAGAGGAAGAGCAAAGTGAGTTACAGTCACCTCCGGTTGGTCCTGATGAGTCAGAAGTTAACCAACTTCTAATACAGTATCCTTTTATTTTTGTCTTCCTTATTTACGTTATTGAATGACTTTTTTTCTGTGATCATTAATATCTTTGTGTTGTCCTTTTATTTAAAGAAGAAAAGTTTCTGTTTCACCAATAGGTTAAGTCTAGTTTCATGCAAGAGTAATAGGTTTGGAATTTTTCTCAACTAGATATTGATTCAAGATATAGCTAGATTATCAAACATGCATGCATGGAAAGCCCATGCATTTAAGGTTAATTACAAAGATGTAATTAATGTTAAGGCATTGTACAGTACTAAGGACCTTTTATTCCTTGTTTATGTGAATTCTGATTTCATTTGAATGACTAAATTCATTTTCAAGAATGAATATGCACATATTACATGGTTGGGATAGCCCTTGGTTGAATGAAAACCTTTATTATTCTTCATCAAACTGCAAATATTAAATGATAATGTTAGATGTTGTGACTTATGTTTTATAACCACTAATTTACTTTGCTATCAATTATCGCTTCGTATGGTATCCATCGGTACAGTGAGACATGTGTTTACAAAGAATCATGGTAATGATGCCCCATTTTGGATTATGCAGCAAGTATGAAACATTTTTTTAAGAAATTTACATTTTCTTTTTGAATAACCAATATGTGGAATGTGATAAGAACACTTTATTAGTGTACTTCGTACTCAATCAAAAATACCAAATATTTTGAGGTAAATGTTTGTCGACCATCCATTTCCAACATTACTCTGGACATTCTAATAGTATTAGATTTTGGTTATAATTTATTGTGTATAAAACTCACAAATATTGTGTTATACGTGAAAGAAAAAAAAGCCTTGGTGGTTTTCCCTCATGGCAAGAACAGAAGGGCACAATGGGCTGGTGTATTTCCTCGGGAGGGCTATGAGTCCCTATGTCTTGTGTTTATTTGGCTAGCGCCAGTCATTTCAATACTTTTCAATTCTTCACTGCAGAGTACAACGACAGCTTTAGCAACCTTTTTGATAGACTGTGTTTTCCGAGTTGGTGTTGACGGGTGGAAACCCGTCTCGATCGTTTGCTGGTACGGTCAGTACCCCTTTTGTTCTTCCAGTTAGCACATGTTTTGCTCAAGATATTTTTCACACTCTTCAATTGGGAACATTGCCTAGCTTGAACACAAAGGTAGTTCATGTTGTTAGCTGGTTGGTATGTTTTTCTTGGAAAATACTCGATCGTGTACTGTTACTAGTCGAGATACCAGGATAGTTCAGTGGCTTGAGCGCTTGTCTCTGAGTCCATTCTCACTCTGGCCCTCGATATTTTCACTCCAGAAGTAAAAAAACCTGAACATGGAGTCCCCTGGAGAAGACGTTAAGCCATCGGTCCTGAGCCTGTACGATATCAGGCTCTTGTTAAAGATGCCTACTCTAAATACTCTTAAGTTAGACCAAATTTAGGACTCCCAATGTTGAGTCGCTAGGCAGACACAATAATCCCTTGAGGAATCTGCGTCAGAGGTGTATCTTTCTAGCAGACCCTCAACACCTTCCTTCTCAATCCTTTTCCTTCTTCCATCTTCACACTGTACCTATCATTCTTTTCTGTTTTTCTTAATTCCCTATATCTATTACTCTTCTTCCCTCGTTTTCATATTTTCAAATTTAAACATTGGTAATCATTTATACTGAGAGGCCGTCAGTCTTTTGAAAGACTCCTGGGCACAAGCTTGTTGATGTAAGCTTTGAAATGCCGCCTCCGCAAGGTCTACCTGCGGCACATCACGAGGCCTTCCTCATTTTTCTCTTTGTGGGGGATGCAGTTGGCTTCTCAGGGCGTGATAAAAGGGATGGTCTGTCATGATACGATTGAAAGGCTTAGGTGCATGATTTAAGTCAAAACATGTGTTGCATTCATAGTTTTTTAAAATAGTCAATGACAATTTATATTAGTTCAAGAATATATTAAACACTAACGTCCTTGTTAAGAAATTATTTTCCTTCATTATTTATAGAGATAAAAAAATTGACGCTTTAAAAACAGTTCTTCGGAATGCACCACTTGCATCGAAAAACCCCGCAGTTAAAGTAAGTTAATAAATCCTCTGATACTCTCTTCTATATCTCACTTACTATTGTTTTATAAATTTGTTCATGTCACAGGAACAGGCACTCAACATTACAATGAAGGTTTTAATGTCAATTAAGTCATCTCAAATGGAAGACGCTGTAACAGCACTTGATCCAGAATTAGTTGACATCCTTATGAAGTATATATACAAAGGCTTTGAATCACCATCAGAGAAACGAAGTGGGCATTTACTACTTTGGCATGAAAAAGCTTTTGCTGCTGGAGGTCTTGGAAGCATTGTCAGAGTATTGACCGAGAGTAAGAGAGCCTAAGTATGTTAATATAAAAACCGTTGTTATTTATTCTTAGTTGTAAATTGTAAAGTTATATTTTGTTAATTTTTTTAATTTGATAAGAAATATATTGGTAAACAAAGTTTAATCCATAACTAATACTTATTTATAAGTGGAATAAAAATATTGACCTTGATGTGTTGAATTCACCTTTATCACCCAAAACTACTCTTTATTGTTAATTCTTTTTAACGTCTATCCTTAACAAGCTTTTAAACGTCTTTGGACTGTTCATTCTCATTTTTGATTCGGCAGCAATCCAATCTAGTTTGACCAACAACATGTGCTGCTTGCTGAATACTATTGTCCAGTGTTGTTTAACTTCAGCGATCTAACACACAGGGAACTGGGGCATTCAGTGTGACCATTTCGCTAACTTTACATTCTTTTCTATTTCACCTTTTCTTATTGAATGCAGTAGATATCCTTAAATCTTCCTTCAAGTTCTACTGTACTTTTATTTTTTAAATCTTGTTCTTCAATAATATTATATTTAGTTAAACCTTGTCTCCCCTGATACCATTATGTCCCATATAAAATATTAATATTTGATGCCTACCAGATTGTGCATAGTCATGAATGTCATAAATGATAATTACCTTTTGTGGAATTCCACCGACGTTTTTAAAATGCCAGATTGTGCATAGTCATGAATGTAATAAACGATAATTGACTTTAGTGGAATTCCACCGGCGTTTTTAAAATGCCGTTCGCAAATACTAATACCAGATAAATAAAAAAAACATGGTTTTAGTTAGATTCACTATCTCTGCCTTTACCTTTCTTTGCTGTTTAAGCAAAGTCACATTGTATAAAGAGTATTTGGCTTTTCAAATACTAAATCTTTGTCTCAAACGA
The DNA here is from genome assembly GCA_026182355.1 of Hermatobates lingyangjiaoensis. Lineage (NCBI taxonomy): Eukaryota > Metazoa > Arthropoda > Insecta > Hemiptera > Hermatobatidae > Hermatobates > Hermatobates lingyangjiaoensis. The sequence goes on along the minus strand of JAPFBL010000213.1, from coordinate 256,967 downwards.
AATCTTTGTCGCACTTGCCATTTTGGGCCTCAAATAAGGTACAAATGTAAGGTGTCTAATTTTATGGTCTTTTAAATTACGAATTAAGGTTATGGAACTAATTTATATATAAATATACAAAAATGGCATTTATTCAAGTCTCATTGTAGAATCCATACATTTTGGAAATATTTAACAGACTATATAGATATTTTCTTGTAAATGTTCCAAGAAAATAATGACTTTCACAGATTTTTCACACCTTTGGAACGCTGGTTTCCCAGAACTCTCTTCTTCTTTTATAGGTAATTATGTTTACCTTGTTCATTACTAATGCTGATGTTTTCTTAAAGTTGAGCAACCTGATTGAAAAGAAAACAACCAATTTTCCTGCCATTGATAATAAACGATTAAATGTGTTTATCAACACAGAAATAATTTTTTTGATTCGACATCTCTCTGATCAAAGACATACAATGAAAGGAATTCACTTTGAGAACTCAAAAAGTATTAGCTCATTTTGGACATTTTTTCAACTTATCAACTCATTACCTGTTCAGTGCTCAAGCAATTTACGAGGTAAGATTTCTACATTGTTCTTGTATTTTTACCAATATTCAGCTGTGGATCTAACAACAATAATAATATGTTAAATACAGTAGAAGATCGACTTACGAACGTAACGGCATACGCATATTTCGAACAAAAATTCGTCCCTTTTATACGAAGGAAGATTTACTCGTGATACGATGTGCGATGAAGTATCCTATAGTTATCTCTATGAAATGAGAGGAAGTGAAGCAAAGACAAAAAGACCTAAAGTGAGGAATGCAAGATAAAAATTTGAAAGAAAAGTAAAAAATTCTCTCTCGATACAAAATTTAGTAAAATAGGTTTCGTTTTAATTTAAACCCAGCATAAAATATAAAATAAGAAAGATAAACTAAGTGACGATGCGTCCCACGTCCCATCCCCCCCCCCCCCCTCTTTAACTCCACAACTTCTTACCTTTATTCACCAGTCCCTAAAGAAAGGCGATGTTTTGTGCTTTATTTCTTATCAATTTGCTTTGAATTTGTCAATTTAATTTATTTCTATGTATATGTATGTGCAATTGTTATTTGTATCCATATTTATACACTATTTTCGGTTTTTGGAGCTGTGTAAGAAATTAATCGAATTATAATGTATTTCATGGGAAAAGTATTCGCGACTACAACTATTTCGATATACGAAGTGGCGCCGCGCCCCCTTAAGAAATTAAATTCGTAAGTCGAGATACTGCTGTACTTTAAATCAAAGATTGAGCATTATGAAGTGCCGTCATGAATGTTCAGTAGTGAAAATTTGTTTCCTTCGTCCCAAAACTGATTTCCAGAATCATCTTCAGTAATTTCAGTAGCCTTTGCTTCACTTAAATTCTTTCGGTTCTTAGTCTTGTTCTTTTTCCTTTTGCGTACAGTTGTTCTTTCTTTTGATATATCCATGCTATCATCAAATACTTGATACATTTTGTTATATAATACATATAAGAAAGGACATCCATGGAAAAATTGAGACATATTATATTCAAAGTTAACCTTATTTTGCATTTGACATACCCAATTATATAGGAAAGTACCATTATAAAACTTAGAAATATTTAGATATTTCAAAGGATGGATTAATAAAGAATTAAGTACTTCTGAAATAGATAAACAACTTTGAAACTCTGAAAAGGAATGAAGATGGTACTGAAAAAATTTAGTTTGTTTTGACGAATAAAAATGATAGTTATGGAAAAAAGGTAAAAATTTCCTGAATATATTTATACATTCATCAACTGGTACAGACTCAATAAGTTGTTCGATACTTGTATCTGCCTTAATATTATTTAAATCATGTTCGTTTATTTTTTTAGGCGATAACCTTTTAATACGTGAAGCATATCGTTTATTAAATGAAGCTGCATTTCTAAAATATCCAATTTTATAGGTGACAATATTTACTGCAATCAACATAACAACAATTGAATGTAAATAGATGTCCTTAAAATTTTGTTTTGACTCTTTCAACCAATAGAATAAAGATGATGTAAAAACTTGCCAGCTTTCAGGGAATAGAGAATTATCGTTATAGGATATATGTAAAATCTCATAAAACAAACTACATCTCTCCTTTTCATTGTACTTATCTATGTTATGTAATCTAGGTAATGTATTCAATAGATCAGAACTGATGTCTGATTCTAATTTATATGTATGAAGATTGTCCTTATGCCTTGAATAGTAAGAAAATATCGACGGCCCTAAAACAATGCCAGCAATTTTACAGACTGTAGGTATAGTGATATGTCCAGCTGCTTCGAAGTCATACTCCTCTATTTGAGGGTCATTGAAAAATAGCCTCATTGTTAATAAACCTGTTATACTTGCTGCCATATAACCTTTACGAGATCTATCAAGAAACCATTCAGGAATTTTTTGCAATATTCTTTTTTCTCCTTCATTTGTTGTGAAACTGTTTAAATTTTCTTCTTCACTTTCATTATTCGTTCCATCCATGTGTTCATTAATTATTTCATCACAGTTTTCATTAAAACTATATTCATTTTTCTCTTCATCATCTACTAATTCGTAGTCTTTGATTTCAATTGTATTATCATTTTCAAAATCTTCTGGTTGATCATCACTGACTTTATCATAGACTTCTGGACTATGCTTAAAGTTAATTTTTGATATTTTGGCAAGTACATAAGCATCCAGTGTACAGCTCTTCTTCACATAACCTGCGATCGCCCTTTTAACCCATAATTTACCCTTTCTTACATCTTCTTTTTTTAGATGACCAAAAATCTGAAAAAAAATTGCATCATTTAAATAAAATATTTATAACTCTACTAAATCTTCAACTAGGTTTCAAATCTTACGTTCTTAACCCTTTTGCTGCGAAAATCACAAATTTGATCATTGATACAAAAAACTTGTGTATGCCAACAATTGGGAATACGGGAATCACTAATATTGGAATAAAAAATATAAAAGGTAGGTTTTGTAGTTGAAGTTGTTTATAGTTATATAGGTTTGTAATTGTAATAGTTTATATTTGAAATTATTGAATATATTTTGATTATTTCGTAATTTTTTTGAACATAAGATAGTTATCTCTGAAATTGTATTTACAGTAAAAGTTATATTATATTGGCAAGAAATTTCATAGAAGAATACAATGTTTTCTATATAGTAGGGAATTAATATCATTTTGGGTTGAATATAATTTTTTATTTTTATTTAGTTACCCCTAACAAAAGAGAGAAATATTATAGTTGCATGATTTTCAATGTTTTTTTCGGGAAGCTTAGTTGATTTTGTGTCAGAAAGAAATGTTAAATATAATTTTTCTCGATGTTCGTTTTTTGGTCCCTTATGTGCATTTTTCACAAAGAAGAATGAATTAGACTGGCGCAGCGAAAGGGTTAAAAACGCAAGATTGCTATAACTTTTAAATTGAACTTTAACAGTTAAATTTTAATAATTAAAATTAATCTAATTACTTAACGATTAATCCTTACATTAAAATTTACATTATATTACTTATTCTACGACAAATGGAATCAAAGAACGAACAGGTAGCAATCCTCATTCGTTATGTACCATTTTGAGCAAGGGTAACTTCTTGAAATATGATCCTTACTACTGAATAAGAAACTAATACATATTGAAAGTGTGTATCTAAAATTGGTGTAACACCAGTATCAGAAATATTCCCTCCAACTACCATTTTACATTAAAAAATAAATCTCCTATTCTTTAAGTGGGAGGCGCATTTGCTTTGGCAACTTTCAACCAGACCATATACTATCATTTATTAAAAGCAGGATACCTCAAAAAAAAAACTTGCCGATAAAACACTTGAATAAGCGTTACTACCCAAGCTAAAACACAAATTATACACTAAAACCATCCTCTTCACCATAAAGTATCATCCAGGGCTTTCATCATCCAACCAAATACCGTCTTTTTCCGAAAATAAGACACTGTCTTACTTTATTTTTAGGTCAAAAATCCGTGCTAGAGCTTATTCTCGGCGGGGCTTCAAGTACATGATGTAGATTTACATATTTTTGTTTAATATTTATTTTTATACAGAAATTTAAATTTATTCGATTACAGTCATGTCATCTTCTGGAACAACATAATAAATTATCAAAATTTAAAATTTCGTTCTCATTTTCTTCCAAATCTATTTCCTGTAGAATCATTGGTCTGAATCTCTCATGTTTTCCAATATAGCTGTGGTTAAATTAATACTTCTTGTCTAAGTAGCCTCCTTGAAACGGACTTTAGAGGTAAACAAGGAATTTCTTGGAATATTTTTTTTTCTAAAGAATTCTCTGAAATGTTACAGCAGCTAGAGTACCTACTACATTCAACAGCATTTTTTTTTTTAACGAATTATATTTTTCACATTATCTTAACTAGGGCCTATTTTCAGGGGAGGGCTTATAGTCCAAAACGTCCCGAAACTCACGCTAGGACTTATTTTCGGAAAAAGACGGTATTATGTCGGACCTTAGCTTTCTGAAATCCCATCCTAAACCATCTGTCCTCTATATTACATTTAGACTCCCCAAAGACCTTCAAAACTGCCATCTCACTGCAGACATGTCATGCAATTTATTTATGGCGAAGCTGGAACAAATGTTCCTTGCTTCTTGCTCCACTATTCTATGTTAGATTTATTGATGACATCTTCTTTGTTTGGCAGCACGGCCAACATCTTTTGGATTCTTTCATCACTTCCTTCGAAGCTTTCTCCACCTCTATCTCTTTCACATACCATTCCTCCCCCAACAACATAACTTTCTCAGATGTTGACATCACTCTTAACAGTGAAGTGGGACCTTCACGACGTCTGTTCACGATAAGCCCACCAACGCCCAAAGCTACCTCCATTACAAAAGTTGTCATTCTCCTGATACTAAAAAAACTATCCTGCGGTCTCTTTCTATCCGTCTTCATCGCCTCTGTAATAATATCCAAGATCGGATATTACTCAGCGCTGATTAAATTTGCATTTGAGTTTTTGAAGATTGGTTTTCTGATCTTGGATATTATTACAGAGGCGATGAAGACGGATAGAAAGAGACCGCGGGATAGATTTTTTAATATGAGTAAAGTAACAAGTTACTTTAAAAGCTTCTGAGGAAGCCCACATTTGGCTCCTAATATATATATATCAATGATCAAACCACAATAAGAAATGGGAAAACAGACTAAGATCTTTCAACCGTAACAAGCGGTCTTCGTCAGAGTCAAAAACCCAACTGAACACTAGATGCAGAAAACATCTGGTGAGGAGTTGAGAAGAGTGGGAGGGAAGAGTAGTATTTTAAAAGGGTGAAAGCACAGGAAAGGACTAATGTCCAGAAAGGGATGTTTGGGGAAACAAAGGAGTACAGTAAGAAAAAGTAAAAAACTATCCGCTAGCTGTCAACCCTCTTTGAAGGCTATTGCCCTCGTGACGAAAGTATCAAGTTTGAAGAGACCGTTACTAATGTTATAATATTAGATCTATTAAATTTAATTAGAGACGATTCAATAATATTTCTTAACAATATTGATTTTTCATAGGTAATAAATTTAGCTCCTGTCCAATCAATATGATGATTTTCATTTTTTATATGCAAGAATAAGGCACTACTGTTTTCCTGTCTACTTACGTTATATTGGTGTTGTTTTACACGTGTCTTTAATGATTTACCAGTTTGACCAATATAAATTTTATGGCAATTTTTGCACGGAATTTTATAAATACCAGCGGACTCCAATTCGCTGGGAGAGTTTTTTATTAACATATTACCCACGTTATTACGATTAGAAAACACTATATTAAAATCAAGTTGTTTGGCTAATCTTGGAAGGGGGTCCAATGATTCGTGGTATGGCAAAACTATAGAATTTGATAATAAAAGGGGCTCTGTTGAAGTATTAGAGAAAGTTTTTTTAGCACCCTTCAAGGCTAAATCGATATAAGAAGAGGGGTATTTTAATGAAAGGGCAATTGACCTAATGTTATTAATCTCTTTATTAAGAAATTCAGGAGAGCAAATTCTTAACGCCCTCAAAAACATATTTCTAAAAACAGAAATTTTAACATTTTTTGGATGCGAAGAATAAAAGTGAACGTATGCAAGTACATTCATAGGTTTTCTATATACACTAAAGCGTAACTCATTAGGTAACCTATGGATCAGGACATCTAAGAAGGGCAAATTACCACTTATTTCTTCTTCCATTGTGAATTTGATTGTCGGTACTAATGAATTCAATTTTGTTAGGAAATCAACTTTATTTAAAGAATTTGATTGTCGGCACTAATGAATTCAATTTTGTTAGGAAATCAACTTTATTTAAAGAATTTGATTGTCGGCACTAATGAATTCAATTTTGTTAGGAAATCAACTTTATTTAAAGAATTGGGACAAATGCAAAGAATATCGTCAACATATCTATACCATTTAACATTTTTGGGCGAAATTGAGCTTAACATTTTACTCTCAAAAAACTCCATATATAAATTACTTAGGAGGGGGGATAAACAGTTACCCATAATGTCCAAACATCCCTTTCTGGACATTAGTCCTTTCCTGTGCTTTCACCCTTTTAAAATACCACTCTTCCCTCCCACTCTTCTCAACTCCTCACCAGATGTTTTCTGCATCTAGTGTTCAGTTGGGTTTTTGACTCTGACGAAGACCGCTTGTTTGGTTGAAAGATCTTAGTCTTGTTTTCCCATTTCTTATTGTGGTTTGATCATTGATTGTTGTTTCACGTGTTTATGTGAAATCTTTTTATATATATATATATATATATAAAATTGATTGATGTATGGACCGTTTAATAGAATAGAACCAAAATGAATTAGAGTTCGATAATTTTCTCTAACTATCTGAGACACTGACAGAACGCTGGATCTTTTTAGTCCTACATATATACAACTATGGCCAAAGTGGAATGTTGTCAGTGTAATTATAAAGAAGTACACAATACCTTGGCTGTAGCAGAGTCATAACTTTCATTCTTCAACCAGTTGATAATACGTGATGCTTTTTTTCCAAGATCCTTTCGTTTTCCTTGCAATGGTAATTTCATCTGTTCGAAAAATTTACTGAAAACACTGGGCTTAATGTAATCATTTCCAAGAAGTAAAGCCAACAGAGGCAGTGTTTCTTCATTTAGTCCAAATTTATTGTAAAATCTTTTAACAGAAAATACTTTACATCTTATGCAGTAACCATTTCCACTGTTTAATCGGGAAGCATAAAGGGAAAAATTTGTTAGAGGTAGGTAATCAGCTCCAGAAATGAAAAAATCAGAATCATTACTTAAAACTGGACAATTCAATAGTTTGGCCAAAGCGGCGATATCGTCATCAGCTTCAAAGTCTGCTTGAAAAAATGTTATGCCAAGTTCTACTAATTTCATTCGGAAAGCTAATCTAAGCATTAACGGAAAGCATGTTATATTATATCTTCCAGGTGAAATACATCTCATTACTCTTATTCTGTCTTTCATTCTATTCAAAAGAGTTTTCATCTTTCTTTTCTCAACTCCACCATCGAAAATAACAATTGGGAAAATATTACTCTTAGAAAGTTGATTAAAAAAATCTTGAACATGATTTGAAAATCTATCGTAATCACCACCAAAAGAAGTAGTATTCAGCATATTCTTAAGAAATATATGAGCGTTTAAAGCATTTCCATCCACAATAATATAGCAATCATGAAGATCACAACTTGGCAATAACCACTTATCATTTGAATTCACAAATGAAGTTAAACCTTTAACTCCCATTTCGCAAACCTTGGTTTAAACTGTGAATAATTCAGAACCAAAATACTTCTAAAAATGAGAATATGTGGACTTAATATCTACATCTTTTTGAGAGTAGATATTTATCATCCAATTGGGTTCAGTGTTGCCATTCCCCAATGGTTATCTAACATCGTATATTAGACCTAGTGCACAAAATGTTTTTCTTTTTTCTTTGTTTTTTGAGTATTTCGCAAAGTAACTGAAGCTTGCATTTGAATAAAGCTTAATTAAAGATGTTGTCATTACAAAATACGAAGGAAATATTTCACATGTTTGAATTTTTTATTACAGTAGTTTTATCACTAATATTAGAAAAAGTTCCCCTTATTTCAATCATATTTAGTTATAAAGATGTTTTAACATTAGCATAAAAATATTGAAAGAAAAATTAAAAAAAAATTGCTTTTGTTATGGATTTATAGATTTTCATGTGTTTCTATAAAGTCCACATTTACTCCACTTTTCATGTCGTTTTACATCATCATCAAATAAGGCAGATCTACATTGTTCATCGATAGTTTCGCAACAATATTACGAAAAGGACGAGAAAGCAAAAGTTGTGAAATTCCTTCAGTTTTATACTTTAATATAATTAAGAATAAAACAAACTGATCAAGTATATTGCTGACAAGTGAAAAAAGATAAACAGATAGATAGTGGAGACATTTCTTTGATTACATTGTTAAATTCAGACTTTTATGTTCCCAAAGGAAATATTCAGTGGTGGGACTCAAATTTTTTAAGAACTGGTTCGTGCGAACCGGTGCTTAAAATATTATGAATTCGGCGAGTTAAATACCTCAAGGAAGTTTTCCTGCTCATTGCTTGTTGCTTTAACATGATCACCAGCGATCAGTCATTTTTTCATATTTTCTATTATTGCTTCCAGTAGGTTTTGACGAGGTAGGCTAACAAATCTGTGGTTTTCAGTAAACTGGATCTCTTTGAATGCGTCCGAAGCAACCCTCTCATCAATTTCTTTTTCAAATGTCTCTATATTTTCCTTAAGCAATTCAAATGCTTTAATAAACCTCTTTATGAGGTTTTCTCATTTGAATAAAGTTGTGCCTCTTGCTTGGAGGACATTACTGAGCAATGACATTTCATTCAAAATATCAATCATTAAAGCTAGATCCTTCAGAAAATTTTTGTTGCAAAGACGGGCAGCCATGCCTGAATTATTTATTTAAACAAAAACTTACTTTAATCAGGCGATTTCAGGAAATTAGATCTAAAAACATTCAATGTTTGATTCATAACTAAAAGTTAAAAATGGGCCTAATGTAGGCTAGACCAACTCAACATCTGCATTGTGATGAGTAGTTTGAGCACTGTAACAGTTACGCAAACGAAACTAAATTGTTTAGTTATATATAGGCTATATACATGCGCAAATTAGGTTGTCATACATCCACAAGTTACGTGAGTCATGCGACACTTGTGGAGTTTGATAGTGGAGTTTGACCTGTTAATTAATACAGGTCTGAATAGGGGTTTACGTAATTTTAACAACCGGTTCGCCGAACCCATAATATTTTAAGCACCGGTTCGTACAAACCGGCTGAATCCCATCACTGGAAGTACTCAATCCCGAGGAACTATAATTAGAAAGAGCCAAAATTTTTATTGCAAAGGAAAAGTGAGAATTATTGAATTATAAAAGTTTATTTGAAACATGGATTGTAAACGATTTCAAAACTCACTGAGAGTACAATTTTAAAATAGTACAAAATTTTGAAACTTAATTATATGGAATCTTTACAGGTTTGGTTTTTCTTTTAGTTACAATTAGAATAATTTAGAGTTTATTAACAAAGGTTGACTCTCACATCAGTTACATCCACTCTTCATCTTCGAACATTTCATTAAAAAAAAAAAAAAAAAAACTTGAGATTGCAAGCTTTAGAATATATTATTGCCGTTTTAATATCATTAATAGTTTCTGAGATACAACATGTCAAAATGTGTCTGATGCTTCTGGAATATCCATCCAATGAGAGTAAATTAATTTGTGTTCAGAGGAGGAGCACGGATCTGCTTCTTTCAATTTGACATAAAAACAGCATTTCTTAATAAGGTTATTCATTGAATAAAGCCACCACGTGACGTTTTTGAAGAGTTTCGACCAATCTTGTATAGGTTGCTGCAGATATATTTCGGGACTATCGATAATCAAATTCCATTGTTCAGTTAACATTTGTTAATAATTTAACTAACAATTAAAATCGTAACAAATTTCTTTTTTTTTTCAATTTTGTTGTTAAAAATAATTCTAAAATAACAATTTCAATAATTATTTGTCGATTATTCGGATTTTTTTTTTTATCGATTCATGGGAAAGTTATCAGTAGGGAAACCTAAGTGAGGTATTGTGTAGTTAAGATGTTCCGGTGATACCGATGTTCTATGGGAATATATTGGATCATTTTCGGATAAGAAATTTACAAATTTGACACATTTATTATGGATTTAATATTATCTAATTCTGAAATTAAGGATTATTTAAAGAGAATGTACTCAATGAATCATCATTTCAAAACAGGTTTGGTTATAATGAATGATTTGTGTTTATTAAAGTAGGCAATGATAGGTCATATTAACTGAGGTAAATAAGAATACAAGACCTCTAATTTCCCTTGGAATCATTCAGATTGGTAAATTTTATTTTTAACAATTAGCCAAGTGTGTTCATTGATATAGACAATTTAATATCAATGATATGATTGAGTACACCAAATCATGTCATTGTGAATGAATTAGGGGTACTAGTAGTAAAATTAGAGGTGTTAACGAGTATTACTTTTTGAAACTTATTTCTTTATTGTACAAAACATTTGTGGGCCCTAATCAAGCATGTTTGAACTGTTTTTAGATTATGGTTCCCTTGTGGTAGATCCTTTTAAAGTTCTCCAGTTTAATGAAATACTTACTGATGAAGATTATTCTTCTTTATATGAATGTGTATTATCACTTACTTATGAGAGAAAATTAAACGACTTGTATAGCTTGAAACAAAGCAAAGATCTTAGCACTGATAAAAATCAGGTTTTAAGAAAATTTTTGAAGTATTTAAACAGGCATATAAAGCCGTTATTAGAATTTATCGTGGGTTATTCATTTGAAGGAGGAATTTCATCAACTGCTTCTAAATACGAGAAAGGAGGTAAGATGATTTATTGTTACTTCATCTGTATTATTAGTAACTCGTTTTGGTTTACCTGCAGGATATTTGTACGTGCATACTAATATCAAAACTCATTTCAAAGGGCCAGTGCTTATCTTTTATTGTTTCTAAGAAACAACATTAAATTTTCAATTCCTTAATGAATTTGTTTGGTGATTTTTAAAAAATATTTCGCTCTTGGTGTTAGGTATGATTTACAAGAAATATTTCATCTCTTAAAAACGATTGCTTCGCATTCACAATGTGTTCAGAGGTTTCCTCCTCTTCGAAATAAAGTCTGCAAGTTAGTTCAGTTTGTATAATTCGTAATTGAGGGTCTGTTAATAAATTATTCCACATTGATTTTTATACGTTACTTTGAAGACTTATTATTTTCATTATAAATTTGTACAAGTTCCTTTTGCTTATAGTGATGATAATATAATTGTTTATAATGGGTGGTAATTTCAGATGTTTTGCTGTGTCATGACGACAGATGTCAAGACCGCTGTGTGGCATTCGTATATTACTTGACAACTTCTCAAGCCGTTGACGGTGGTTCTTTTGATATGTTTGATCATGATGGTAAGGCATTTTGTATTAATACTTATTAAATAAAAAAAAAAAATTATAGACATATAGGCTTGTGCTAGCGTTTTATCTGATTGCAAGAAATTAATATTTAGTAACCGATGAAGTTGGACAGATGAATGAATGTAAACAATTGGCAAGTTCACCTTGAAGTTATAAAAGAGGTATATGATACCCATAGCTCTCTTAGGAGAGCGTGTTGAGATTCGTGACTACTTCGATTCTCCACACTAGGAGATAAGTCAACCGTCTTATTTCGTGTCTACTGTTCAATGGAAATAGTCACATATTTAAGACTAAATACGAATTATTACTGTGTCATATACTAACCTTTATAATGATGACAGGACACATTTACTAGCTTTGTCTTCCTCAGAAAATTTTACATATGAAAACATTTTTGACCCCAAAATTTTTACGAGAATTTTCACAAAATTTTTATGTGAAATGAAAGTATTCAGACATTGACTCCTATACAAGTGGCAAGGTAGCCCAGTGGCTCACATGCTTGCCTCTAACTAGTAAGGTAGATCCTGGGTTTCAGTACCTCTAACTCGGATTGATATATATTGTGTTAAATACCCACTCTAGCCCTCGATTTATTCACTCAGAAGGTGGGAAACAGTCTGAGAGGACGTTAAACTTATTCCCGTCAAGTCGTCGGTACCGAGCCTGTTCGATGCCACAAACTCGTTGAATTCTAAATACACTTGAGTTAGGTAAAATTTCTCCCAATGTAGAATGTCCATTTATTACTGCAAAGGGCCATTTTTGGTCTACAAATGTTCTGTCGTTGCATCGCCATTGTAACCTAACCCTGACTTATATATGTGTTAAATATGTGTTTGCTTTTATAACTATTGTTAATTTCAGATGAAGGTCAACCAACCGGAGTTGTTCATTCAATTGTGCCTAAAGCTAATAGCTTCATCTGCTTTGAAGTGGGAAATTATTCACATCACCAGGTATACAGTAAGTCTGATAATTACTATAACCAAAATAGCTTTCAGAGCTAATTGATTTTTTTTCGAAATAATTGTAGAAGTCCTGATTCGATTCTGTCATTCAAACCCAAACAACATTTTGTATGGTAACATATTGACCAGACCGTAGTCCACTTGGTTCCGAGCGATTTCCACTTGTTCTACTATTGAAAGAAATTTCTCGGTAACGAACGCTTCATCAGAGATGACGACGTGAAAGAAGAAGTTGAACACTGGTTATCTTGATAGAACACTGGTTAACTAATGCAGAACCTTATGACAAATGTTTTAAAAATGTAAGCATTAAATAAGAAAATATATTAAGCTTTAGTTAGAATCGAATGAGCAACTCCTGTTGGTTGACCTACATGTGAAATTAACATACCTATTAAAGCAAAACATTTATATATAAGTTGGGATGCAATTGCAATCCAACGAGAGAGCACACATAGACTAAAGATTGATCCTTTGTGACACCACGCAATGAACATTCTACTTTGGAAGTGTGAATATTGCACAACTAAAGAGTTAAATAAGAATTATTTTTTATAAAAAATTGGACCATATTTTTTTGAATAACCTACTTTTCTTGGATATATATACTTATTTTTATGCATAAATTCTCTTATAAACAAATTAAATTATGAGAATTACTAGAAAATTATGGAAAAAAAACAACAAATCTCTTTATGCATAAATTTGTTATTCAAAGAAAACAAATTTAATCTTCTACTCCAGTTGTTTTGTTCAACAACAAATGTCTACTCCTTACTTCTTCCGTGTAAAGTTAGTAAACATTTGATGAATTTATAATATATAAGGAATTTACTAAATTAATATCTTTGAAATGATAAAAAAAAGTATAACAAAGTGGTATGAAGAGAGAGTATTGAAACCGATTTAATATAAGATACTGTAAATCGATTCAATACTCTCAATACAAGTAAGGAGAGACTTCCTTACGATTATTATTTATCTCACTAATTAATCTAGTATTAGCCTAAATTACAATTACTAAACAATTAAAGCGTGGTTCAACCTGCATGTACAATTGTATTTAAAGTACAAACATATGCTGTTACTTCTGATATTGTTTACAAATGATAATCTACCAGTTCCTTGGAAGTACAAGAGAACTTCATTTAAGAAGAATATTATTGATTAGTTGAAAATCATATTACATGTACATATATATATAACTAAAGTTTATCGGGACTCGGTCAATTCTTCAGGTTCAAATTAAACTCTTTTTGCCAACGTTTCGGTTTTTATTTAAAACCTTTTTCATAGGCAGAAGTATAAATTTTGAAACAGAAAAACTAACTATTACATACAAATTATTTTACAAAGAAAAATAGTATGTGGATTTTTCTTTGTAAAATAATTTGTATGTATACTTAGTTTTTCTGTTTCAAAATGTATACTTCTGCCTATAAAAAAGGTTTTAAATGAAAACCGAAACGTTGGCAATGAGAGTTTAATTTGAACCTGAAGAACTGACCGAGTCCCGATGAACTTTAGTTTTGTTTCTATTCCACGGTCGATACTTTTATCAATATATATATATAGCAGATTCAATAATATATCGACCGTTTGATAGAATAGGTGTGTTCTCTAATCGGGATTCGGTCAATTAAATTGACCGAATCCCGATTAGAGAACACACCTATATATATATGATACTATTATGAAATCCGTCATACCTCATATATCTGTTTTGTACATTGTGCATCTTCGTTAAGTAGTGCACATAAAAATGCAGTAGGAGCGAAACCATTGGAACATCTCTAAACAACGATTTACAAGGTACGGCGGATTTGTATAATAATGTGATGTGTGATGCTTACCAACAATATACATGCATTATATATATGTCAAGGTTCAAACCACAATAAAAAATGAGAAATGTTTATTGTGAAATCTTGTTTTATATATATATATAAAGATTTCACATAAACAAGTGAAACAACAATCAATGACCAAACCACAATAAGAATGGGAAAACAAGACTAAGATCTTTCAACCGTAACAAGCGGTCTTCGTCAGAGTCAAAAACCCAACTCAGTTGGGTTTTTGACTCTGACGAAGACCGCTTGTTACGGTTGAAAGATCTTTATATATATATATATATATATATATATATATATATATATATATATATATATATTATACTTAAAATAAACAGTGACACATAGACTGAAACATACCAAAGACTCACTTTTTAATATTTCGACCGTAATGGCGGTCGTCCTCAGGAGAAGAAGTGAATTGACGGAGGGACGACAGTCAACTAAAGAACTCACTGGGTGAGGGCTAAAGCAGTGCTGCCTCAAAGGAGAAAAATAAAAAAGGAACTAAGGAGTCGAGAGCAAAGAAAAAAAATTGTTATTTAAAAAGGAGAATGTGAAGAAAACAAAAAATAAAGGGAAAAAATACAATATATAAATATATATATAAAGTTTTCTCATAAACACGTGAAATAATAATCAATGATCAAATCACAATATGAAATGGGAAAACAAGACTAAGATCTTTCAACCGTAACAAGCGGTCTTCGTCAGATGCAAAAACCCAACTGATTGGGTTTTATATAAATATATAAAATATTTTAAATTATATAATTATAATGTTTATTATATGTAATATAAAATATTTATATAATTCTATTATAATTTATAATTATAATGTTTATTATATATAATATAATATATATATAATTCTATTATAATTTATAATTATATATAATATTTATAATATTATATATATATATATATATATACATATATATATATGCTCTATTAATCATGTAAAATTTCTTGTTTGTTACCTATGTTTTACTGTTTCTGTTTAATATCTTTATCAACTTAATCAGAATTTTTTTAAAAAAAGTTGTACATATTCTAAACTTTTGTTCCTGAAAGTAATTTTTTACGTAGATCATGCCGTACCCTATATATGTATATTAAATGTGAACTGAAATTCTAGAATCACGCCATTTCAATTAAAGATTACTAATAAATTGATTAAAAAAAAAAACTATTATTTTCTGGTAAAGAACACACTAAATATTGAGTAGTATTAGTGCCGACTTGTTTCGTCTCAGTTTTTTTATTAATAACAAATATAGAATTTAGTGATTGTAAGTCTTTTGGTTATTGAGATATTCTGCTCACTGTGTCTTTCACATGTACAAACATATTTGCAAAAATCTATTTTATTGTACTTGTAGGACATTAAAATGCACACTTCTCTTGACATTTTGCCTAAAATGCCTTACTGGACCACTATATGTAATATAGAGGAAAATGCTTGATATGTGCAGGTGTCCGAAGTCTTATCGGAGGATCATAAGAGGCTAAGTATCAATGGATGGTTTCATTCTACAAAAGCCCTTAGTATAAAACCTATTCCATTCAAGGAGAAACCACTTCTAAAAAAACAATTTCATTTAAAAGTAAGTGTTATCTGACGACCTATGTAATAATTTATTGCGTGGTATTTACT
Source organism: Hermatobates lingyangjiaoensis (assembly GCA_026182355.1). Taxonomy (NCBI): domain Eukaryota; kingdom Metazoa; phylum Arthropoda; class Insecta; order Hemiptera; family Hermatobatidae; genus Hermatobates; species Hermatobates lingyangjiaoensis. Next base: position 240,888 of record JAPFBL010000213.1, on the reverse strand, counting down.
CATGATTAGAAAAAGAAGACACACTAAATCTCCATAAAAAAGATTTTTATCCAACGTCGATGAGTTTCAAACACCTAATGTTCGTCTTCAGGAAGGTGAGATGTTCTATGACTGCTTAAACTCGCCACATCAATAAGGCTGAGGTGTAACCTGATGGTGACAAAGTGTTCGAATGCGTCGTCCCTGGATAAAATCATTTGTGTGGAGACTTATTGTTTCTTCCCCTTATTCTAATAATAAGTGTTATCTGTTCTTCTGAATCTTACATTTGTCAACTTTAGGATATGATGGTTAGTGCATTGATTTACATGCGACTATTTAACACCACATATATGAATGCTAATTAACTTTGAGCAATATAAATATTTTTGATCAACAGCATGTGGTTGATTTGATTTTGCTTTACTTTCAGGGCCTTGTGATGTTGGACGAATTTATTAAAACGGCTCACACTACTCCTACATATATTGAACAAGCCCGACAAGCCTTCCTAAACCAGAGTCATATACTGTTCGAGAATTTTCTGACCAAACCAGTATTCAATAAGTGTACTGAACAGTTCAAGTTAAATAGTATCAAATGGATTCCCTTTGGACCACCAAACAGGAGGTATTGTATAGGGAAATTTATTGTAGTGCAAACAGTTATTATGTGGTATTTACTCATTGTAGGGTAAAAATCTAATGAAATAACCTCTACATGTAGAAATTTGATAATATAAACAACGCGTTTGGAATACGTAGTTTTCTTCTTCTGGCATTAACTAAGGGTGAGTGTCTGTGGTACAACTGACTGGGGCGCCTCTGGAGTACAACTGACCATGGTCAGTTGTACCACAGACACCACCCTTAGTTAATGCCTGAACAATAACACTATATGTTCGAAACGCGTTGTTTATGCTCTTAAATTTCTATATGTACAGACTCTTTCATTAGCTTTTTACCCAACAATCAATCAAATTTAGTGGTATACGATAAAAGTATCTTTATGGAAGAACTGACAACCCACTTCTATACTTGCACTTTCGTCATAATCAGAAATAGAAGAACTTGTCAGGCAACGATGCAGAACTCAGTGCGTTCTACTCCTCATAGAATAGATCACGGAAGCGAACAAAGCGCTTGCTGCTATCAATATTTCGAAGTCTCCACTTTTACCTGCCAGTCTTCACTCTATCTCATGTAATTCATCTGAAGAAGATTGTTCAAAATATCGATTGTAGTCAGTTCTCAGTTTTCCGTATTTTAGTACTGTAACATAAAGTGGGCTCGTATTTTCCTAGTTTTGAAGTGTATATATATATATTTATATATATCTGTTGGTCTCAATAAATTAGTTCTCTATGTGGGTTGTAGATTGTTTTGGTAAATGTATTATAGTTCTTACTCTAATTTTTAGCCCTGAAGATGATGTACAAATACATCGAAACGTTGGCCTAGGAAGGAGTTTATTTCTTTTATATGACCTAGCCCTCAATAAGAAAACATACAATATATATATAATATATATATATATATAAAATCAAAATAACACTTGCTGTAATGGATGGATTAATTTACCACAATGAAACTAATTTGGAAACAATGCTCTAAGACCTTTCGTCAACACATAATCAGAGAGCAAGTGAACTAAAAAATAAGAAATACTATTATTTTTATAAATAATAGGATTTAGTTTTGAAGTGTTGATTAGCGGAATAATTAAACAGATAAAGACTTCTTCATCATTAAACACATTCAGAGTTACCAACAATTCTAAAGACTTCAATCAACCAGGTTAACAAGTATTTATTATTTTTTAGTTCACTTGCTCACTGATGATGTGTTGACGAAAGGCCTTAGAGCATTGTTTCCAAATTAGTTTCATTATGGAAAGCACTGTAATTAATTTATATGTATTTATTGTGGTGTTTAATTCATTTATATATAAAAATATTGATAAAAGTATCGACCGTGGAATAGAAACAAAACTAAAGTTTATCAGGACTTTGTCAGTTCTTTTTTTTTCTCATTTCCAACATTACGGTCTTTATTTAAAACCTTTTCAATAGGCCTACAAAAACAGAGGAAATATAAGAAATATTACAATCATTCAAAAATCAAACATACATGAAAGAACTGACAGAGTCATAAACTTTAGTTTTGTGTTATATATATGAAGATTTCACATAAACACGTGAAACAACAATCAATGATCAAACCACAATAAGAAATGGGAAAACAAGACTAAGATCTTTCAACCGTAACAAGCGGTCTTCGTCTGAGTCAAAAACCCAAAAAGATCTTAGTCTTGTTTTCCCATTTCTTATTGTGGTTTGATCATTGATATATATATATATATTAGATTCACAAACAGAACACACATAAAAGAATCACAGAAACTCACTACTATATTTCAATTGCCTCGTCATCAGGAAAATAGATGTGAGTGCTTCCGAAGACAGGTGAAGTAATTCCTTTATGTGTGTTCTTTTTTTGTGAATCCAGTTTATTGAGTCCATGGAATCATTTCATTTAATTGGTTATATATGTTTATTTAAAACTTTAAAAACACATAGAAACACGAATGAAAACTAGACATTTAGGATCCACTTTCAATAATTCGACTTGTTTAACGTCGTCCTTAGAAAAGGAAGTGTTACGGCGAGAAGACAAAAGCCAACTGGATAGCTTCGTAGAATAAATGGTTAGCCACAACGAAAACGCAAATAGTACTATAAGTAGCTGAAGAAGACAAAAGTGACAAAACAATAATAAAAATTACTTTTTATACAAGTTTAAAATTCATTTAAACAGAAATGACCCACAGATGCGTTCTTTCCGTGCATCTAGTGTATTTAGTTCGTGGGATCGTTATGTATATAAGAAGTCCACGAAAACGGTTCTCTGTTTGAAAATGACGTCATCTTAATCAAAAGGAGAAGTGAACCTGTACATGAATCACTTCCAATCTTTACACTGTATTATTCATTTCTCCTGAAATCCGCAAAATGCAAAAATTATTGAGAATAGTTATTGTTTGTCTTCTTTCTGATTTAAGCCTTAGTTATACATATAATTATATTATATATACAAATTATAAATAGTCTCTTCTCGTTACTTGAGTTTGGATATAGACGGTTGCTTAAAAGTAAAAGTGAATTTTGTTAGTGTCTTCTCCGTATATTTTCATGTGATATTGAATTTAATGTATTGTTGACCTAGAGTTCCATATTTTAATAAATAAAATCAATCCAAGCTAACCGACAAAAGTTCAAAAATAAACTAAAGATACACACAGTAGATTAATAAAAAGATTTCACGTAAACACGTGAAATAACAGTCAATGATCCAAACAAAATATGAAATGGGAAAATATTGGGTTTTGACCCAATATGAAATGGTCCAGTTGGGTTTTTTTGACTCTGATGAAGACTGCTTGTTATGGTTGAAAGTTGTTAGTCTTGTTTTCCCATTTAATATTGTGGTTTGATCATTGACAGTAGATTAAGTGCATTTTTTACTTTACTATAAGTAAAGTATAGTGATCGTGAAAAAATTCGATCTCGAGATTTTGACGGAATTACATGTTTTGAGGTACCAGAAGTCGTTTTATGACGTTTTTACGATGATGTCTGTGTGTGTATGGGTGGGTGCGTGTGTTAGCATTGTTTGTTACCACGCTACGGTCCAGAATCTTTGATGGATCAAGTTGATATTTTACACAAAAATGGGCCCCATTTAGACGAAGATCCCTATTGTTTGGGAAGAATTATGCATGATGGGAAAGTCACTTTTTTTGCCAAAAACCGTTTTTTTTAAAACATTTATTTCTCCTAAACTGATAACCCTAGAGTTTTGAAATTTTGACATTATCTTTGAAGTTACAAATGCAACAAACGAAAAATATATTCAGAATTTTAAGACAACAGGAAATATTTTTTTTTTCAATAAAATGTAAAAATGTTGACTTATAATTCAATCTCAAACCTTGTGAGAGCGATACAAGCCATACTGTTTGACGGACAAGAATGAAACTATGCCTACAAATAGAACATTATATGGCGAATGAGTTGAGATATTTTTTTTTGAAATTACTTTCGCTAAAGGGGCGTTACAGTACGATTTCTGTTTTCAGAAAATGATTTTTTGACGCTAAACGGCTCGTTAAAAAAAAATGAAAATTTGACCAAAAATGGAACAAAAAATTAGCAATTCACAAAAAAAAAATTCATGAAGTTTCAATTACGGGAAAGAGCAAACTATGTTTGATATAAAAACTGTTTGTTTATTCTAGACTAAGAGATCACCTGCTATACTTGTCAAATTTTTTGTATTTTTTTACATTGTTTACATTGACTTAGAAATTTTTTGAGCGAATCCACTGAGATAAAATTGATTTTATAAAGGAACAGTTTAAATTGTTTATTGAATTATATGAGATGTAAGAGGAATAATATTGTGCAGGTAAATGATAACACTCATTAAAAAAAATTCGTATATATGTTATTTGACAAAGGGGAAGGAAAATGATCTTATTAAATACTAAGAAGCCATAAAATTCCCAGTATAATAATTCTGTTAAAAACCAAAAATGTAAAAGATAATTCAAAATATAAATCTTTCGTTTAGAGATTAATAACTGTAATTATCGTACATCTTTAATTAACAAATCACCTTAAAACAACATTTTCTTCGCTGTTTAAGAAGTTTTTCAGAGAAAAAAAGAGTATTTTACTGTTTCAAACTTGAAAATTTTACATTAATATTCAATGTAGAAGGATGTCAAGTAAACGATGTAAGAAATCTACTGGCTATTTGAACAATAGCCATGTTCTCTTGTAGGATACTATTTCGTTTCAAGAAATGTTCACTTTGGTTTTTCAAAAATGTTATTACTGCTGTAGTTATACTAATGAAATTATTTGCAAATAATAAATTATTTGTGATGTACAAAAATAAGCTTATAAATTGATATGTCCTTCAATCACTGTCTGTACTACCTCAGGAATGACACGCTAATAATTATATCCCATTTAGATGTTTACGTTATGCTTAAATGAGACGTTGTTTTATATACTCAAGAAATTTGACATTAAGTTACTTATAGTAAAGTAGAGTGTAGGCCACTCCAGATTTTTTCTTAAATTTTCTTGGCATAACGGTCATTAGGAACGCCTGCGAAATTATGGTTCTCAGGGTGTACGGTTTTTCTCGTAATGACGGTTACCGAAAATTAGAAACTACTAAAGTTTTTTTTTTGTTTACTTTCACCATGCTTTTATATAGAGGCTTTGTTATTTTATTTATTAGTAACTCTAACAAATAATTTTTTTTTTGCAGAAAGTATGACGTTGCAGATGTCGATAGTTTACCTGAATACCTCCTTGGTCTACGCCAGTTTTTCATGTCTTCTTTATTTGTCGCCTATTTGTCAAATATCACTGGGCTTACGTTTAAGGAACCATCGGGTAAGATTAGCAAGTTGTTATTCATATGTGACATTAAGTGCCTACACCTAAAGGTTGAACAATAATTTCCTTCAGGTGGCAAATCCGGAAGTTCTTTAAAGTTTGAAATTCAACGATGGAAACAAGGAAACTATACTTTATCAACAAACGATACATTCTTTGACAGAGATGGCCTTGATCTCTATTTGTTTTTCAATTGCAAATCCACAGACTATTACCAAGTTGGTGGTTTTAGGACATATCTTGCAACAGACCCCGAAGAAGGAGAAGATTCTGAGGTAATTGATTTCAGTCATTCTATAATTTTTGTTTTTAAGTCATCTGTTTAGGTAATGGACTTAACAAAAGTCAAAGAGACATCTAAAGGTCTCTTAAAAAAAATTCTACTGCGTCGTGAGTTTGGAGTTTCTCGCTTTGCTATCCTGATGACGGTTGAAACCGAAAAATTAGAAACGTGTTGATTCTTTTAAACTTCGTACCGTTGTCGTCCGTCCCGGATCGTTCTTACATTCCAGTGAAAATTTAGAAAAACCCTGCATATTTACTTCAGACATAGAAATTTAGGTATACCAATATATATATAATAATAAATATATATACCTAGGCCTATAGGCTTAATATATATATTAATAATTAGGCCTAAGAGAGATAAAAGTGATTCTTCCTTCTTTTGACTAGCTACTTCCCTGGTGCTCATAAACTCGGTAGTGTGATCAGGGAGGGGAGTCCTTTCCGATTCTCTCTACTTATGCTTCTACTTCTTCCATTTTCAAACAACCCCCTTCTATTTCCTTCCGCAAACCTCCCAAAAAGTATTTTTCCCACTCTTCTCTTCAGTCTTCCAATCCTGACCGTAGAATGAAACAATGTGGACGCCGTGGCTGTCAAACTTGTTTGATTATCAACCCTAATCCTTCCTTCGATTCCCCTCTCAACCATCATTCCTACACCATTCATGTCAATACCACTTGTACCTCTTCCAACTGCGTTTACCGACTGGATCGCACTCAGTGCTACTCTTTTTATGTTGGCTTAACTTCTACTAAGCTAAGCCTTCGTATGAATAGTCATAGGGCTTCATTCGGTAAACGTAGTAACCTTCCTATAGCCATTCATGCAAACTCCCATGGCCTCAGTTTCAATGACTGTTTCCGAGTTCAAACACTTAATCAGATCCCCGATTCTAATACGAAAGTAAAATTAAGAGCTTCTGAGGAAGCATACATATGCTTGCTTGCTGCTCGTTCTTATTGAATACTAGTCATATTGAATTAGTATTCAGTTCAATAATCTTAATAGAACACAAAGACCCATATACAGAACTGTTCTGATTTACCACCGCACCAAACTTTGATTATATCTAATAGAATCTTTGTTTCAGTTATTGTCAATTGGACCGCAAAACAATGCCCTATGTCTTGTATACAGGACATCTGATACAGTTTGCTTCACAAAGTACATGAGTTACAACTATAAAGAAGAATATTACTGTATTTGTGCCACATACTATGAATGAAATATCGACTAAAGTCTACTTTGTATATTACTTTTTTTTTAATAAATGAATAAAACAACACTGGTTCTATTATATAACAATCCTTATTGAATTATGCTTGTTTGTTACAACGCTAACTTAGAGGCTTTCATATTAAGTGCTGTTTTCTAGGAATAGTAAATAAAGTGTGGTTCATCTGTTATTTTGCACTAATTAGTATTATGGGCGAACCATATTACTTTTGATTTTGTCTTTACTAAAGTTTCTTAAAGAATTATCAATATAACGAGTACTTAATATAGGTAGCATAGGCTCAGGACAGATAATTTTACATTCTATTAAAGAGGCGAAGTAAACAACATTTTCTATCACAGACTTAAAAAATCGTAAGAGGCTGTTCGCAACTCTAAGATAAGAACAATTATTCTTCAGTACAAAGGGAATCACGATCTACCTGACCCCTACTTTGAAATAATAAAACCAGAGAATTGCCAATTGTTGAGTATCAAACAATATATAGGAGAACGTATATGAAAGTAATGCGGGGGGGGGGGGGGGAGAATACCTTTCACATACATAAACGTCCATTTATTCTTGAAAATTTCTCGAATTCGTGAAAAAATTCGATCTCGAGATTTTGACGGAATTACATGTTTTGAGGTCCCAGAAGTAGTTTTATGAAGTTTTTTCGATGATGTCTGTATGGGTGAGTATGTATCCAAAGTTTGTGGCCACACTACCGTCCAGAATCTTTGATGGATCTAATTCATATGTTCCACGTATGAATGTAATATTCCACATATGATGGATCTAATTCATATGTTACAAAAAAATGGGCCTCGTAGTGTAGATGAGGCCCTATTGTTTGGGAGCAATTATGGACGATGGAAAGTCACTTTTTTTTTGTCGAAAACCTGTTTTTAGACTTCATTTTTTTCCCCCTAAACTACTAATTCTAAAGTTTTGAAATTTCGGCATATCTTTGAGGCTACAAAATGCAATTAACAAAAAAATCCCCAGAATTTTAAGACATCAGGAAATATTTTTTTTTCAATAAAATGTAAAAATGTTGACTTATAATTCAATCTGAAAGCTTGTGAGAGCTTTCCGTCATACCACTGACAGATCAAAATGAAACTATACCTAAAAATAGAACTTTGTTTGTTTATGTGGATTTGAGTCGATATACTCTTTTAAAAATTACATCAACAGAGAGTACATTTCCTGTTTTCAGAAAATGTTTTCTTGACGCTAAACGGTTCATTAAAAAACTATAAAATTTTCCAATTTTGCCAAACAATTGAATAAAAAATTAAGTATTTACAAAAAAAATTGTTGATAGACTTTGTCTTAAATCTTCAAAACATGTAAGAGATGTAATGGTTATTGGAACAAAGCCTTATTATACTGTAAGAGATTATTCCGTAACACGAAATCTACACATTCACTTTTCATAAATGTTATTACTGTTATACTATTGATATTATATGCATCAGAAGTTTGATATCATATTTACTGATAGTAAAATTGAGTGTAGGCCACTCCAGATTTTTTTTTTTAAATTAACATGAAGTTGCTATCTTTAAAATGAAAGTGTTTTTAAAGAAAGTAAACTGGAGAATTTAAGAAAAATTCGATATTTATTACTAATTTTTTTAATATTAACCATATAACTTCTATAAAGTACTCAAAATTATTCTACTTTGATTATAAATATTTAGAAAATTGTTTTTATATAAATGAATTACATGGGAGCAGTAATACCCTCTTATCATTTAATCAACACAACCTACATTACTGAATACTCTCAATGATTTGTACAAACATTTATAGCCATGATTTACTTAAATAAAGATGCAATCATTTCTTGAATTTTTGAAGTTCATGAAATAAGGAATAAAATTGTGGTATGGAAAGTTCCAAGGAAAGGTGATCAGTTCTATCGAATCGATTGATAACTAATTTCAATAAAATATACATTTCTCCTGGTTGTTCATCTTTAACACTAGAACCAGCTGAAACTAAATATACATCATAAAATCACTGTAAAATGTTACATAACATACAGCACTATTTATATAGTTTTACCTCCTAATTGCCAATCCACATCGACAATTCTGTAATTTGCTACAGACATATTTTATCTAAAGAGCCACATCAGAAGATAATGTAATAAAGAGATGAGAAAGTACTATCCAATACACTTCATATAATAAACGTTAGATAACAAGTTTGGAGGTTAACTATAATCGATTGTTGAATAATATCGATAATATACACTACAATCCAATCAATTAACCCTGTCGGGGTACACTCCTACTGTTTTTGAGGATAGTTGAAGGGCCACCACAATTCTTGAAAAAAATATTGGCTTCACATAAATGTCAATATTATATTGGTCATTATGACCAACTTATCATAGTCTAACATATCCGAGCCCCACATTTTGAATCAGTTTCTCTTGAAAATTTTGACATTGAATTATGGCCGGAAATTAATTAACAAAATTGATTGGGAATTTAGCTCAACTGGTAAGCTAAATTGAGAAGACACAAAATTCTCAACTGCTATACCGAAGTTATTCGTTAGAACTTTGAGAGTTTATTAATTGAAGCACATATCTCTAACTCAACTGTACATTACTTTAAATTACACAAAACAGGATACAGAAAAAGGAATAAAAACCACACTTACTGAATTCTCAATTTTCGAACTGTTGTTCGTCATCAGTTAACTTCGTCCTTCGTTAACTGTATATTTTGGCATAAGTTTTTTTGTTAGTACTTATCTGAACAACTTTTGTTTTGCTGTATCAGTAGAGATAAAGAAAAAAGTATTTTAAGGTAAATTATTCATTTCTTAGAATCATTGATTCTAATCCTTAAATGGATTAGAACATACTTTCGATCAAAAAGTGATTAGTTTGTTGTTAACCCAACTTTTACTGTTGTAAATTTTAAATACATCTGAAACGTTATCAAAACTTTAATTTTATATGTCCTCTCTATTAATATATATTGGCATAACAAGATTTCACAAAAATTGTTTTTGTTTTGACTCTGACGAAGACCGCTTGTTACAGTTGAAACATTTGTCGTTTTTCACATTTCTTATTATGGTTTGTTCGTTAATATATATTAGCATAACAGTAAAGACGTAAGATTAAAAAGACTTCTAAATCACAATAAACCATTTATAAAGGGATAGGATTTTTTAATTAAAACACCTAGTCATTACCAGTCACACTTGAACTGGTCTGACGAACGAAGATAAGTTGTTTTTGTTGAAAGATCTTAGTCCCGTTTTTTACTGTGATTTAGAAACCACATAATAGTATATACAAATATAGAACAGTCTGTACATACGAATAATTAATCCAATGAATTCAGGAGCGTTGAATACGACATCGTTACATTCAAACAAAAAGTTGGAAGTGTTGATTTACCAGTGATTATCAAAGGTTAACCGATTTAATTGATTGATCCATTAAGATTTTAAATATAGTTTCATTCAAAGATAGCCAAAACTAAAAAATATGAAACAAAAAATGCCTTTTTTTGTTACTTTTTAGGCTTAATTTTTTTTATAAATAAAAAATAATTTATAACTAATCAACACTGTAATTATGAAAAACCATAACTATATAATCACGGATAATATAAAAAAATAATTTTATATCAACAGAAGGAATATTCATATGTATTATAATCATATTGAACTAGATGATAATCACTTTTAATTTATCTTAATGTTGAAAATAAATAATTTATATTGACTAATAAAATTGATATAATTGACCAACAAGTGACTGCAGGCGGACATTAATAATTGTTCCCCCACTGTGTTAGACCTTCCACTAATAATCACAAATTAATGAAATTTAATTACCAAAATTCAGTATGAAACGTTGAGTTTTTATAATGACCAGAGGAACAGGGGAAAAAGTGTGTTTGTTTTTGACACTAAGTACTATGATTTATTATTGCCCAAGACAATATGGTTGTTAGCTACATAATGAACCATATATTTTTCAAATGTCATTATTATTATATTGTTGTTTGCAAAAAAAAAACTTTGGGCCTCACTTACTGCAATAAAACATGTCATAAATAAATATGTTATGATCTAAACTCAAATTTACAGTAAGTAAACCTGTTATCACAAATAACGGACCAAATTAAGTTTAAATTAATTGATTTATTTTAATATAATTAAAACATTTTACCAATTGGGATGTTTTTTTTAAAAACAATTTGGGAACTCTTGGGGTTATGATCGTTCTAAATGTCGATAAGTACCAGGCAACATTGACATCAACTTAAATCTAGCAAATAAAATCAGATAAGAGAATAAGTTAGATTTGTAAGAGCTTTTGAAAGATATTAATGAAATTTCTAACAGTAATGAAAATAAAGAGCGTTGCCTTTTATTGGATAAACAGCTTCCCAACGCCCACACTAAAAAGGCTTTCACCTTTCATTACTGTTCTCAACTGAGGCCCATTTATTATTTGACACCTATTTTTTTTAGTAATGGGTAAGCCAGATTACCTGTTGATTATACATTGGGAGTGTCTGGCATGGAACAGGCTCGGAACCGACGGCTGGCATATTGTCCGCTCCGAGGAACGACGTGGTCGGTTTTTTTTTCACCTACTGAATGAATAAATCGAGGCCCACAGTGGGTACTGAACCCTGGATCTACCAGTCCAGCGGTAAGTACATTATCACTGTGCTAACCTGGCCTCTTATTAGATTAAACAGAGCTTAAGGCAGTTTTAAGTTTTAGATAACTCAGTATACTGTCCTGCATTTATAAACACACTCAGCCTGCACCAGGAGCGTATATTTACAATATGTTCCCTCACAGATGACACACTTATTACTAATCTAAATAATACATCTTACTGAGCAGTTACATATACACCGTCATGCATTGTACATTTTTTTAGCAGAGATTATAAAGATTAATAAACTAAAAGGAATTCTTAACCTTCCAATTTTCATTTGATTAAATATAGATCAAAATAAAAAAAAACTGTTCCATTACGAATATCCAAAATTTAGTGAAATTTGTACATATAATGTATTTGTATAAAAGCGGAGACATACATCATACACACTCAAATTGTCTCCACAGTTGAAATGTATACAGGTTGTATTACGATGATAACAAAATTTAGTGAAATTTGTACATATAATGTATTCGTGTAAAAGGGAGACACCACACACTCAAATGTCTCCTCCAATATCGGGATCGGATTATTTCGCAGACAAAAGGAATATTGGGTCATTATTGAGGTTTGAGACACATAAGGGAGCTTGAACAGTTTTGTGAAAGACTTTGAATTGGCTGTCTGAATTTTGAGGATGTTGGGAAGCTTGGCTGATCCACAGATTTCTAGTACATAAATCCAACTAGGTTTGAGTATTGCGATGTAAAACAGACGTTTATTTTATAGATTCAAGTCATATTTCGTTTGCCGAATAAAAATAAGGTAAAACAAATCTCACGAATGAATATAACTTAGAAGTTAATAAATACCCTTAGGGGTCAGATTAGCTCAGTGATTACATACTTGCCTCTGAACTGATAGGACCGGGGTTCGATCCCCACCTGGTCCTCGATTTATTCACGCGGGAGGTGAATACTTACGAGCACGTCGTCTCTCGGAGAAGGACGTTAAACTGTCGGTCCCGAGCCTGTAGGATGTCAGGTACTCGTTAAAGATCCCTACTCTAAATACACTTGAGTTAGGCAAAATTTAGGACTCCCACTGTAGAATCAATCTTCATTGTGTGGTATCACAAAGGGCCAATGCTCGGCCTAAGTGTGTTCCCTTGTGGGACTGCCATTGCAACGTAAACCTAACCTACTAAATACCCTTATTAGTAATACATGCCATTCAATTCATGCAATTTTTATCATATTACAATTATATAAGGACAATATTTACATAAACAGGTAAGAATTAATACAATTATAGAAAAATCAAAAGTTTTTGTGAAAAGAATACTTGTTTTGATATTGTGAATCTTTCAAAAATGTATTCACACGACCTTGAAAAGTGTGAAATTCGTTAAAATTGATGTTATTTACGATCAACATACTTTACCTTATCCTGTAATGAAGACCTGGAGTTACTCACACAGTTTTACCATGAATAACCCAGTGGTAAAAAACAACGGACAACGAATATAAACTACCATTTTATCAGTTCAGATGAAAAATAAAAAAACTTAACAGCTCATGAAATAACTTAATTTTTTAATAAAAATTTCAGTCTATTGTTGTTTTCAATGACACTTGCAGACTTAGACCTTTATTGTTTTGGCGGAAAGTGTGGCTTATTTTTTTTAAAAGCATTTTAGTCACCAGCAAGCAATATTGCGGGATGACTCTTTCGTGAGCACCATAATTTGCCGTTTTTAAGCTTATTTTATCAATGACGAGTACCTAACATCCTATTCAACCGGATTGGTGGTTGTTATCGGGAGTGCCACATTTTTCCTTGAAATTTGGAATAACAACCAATGATGAAACCACAATATGAAATAGGAAAACAAGAGTAAGATCTTTCAACCGTAACAAGCGGTCTTCGTCAGAGTTGGGTATTTGACTCTGACGACGGCAGTTTGTTATGGTTGAAAGATCTTAGTCTTGTTTTCCCATTTCATATTGTGGTTTGATCATTGATTATTACAATTATACATATATAACACCAGCACTTGAGATTGTCCAGCTGGACTATGTGAGTAACTGCTTTCCTCTGTGAAAGATTTCCATCTCTCATGGTAATAACCAAGATTCGAACTTGTAACCTTCAGTACTAAAGACAGGCACCCAACCTGTTAGACCATACTTACTCTCAACAACCTTTAGCCTTAATAAAACAACATTAAATAAAAACCAATTAAAAAGAAGATAGTACACAGGAATCATCATCGTCGTCATCAGGGGGCGAAGAGTCCCACAGGAAGGCGAGCGGCGACTCACATGACGATGGTCGAAATACAGAAGTGAGTTATTCCTGTGTCTATCTATGTAATATCTTCTTTTAATTGGTTTCTATTTTAAAGTTCGCTGGACCGTTTACTTGTTATTATTTGCTTATTCAATCCATATTGGATTTCATTAAATGTCGTAATGAAAAAGCCATCTCTCATCTTCCAGAATTGCAGTAACAAAAGGAATAATTTTAAACAAACAATAAAAAGAACAAACATTAGGTTTCAGTTAATCGTTATTTTTCCCTTACAGTGATAATTTAAGTACAAAAATTATACTTACAACAACAGTTGATAAGTGTATAAAACAACATAATGCACATGTTATTTTGTAAGAATTATGTTAAAGAAAAGAAACAATGTCTTGGACATTAATGGATACTAGTGCCTTGCAACAGCCATTCCGGTACTAACATTATCTAGTAAATTCAATGAAACTTATTGATTTTACAAATAAAACAATAATCACATTTTAATACAATAATAAACAACTCTTCATGTTTTGTATACCATACCTAAATTTGTTTTGTCTGCTTCCCAATTAGTCAATAGAGAGTTACTACCAGTATAATGTTTGTCCATGGAATGTTAAGCAGAAAATAGATGAATTAGTGCATACATTAAAAATGTGGAAAAACTTCAAAATGAAATTAACATCTTCTTAATGCAAACATTATTCATTAATTCCAGATTTAAAAAAAAAAATGTTCTTAAAAAAATCCAAAGGGTTGACAGTAAAATTTAAGGAGAAATTCTTCTGATCCTTCTAGGGTACTTCTTTTTTTAATTCTATAAAAATATTACTTTCATTTTAATGTAACAATAAAAATAAATACTTTCAGATAATGAAATAAATAATAACAATTAGGTTTGTTTGTTTTCCTTATTTGTAAAATGGAAGAGTAATATTTGAAGAAGATATAAGTGGTTGCTTAAATAATGGCGTCCTAGGGTGTGTTTCATATTCAAAGAAGCACTACAATTTGAGTTGAACTCAAAATGGAGGAGTGTTGTGAAGATATGCACATGCTTGGAGGCACTTAGGGCGATAAATGCAATGATACTCCAAGTTCATCAGCATCTTTGATTCGTCCATGTGTTCTGCATAAGCTTCTCTGTAGAGCCGAAATGTTTCCACATCGTCATTTAGGGCTAATTTTTTCAAAGGTGAAATTGTTTGCCTCTATCAACTGGTAGACCATCAACTCCGACATCCATTCGCTTTTTCGCAAAGTTGAACTGTTCCACGGCAAAATCGTATAATTCTTGTTCCATGCTCCACACTTCCGACTTCTTTATCACAGATACTGTCTTCTCGGAAGGTTCAATTTTCAAGTTGGTTTTTCGTAAGTGAGCCTTCTTACCTACAAACATACACAAAAGTTAGAACACTACCCAGAAAACTGACAAAAATAATATATTTAAAAGGAAATATAAAAGGTTAAAATTAAAAATAGGAATATTCATTCCTCAAGTTCATTGAGTCGTCTCATAATCAAAAATTTTACACATCCCAAAATTGCATACAAATATATGAAACTTGCAGAGGAAAGAAAGATGGGATATAAATCTATACAAATAGACGTCGTGTCTGTGTGTGATATGTATTTGTTCTCTACCCCAATGGACATTGCCAAGTGAGGTACCAAAATGAAAGCTTATAAATGAATGGCAGACACTTATCAGTATTTACAACTACTATACTGATCAGAAGACCTGGGTCGGGTCGTTCGTCGCTCCCCCAGGTCCAGGGTTCACCTCAGTTCAGATCAGGCGTCTATCGAGCATTCGCTTTAATATTTAGTGAACTGGGAAAGGTCTGTGGCACAGAAATGAGATAATGCCAAAGGTAGGGTCGAAACTCGACGGGTTAACATTGGTCACACCAGGTGAGTACCAAAGTTTATTTAGCATAGTTCAGGACCTTTCCCAATGGTAAGAGTGGAGGTCTAGCCCTGTCATAGTTGTACTGGAGCCAAACATAGCACCCTAAAGGAGCCTACCCTGCCTGGGTAAGAAACCACAGCCACTACGAGTCCAACACTGTATAGCGGGACATGGGAGCAACCTCCGGGACACGGGCCTCCTAACCCCCGATGTACCGACGACATACGACGACATTTAAGAGTTCTCGGGTAGAACTACGAACCTCATGGTACTCAGCCTGCTTAGCTACAGTTTAGGTCAGTTGTCACTTAACCTTCTGACCGTTAGCCAGGAATGCATTCAGCAAAACCTATATCCCTCGCGACATAGATGACACCAGATAGGTACATGGGAAGTAGAGGATTTTCCCTTCGCACAGATCTGCCACACCCTGGGGGAGGAGCCTGTTTCATATTAAGACGTGCGCCCAGCTTATTCAGCCATATCATGAATAATAGCAGAACAGATCGATCTCAGAGGATAGAAGCAATGTCAGCCTCCGAGATACGCCCGAGGTGGACTACGCGGAGGCGAGCTTCCACGACCCCACATTACACGAAACAAAACTACTAAAAATGTTACAAAACAAAACTATGACTTGATCCAAACGTAAGAATAATACAAAACAAAAACTAAACTACTGGTCAACTAAAAAACACTTTATGAAGTAAATAACCAAACAAAACAATCGATAACATAGGCTCGATGAAATAGCAAAAAACTAATGAAATAGTCTCGACATATAAAAATTTAATGGTATAAACAACGCGTTTCGAACACGTAGTGTTCTTCCTCAGGCATTAACTAAAAAATACAATGACACCAGAGAGTCAGTCCTATTCTCAATCAGTTGCGCCACATACACTCACCCTTAGGTTCGTACTCTCTTCCTTATTTTATTTTGTACTATAGATAACTCTCTGGTGTCATTGTATTTTTTAGTTAATCCCTGAGGAAGAAGACTACGTGTTCGAAACGCGTTGTTTATACCATTAAATTTCTATATGTGGAGAATATTTCATTAGCTTGTTACCCTAAAATGAGTAAATACCACATAATAACTGATTGCACTACGTTAGAATCAAACCGACATTATTAAATTTAAATGCAACATTCAATACCGTCTATAGTAAATTTTTCGATATTTACTGAATCTGAATAATTCTAGATAAATAAAATTGTTTGAAAATTATTTGACCAAAATAAATTTAGACGCAAACACGAAAACATTTTACTTATTCTTATGGTTAATATTAAAATGTAGAAACAAACTGGATCTAAAGTGGTCTGTGGCTCCTCTGAAGAAAGAGGGGAGTATGGCTTCGAGAAGGGCTACGAACTCTCCCAGTTGCTCTGTTACACCAACCAATAAATAGCGTTCCAACAGGTTACGTTTTGCTTCTTCTAGTGCCCATTTGTTACCCGGTTCCCTGTAACAAGAACTCGAAGTTTTCAACAGGAAAATAGAAACCAACCAAACGTCGGCTAAATGTGTTTGAAAATTATTTAATACTTGACCAAACATCGAGAAACAGAAAAACAAATAATACTGTACAAGCTTTGAGGTTCACTAATATGTATTTATATAATTGAATTTAAAACAGAAACAGTCCCTCAGGGCTAAGTAAACCAAACTCAAAAAGATGACATTTAGGAAACATTACAAACATCACTTTGATATTTCGACGAATCGTCGTCATCAGATGTGACTCCAATGAAGAACAAAGTCACTCTGGAGAAACTCTTTGTAGTGGTCGCAGATGTCTACACTTCTGACGCTGATACATTAACGAATATTGCATCTTCTTAATGATTCTACATTAAGAGTTCTGAATTTTGCTTAACTGGCAAATGCTAAAAGATAGAAGCAAGTACAAATCCATGCTAGATGATCATTTGAAAATGACTAATAGTGAAAACTGTTCATTATAAATCATACACTTAAATTAGTTCAAACAATCCTCATCATTTGACTAATTTAAAACTCACCAACACTGAGGAGAGTGACCACATAGGAAGGGGATCTGGAGCCACATATTGTTTGGATCACAGTCAGGTTTTCGTGCTGCTACACACTCGTCAAACGTCTGAAACCAAATCAACAGTCATCCTTCCAATAAATACAATTCTCATTCAATAACTGCAAAACAAAATCATACCATTTTGTCTCCATGTTTCCTTCTAATAAGGTGTGGCCTGTAGTTATCACCAAATCTTAAGAAATAGTAATAAGAAACTAATCGGTCTAAAGGCTTTCGAATAAGATTGATATATATAGGACTCCGGTTTACACCAAACCTAAAAGAAGAAAAAAAAAACAGTAATGCAAGGGATATATGAAATAAAATTACATAAGGTGATATTTCCAAGTGATAAGATCTTACTTTTCAAAATTTATATACGCGACATGACCGTGATAAAAACCAGGCTTCTTCTCATCCCAATGTGTGATGTTATAAACGAAACGTGCCTAAAAGAAATTAATAGTTAACAGTGATACGAGATACTATTCATATCATTACACTCAACCAACAATAGACGAATATTTGCTAGCAAACAGTACCAACACAATCACCATCTATATGTCAATTCAAATCAATTTAATTATTAAAAAGAAAAATGAATTAATCAATAACTTACTTGGTCACTTAAACTCATCAGATGAGAATTTCCAGTGATATTAAGATGGAGAACATTAAACAAATTCTTCTTGCACAAATCGTACGCGACATTAACAAAACTTGTAGAAGCTGTTTTGGGTACTCTGTTATATATAACTACGACATCTCGATGACTATTCTTTTTTCTTGAATTCAATGCATTATTCTCTATTAGGCTACGATGCAGTGCGCTATTTGAAATCTGAAGTCTAACAACAGCAGCTTCTGGAAAAATAATTTGAAGTTTAAAATAAAAGCGAGCATTTTTTTGTTTTTGTAACACTGACTCTAATTACTTACCTAAAACATCATTCTTTTCAGTAAACCTCAATATTTTGTATTCGAAAAAAGTTCCAGCGATAACTAATAATAATATACAAAGGAATATCCATGTTTTGTTATTAACATTAGGATAGCGATGAATCATTGTACAGAGATGATAAATATTCAGTATCCATATAATTCAAACTTAAAATTAACACTACTTAGAGGAAATAATAAAAAAAAAAAGCTTTAATGGCACACATAATCAGCCTTCTGTCACAGAGTTGATGAAAACCATGTAAACCAAGAGGAAGGTAGCAAAGGTCATCCACATTTGAAATTCTAAAATCCCTAATTCTCATATACATACAAATTATAAAAAAATTTCAGGAATATTTTGACTAGAATAGTAGGCATAAAATTTTTAATGATAAATTAAATTGAGGATGAAATTTGTCATTTATGTAGACCGATATAATTAAGAATTGAAATTTGATGATAAATTCAAAATTAATATCGTGGTTTCTACATGACGTTCACAATCAAAAACTTTGATCTCATCTTCTAGGGGATGGAAATTGTATTAATTTGTCAATTGGGACCCATTTTGCTTAACTAGGAGAGCTAGTTTGCCAGATTGAGTGGCTAAGAGAATGAAATATCTGAAATAAGTGATAATTGAACATATCAGTAAATTATTTCAAATTATTGAATTTAATAATTTCCTCTATGAGTTTCAATCACTTTCTACTTTCCTTTTTCACATTGATTTTTGCGGGCTCTTGGTCTGGATTATAATGATAATCAAATACGGTTAAATATTAGTTACGAATGAAATTAAAGTATATATATATTCACCTCAGTATATCTACAAATTTATCTTTACATATACCCAGAATTACTGCTTTTTTTTTTCATTAGGTAAACACGCTGAATCAAGGCATATTAATTAATATTCTTCAACAGTAGTAAATTCAGATAGCTTTTTTATACCTGAATCTTCAATCGATTTAAATTCAAATTACACCGCTAAAGTAGAATGCAGCACCTTATAACAATGTACTAACAATTGAGAGTTTTTATGGATGTAATGATCCTCTCTTCTTTACGGTGTACACTTCGAGAAACTCTGCCTCTCGAAGTATTACCTATGTCACACATCCAGGAATATTCACAGTATGTATCCAACCTCTGTGATAAAAAACTTGTATTACACTTTCGTCGTATAACGCTGACAGACGAAGACTTATTTTAATCTTCTGCTTATTTCAGGATATTTTAACTAGAATAATGTTAAAAACGACGTGACGTCAGTTTTAATACTATAGCTTATAGGAAAGTGTGTATCAGAAGTTATTCTTGGTCGATTAAAGTATTCAAGAAATATAATGTTAACTCTTTTATATTTCTAACATCATAAGCAATGATGAGGCTGAAGTACTATAATTTAAGTAAATAAACAAGTTTCTTGAAACTTCGAATAGAAAGTTTTACTAAGGTAGACAATACGCTGAGCAGTTGGTATAAGTATTTATTATAAATGAAAAAAAGGATCAAGAAAGGCAACAAAAGCTACATTTAGTTTTAATTTTTTTAGGTTTCATCGTCACCATGAGGAAGAAAAGTAAAGTGTCTAGCATTGAAAACGACGATATATCGTAGGAAGCGTATGCATAGCCGGCTGATACTAGACGATAGTACATCTACGTCTAAAATACAGATGTAAGTATTTACATCCAAAAATACTTAACATTGTTCATAAGTTCCTTATGAATTGAGTAGTATATTGTATTCGAATATTTTATATAACTATCTTATCCTGTTAATTTAACTTCACTTAAATTACTCATTATGCTATATTCACGTTTCTTAACGAGTTAATATTATACAATAATAGTATTTGCAAAATAAGAATTATAAAGACGATACTAGTTCAATATGGTACAGGTTGAGAATGTTACAACCTGAAAGTAGACAAAACAATCATAATCCAAACATTTTAACTATCTTTTTTATTAAAAAAAAATGACATTACTTATTTGAGTATTAAATTCTGCCAACATCAGGTAAATCAGTCAAAAAGATAACATTATCATGCGACTTATGCATCAAGATCTTATAAAATAAATTATTTAAAATCGACAATTAATTACAAGTTTATGTTCACATTTTGCCATTGGGAAACCCTGCAAGTCTATTTTTGGTGCTTTTTACAATCGCAAAACCCTGGAGTTTACTTCTGAAACTGTTTTAAATTCCTTAAAGCTAGTAAAATCCTAGGCATTTGCAAAAACCTGTCTCTCTTTGGCTTTCTGAAGGTTTCCAAAAGTTTTTCTTTCGACATTGAGTCTAACGGGATAACTAAAATTACACCATTGTTCGAAATTAATGTCACTATTTTTAGAACGCACTACGAAAACCAGTTTCATTAGAACGACTACTATAACCTAGTACATCAAACGAACCGAGTTCAAACTCACACTGGGCGCGCATCACATTTCCACCTGTTACCCCTCCAAGACTTAGGCTTCCAGTGTTGCCATTCAAACGCTCCTTTGTCAATCTCATTACGTTATTTACAAACCTCTTATAATAAACACGAACAATGAACTTATTACCTCCAATAAGTAGGGTAGTAAAATATGATACCACTGATAAATTTATTCACACTCAAATATATTAAACATGTTTACAGAATTGTACAATCACAGTAATTACAAAAACATTAATAAAATATACACTGGTATTTGCTGTACAAATATATATACAAAAATAAAGTATTTATAAATATAAAACAGAAAAGGAATTCTATTAATTTTACTGGCCAAAAGTCAGGCCAAAGAAGAAGAATACTATTAAAGACAGACATTTATTATTCTAAGAGGACTTAAATCATTCGATGATTTAAGTACCTCCAAAATTGGATGAGTTACTTCTGAGGGAGGGCGATAAGGTAGGTAAACAAGGAAGCAGGCCTTGAAGTATTCAAAAGGAAAGGTGAAGGATTTAGGTTGAGAAAGGAGATTTAAAACTTTCTTCTGAGGAAGGTAAACGTCGTTTAATGGGACTAAGGGGTTAACAGAGAGTTGACTGCGAACTTAAAACCTGAGGAAGGAAGAAATGGTAAAGGAATAAAGGTTAACAGAAAGAGATTCCAAACTTTTTTTTTTTGAGGAAGGAAGGTTTGAAGGGATAATACAAAAGCAGACTCCAAACTTACTTCCCTTTTAGTTATTCTAAAGGATTGGGCAGGGTTGATCGCGAAATCCTTTCCACAATTCTCAAGAATAATTACTAAAACTACGTGGCCAACAACGGTACAACTTATTGTTACTTTCTTTTGTTTCATTCAATGCAATGGTAGAAGTGCATGGCGTCATAATATCTCTGACCTTTTACATTAGCTTACAAAAGAAGTACGGTGTAAGCAATAGACCGGATTTCATTTTTTGATCAATATTTTACTTAGAAAATACAATAAAAATTTTACTGTTTATAATTTTTCAGATGTTCAATATGTTCACCATATGCAGCCCAAGTAACATTAGAGCTATAAAATAATTCCTTTCAGATGTTTTCCAACATGACGGTCCACTGATTTAAACGTTGCAACTATTCGTTTTATAGTCATGAATGATTATGGATGGTGGTGAAGCATAGTCACCATTTTTTAGGAAACTACAAATCGAGTTCTTTCTCGATTACACAAACCATGATTATACATGACCTTTGAAAAACGAGTAGTCACAGTGATAAATTCAGAGTAACGTAACTCGCTGACAAGAGTTTCATATTCATATAACCAATACTGCAGACGGCAGCCGCATCAACATTGTCAAAACATTAAATAAAACTTGATTATGAATAGAGTAAATTCTACTTTACTCGAGTTTCCTTTGAAGCAATGACATTGGACATTTATTTTTGTATTACTCCGTATTATTTTTAAAATTGAAGAGGATATTGATCTGAAGCGGATATACAAAAAAATAAGAACTCCGGTTATACTTAAAGCCATAACACCATTTCCATCATATGGACTTCATAATTTGGGAATTTTCATCACTAAAAAATACTAATAAAGAAAAGATAACTGCAAGCGGTTTTTAACTAAATCTATTTCAAGGTCCCTTAATATTTTATTACAAGACAGAAGTGATTGTCTTACAAAATATAAACATAAGTTGAAGTTTTGAACTAGATAACTGTTGATTCGATTTAGCAATTCTTAATTTATATATGTTTCTGATAATGGATAATGATTAGTGGTTGACTTACGTTAAGGGAATTCAGCAATGAAAAATAAAAAAAAATTAATTAGAGATAACTGTATCAAAAATGTTTTTTAACAACTCCTTTTTTTATGGTAACGGATATTATCAAGCCTCCTTACAAATAGACAAAAGTCTTGGCTGATATTTTAAATTTTTAAATGGAATGTAGTAAATAAGCTTCTTGGAGACCTTGATGTTTTGCCACAAAACAGCGAGTCCAGGGAGCATGGCTTGATTGTTCACGTCTGATACGTGCAGTGGGTATGGGGAGGGGGGGGGGGGTATTTAAAGCCTACAGAGGTTGTTGGAAGCACTGGTCGAGGAAGTGTCCAAGGGAATGGTATAGATGAGGTCTTACGTCAGTTAGACCGTGGTTCTCATCTGGGTAACTCTGAAACACGGATGTAAAATATTAGTATTCAACAACAGAACAGATTAATATAGTTTGAACATTTTTGTTATTAATTTTCTAACTACCTAATAAATGAATTTTTTATTTTAAACCTTCTAAACAATAAACGTAAAATACCGTCTTTGTTTACTTTTAAGATCTTGGTACATCTATATAAATAAAAGAATAAT
Source organism: Hermatobates lingyangjiaoensis (assembly GCA_026182355.1). Lineage (NCBI taxonomy): Eukaryota > Metazoa > Arthropoda > Insecta > Hemiptera > Hermatobatidae > Hermatobates > Hermatobates lingyangjiaoensis. The sequence continues at coordinate 217,231 of JAPFBL010000213.1, read as the reverse complement.
TTTGTCTGTACATTGCTTAGAACTGACTCATTTCAAGTTTTCTTTACGTTTCATATATTGGAGAAACCGAATCCACCCTTAGAAAAATTTCTGTCGGTTTGTCGGTTTGTCCGCAAAATTTTGTCACAAGTAAACTCAGCTAGCATAAGACATATCAAGCTGAAACTTCGACAGTGTATGTCTAACTTAAAATATAGGCTCTGAATTATTTGGAAATTCAACGTAGAAGTGAAGTTATGGACGTTTAAAGCAAAACTTTTTGACACAAGTAAACTCAACCACCGTGAGTCATAGCAAGCTGAAACTTTGACGGTATATTTGTGTATGTCTAACTTAAAATATAGGATTTCAATGAATTAAACATTCAGCGTAGAAGCGAAGTTATGAACCTTTAAGCTGTATTTCGCTAACTTGACAGACATGTTTATTTTGAAAAAATACAGGTGCAGCAAGTAGGTATTGTAGTTGATTTTAATTTCATTTGCGTAATATTGCGTATTTGAGCTTATTGATAAGGTGTTTCCCAGAGTTGAAGATGTATTCAGAATAAATAGCTTTGTGAACGAGCAATTCTCAACTCTTACTAAATGAACAAGTTCTTACGCTATATCAAGCTGAAGAAAGAACTTACAAGTCAGGAATGAGAGTGATTAGTTATGAGGGGCAAGCAGTTCATTATCCAACTGAATTTCTTGACTCTGTGACTACTCCTGGTCTGCCTGCTCTTGAGTAGAAACTTAAAGTAGGAGCACATAAAGTAAATCATGCTGCTATTTATTATCAGTAAAAATTCGATGTTACGAAACTTGAGTCTGTCCAAAAGGACAAACTAATGTGATGTGTACAGAGGCATTCGCTTAACACTGTACTAAATATGGTATTTTCTACTATTCTATAAGAAAAGAAAATTTTTTTTTGTGATGTAGGGTAGTGGAAGCTCGCCTCCGCGTTGTCCACCTCGGGCGTATCTCGGAGGTTTTGTTTGCCTCTATCCTAGGCTAGAGCTTGTAGCTCCCAAGATGGGGCAAAAGAGCTTTCACATAAAAAAGGCATCAGTCTGTTTTGTTGTTGTTTTCAGCGATATGGCTGAATAAGCTGGGAGCGCTAAGTAATACCAAAACGGATACCAAGTGTAATCGAATTTTTGACTCCGTCAAAGACGGGTACGTTTGCTAGTTTTAAAATAAAATAATTGGCACTAAAAGTACCAACGAAAACAAATGTGAAACTGTCAAGTCACCCTTTAGAATGTCAAAGATTGATTGAACGAATTCAATTACCAAAAAAAAAAGGTCTTGTATCTGGGCTTCTCATCTTGCTATTAAGCAATTAACACATTAGATTAAGAAGAAATATGAGCTAACCAGTTGCTGGAAGAGGATGTCGCTTAGCTCCAAGGCTCGGGCAAGCATCATGGACTGCTGATAGTGAACATTATCATCTAAAGTACCGTGAACCAACAACAGTTGCTTCTTTCTCAAGTTAGCAACTTTGTTGTTTAGAGCGGCTCTTTCGTAACCCTTCAGATTGTCCCCAACTGTAGGCAATCCCATATACCTCTCTGTGTAGATAGTGTCTGAAAACATCAAATCAGTGTTAGAAATCAACGATTTAAAATAACAAATAGTAACATAACAAAATCTCAACAAATCAAACTTAATTACAGTTAAACTATTAATAATTTTGTTTAGTTTGCTAGGAAATGCAATTTAAGTTACTAATAATTAATTAATTAATGCTAATTTAGTTTGCTTCTTTCATTATCAGGGAGTTTTACCAAAAATATGAAACTGAAGAAGAAAAAGTACTAATGCATTCAATATAACTCGTAAGAAGTGTTAAATTTAGGTTTCAAGAATGACGTCTTGGATAAAATATCTGTTTTTCTTTTACTAAAATATCAGCATTAGTAAGTTTGTGTTAATTTTCTTCTAATTAAAATAACGTTTTTTTTCTTTAATTAACAGTAACAGAACAGTTTTGGTTTAGTGGTAAATGTTTGTTTTTAGCAATGAAGAAAGCAAGTTGGAATAATTACACTAGATTTTGCGCAAAATCTTTACTAAACAATCCCTCAAAGAGAAAAGGTAAATTTGTCGGTACGAACATGTACAGGTACTTATCGAAGACCGCTTTCATAAATAAACAAGTGTACAATTTAATAATAATAAATAAAAATAATAATTCTTAAATATTTATTAAAAAGAAATAATAATTTACATTACTAATATGGCAAAATTCTATTCCTTCAAAATACAAATCTAATTTAAAGGATATGGTTTTATGTTTTGAAAAATACTTAAAAAAAATTATATTAATTTTTATTATTTAATTATAATTTCATTTAAAATCATTAATTTATTAAATAATTTTAACTAACTAAAACATATATTTTTTTAAATTAATTTATAAAAATTAGTGTTAAAAATGGAAATGGTTAAATTAATAAACGAAATTGTATCATTCAATACTTCCTGAAGAGTTTATTTATACTTATATTTATTTATTATATTTTAATATTTATTTATTTGAATATAGTTTTATTTCATACTTTAATTTTAGAGAGTCAGAAACACTAGAAATTTAGCTTAGATAATTAATCATATAAAAAAGAAATATTTCCTATATCAATATTTAATTTTATTTAAAACAAATCATTTTAAAAATTATTATTTATAATTATTTATAATATTTATTACTATTTTTATAATAATTATTTAAATTATATTTAAAAATCTCAATTTAATTATTATTATGTATTATTATTGTTCCACTTGCCTACTGGTTCTTGCTATCTCTTTCACTGGTGCCAAACAGTAGCACTTCATGTTCTTGAAGGCTGAATTTCAAAACATGATTTTTTTACCCTGTGCTCAATTTTTTTTTCGAAGAAACTAAAATTTCCATCCTTTTTTTTGATCAGGTATACGTACACCTGATCAGGCTACGTATACGTAGCACACAAAGTAAAGAATCACACTTACAAATTCAAATTTTCGGGCAATCTGTCTTCAGGAGAAAAGAGAAAGAGAGACCAAGCACGTTGTAGACGCAACGGCTAGTAACCGACACGACAACCGCCAGTACCCCGTACCCGGTCTTGAAGTAATAGAATTAAGAGAAAATATAAACAGAAATACAGATAAGCAATACAAGTTGGGAAAATATAAATAATTAAGAGAGAATTGAAGAAAATTTTAAAAAAAAATTAATTAAAATGCAACAAAATATATCTGCAAATTATACGTCCAACGTATATACGTATATATACTGGTGATGCATAATTGTATGACATATATGTACGTCTTTAGCAGTGAAAGGGCTAAAGTATTTTCTAGTTGTATATTGATTATATACATATTATTACGATAACAAGATTTCACAATAAATTTCACTCTGACGAAGATCGTTTGTTTCGGTTGAAAGATCTTAGTCTTTTTTCTCATTTCTTATTGTGGTTTGGACGTTTAAATTTTTACAAATATATACAGAATTCAAAATTGTAAACTGTATAACCTGTTTTGACTTTATATGTGTTCCTAAGCCTTTCGGCCATATAACCTCCAAAAATCAAATCAGGCCGACTAGTTTAACGTGCTGCCTTTTAGCCACTTTAGATTACTCCAAAGTGCCCGAGTTGACCACGCGGAGGCGGGCCCGCACGATACTACGTCGCGCATTAAGATTTACTTCACGCGTCAGTATCAGGTCAGCGTACTCAAATCGAGAAAAAAAAAACAATTTGCCTGATACTTAACTTTTTACCTTACCAGCAGGGAAAAAAAGGGGGAGTTTTCATTTTATTCGACTTCCTTTGGTAACTGCCGGGAATGCAAGCACTCTTTTCAATTTTCCCTATGTCGTACACGTACTCGAGGAATGAGGCTCGGTATTTATCAATGAAGGCCTTTTTGTACGCACTTGCTACAAACATTCCTGTATCAAGCATGAACTTCCATCGTAGCAAGGAAAACTGTATAACCACTGATGGAGTAAAAATAAAATTCATATATGAATAGTGATAATAAATAACATGGCAAGTGAGAGTACCGTAAAGAAGCCAGTCTGTCACTGGGGCTACAGCCATGCCACAGCGGAAAACCCCTTTGGTGTCGTTGGCCAGCACCATGCCTGTTACATATCCGCCATAGCTCCAGCCCCAGATGGCCGTCCTCTTGCTGTCAATGTAGCTTCTGCTCTCCTGCAAATACCTAAAAACACAACCCTCTTAACATATGTGTTTTTTTTTCTTTCAAAAGCCATACTATGCAGTCTTATGATTCATAGCTCATAGACCAACTATACATGGGGTTTTTTACATTATGACTTATGATTTCATATGATAGCTATTCATAGACCATAACCTATACAATGGGGTTTCATTTTATGAATTATACACCATTCATAGACCATAATCTATGCAAGGGGGTTTCATTTTATGATTCACAATAAATTTATAAACTATGGTCGAATAACATTAAGGGAGAGGGGGCAACAGCACAAGGTATCATTAATCCAAGTGCTAAGCAGGCTTAATATTGCTCACATTCCCTGATTTTATCCGGTGTATTCAACATGGATATGACCGATTGGACATTCAGTATGTGACATTAAATATTTAACTTTAAATTACAATATATATGTATCGTTAAACTTCACAGTGGCTTCTGAACCAACAAGTTTAGCACTGTTGCCCACGCACTTTTTGTGCAATTTTCCTTTCTCCTGCCTGAGAATAACATAACAACTGTCCAAGTGACATCAGAGTGAATTCCTAACCCTTTACACCCTTTAAAACCTCTCTCACCTCCCTCACTTCTCAGTACTATACAAGATATCATATTTCTCTTGTTTCAGTTTCAGTGAGATTCTGACGAAGACCAGTTGCCTTGCTTGAATGATCTTAGTGAAGTCAGTCACATTTCAGAACTTCTTGTTATCATTCAAACGATGATTTTTATTTCACATTTTTACTGTAAAATTTTGTTATACTAATTTTATGCCATACTATAATCAAGAAAATCAACACAAAATGAATAGAACTATGAAAAAATTCAAAGCCTTTTTCATTTTTCAAATGATTTTGTGTTGAGTTTTTTGAAAGTAGGCAAAACGTTTTTCAACAGGATTTAATAATAAAACATGATCCAGGTAATACAGGTATACAGGTTTATGTCACTGTAATTATAAAATTTATTATAAATCGCCGCTCTGCCTTCCTGCGGAACTCTTCGTCTCCTGATGACGACGATGGTCGAAATATAGAAGTGAGTTATTCCTGTCTTTATCTGTGTGCTAACTTCTTTTTAATTGGTTTTTATTTAACATTTAATATATTATCACTAATTGATTTATTTAACCAGATCCACTTTGCCCATGATAATGGACACGTTCTGAATCGTCGAGTTGATAAGATATTTATGCATAATAAAGAGTTTATATTCTATTAATAGTACATTTTTATTTTATAATTTGAGATAATGTGTACCTGGTAACTTGAATTTGGTCTTGTACTTCAAGAGTGCCAATATTTCTGTAATTTGAAAACAGCATCTTGTCTCCTTTCAGTCCAGAACCCCTGCCATCAATCATGGCGTAAATAATACTCCTGTTGACTGTTAAATAGGAATGCCAGTCTATGCTGAACCTTTCGAACACCTGCGCTGAATCAGGGCCCCCGTACCTGCCAACACAATCATCAATAGATCAATGGGAGTTCACTTTAGGCAGATGCGTTTAGAGGTATTACTTTCTAGCACACCCTAAATCAGGCTTGTCCAAACTTTATGAGGACGCGGGCCGCCAGTACCAGATGTAAAGTAAAACACGTACATGTAAATGAATCTATATATTTATTATAAAAACATATCATAAAAAAATAATTGACAAGTATGGATAGAATCAACCCTTAAATATAATCATTAAAAATATTTAAGGAAGTACGTAAAACGGTACAGTTTATTTAAAATTCGGTGGGAGAGTGTGCGTGCATTTTGGAAGCTAGCTCCTTTGTGTCAATGTCAACTGAGGTTAAGGCTAAACGAAGGCAGGCTTCGAGAGATGTTTGATTAAGTAGATTCCTCTCTTTGGATTTAACCGACTTCATTGCGGAAAATGCTGCTTCACAAAGGAAAAAACAACTATTTTCGAATATAAATCAATAGATGTCTAAATAATACTAATTTTGAAAAGTAGTCTAGAAGAGGCCGCGGGCCGCATTGAAGGGGGTCACTTTAGGATAGACTTTGGACAACCCTGCCCTAAATCATATTAAAAACAAAAAAAAAGAGGAAATGGGCAATTAGGATCAAATACATTTTATGAACCGTATATTACAGATTACAATACCAGAAGTATTTCAGTTTACTTAATTGAACAGTTATAATATCCCTTAATTTGTGAGTAGTCGCGATTACTCTGTTACCATTATGTCCATTGATAATCATTGTGTTGTTATTATTTTGTTAGTAGTATTGCTTTATATCATCGTGATCATTATTATTGCTTATTATTACATTAATTTAGATTTTACATCATATTATATTTCACAATTAAAAGAAATGGTCCAGCGGACTTTTTTAAATAAAATAAAATAAATTCAAAACGAAGGAAACACAGACATAACTCACATCGATATTTCGACCATCGTCGTCATCAGGAGGTGTGAAGAGCGAAGAGTCCCGCAGGATGGCAGGGCGGTGCGGGCGGTGAGTCACTGCTCTACATACCTCCTGATGACGACGATGGTCGAAATATCGATGTGAGTTATGTCTGTGTCTTTCTGTGTGTTTCCTTCATTTTATTATATTTTATTTTCTATTGTTAGAATAAACAATGTTAAGATTAGAATAACAATTCTAACATTGTTAATGTTAGAATTAACAATGTTAATTTCCCAACATTGTTAACTATTACAATTGTTTTTGCTGTATTGTCATAATTTAATAAGAATTATTGTGTACCACTAAAGATGTGAATGCACGTAATGCCTTCTGGTGGAACATGTTGTTCTATAACAATAAGAAAAAATACCAGAAGAGTGATCCATACAGAGCTTGTCAGCTCATGGATACGTATCTAACAAGATCTATTTAGGTATTAATAGCTTACAAACTCTCAGAGAGTACCACCGTTATAGTGATTAAAAATAGCAACTGGTATAAAAGAAAAGCCTATGACATCATGAAAAATCTAGGGTCATGGTCAAGAGTCGAACCTGTTACTTTCAGTACTAAAGATAAGCATGCCACTGTTAGCCTGTGGCTTACGTGATCGCCTCTGGACTGGTAGATCGGGGGTTTGATACCCACTCTGGCCTTCAATTTATTCACGCAGAATATCGAATTTCGAAAAAAATCTGAACACGTCGTTCTTCGGAGAGGATGTTAAGCTGTTGGTTCTGAGCCTGTAAGATGTCAGGTACTCAATCTGTCGAGGTCTCAGGGTCCCTCCTCTAGAAGGGATTACCTTTTAGATGGTAGTAGACCCTCTTGATTCCCATGTGTGCCTCTCCGTCGGTATCCTGGCCGGCAACAGGTTATACTGATTCCGTATTCTGGCTAACACGCACAAGACATCGTGGCCACTTACCTTATCTGCAGCCAATGTAAGCTCAGTAAGACCTACTGACAATATTATTGCTAGTACCACAGTATTTATTGTAATATTATTATAAAAAAAAAGTCTACCGTTGTCTACATACATTTTCCTTCATATCTCTACCAGATTCCAAAGTTTTCTCCTGCCAATAGACGAGCTCCAAAACCAGTCGATGCATGAGAAAAACATACGAGGTAAGCCTAGAGTTTTATAATCTAGCGTTTTACAAATAGTGTTTGTAAACCATTAAACAGACTAAACAGATCTTGTATAAATTATTTAAATCTTTAATAAAGTTTGTTCTATTGTAAAGTTTATTTTATATATGTAGATTTAACATCACGGTTCATTTAAATATGGTTCATATAATATGTTCATATTGTCATGCGAGAATAACCTCAGTGGTTGACCAGGTTACTCAACTCCTAGCCTTCATCGTTGTTATATACCTGACTATAAATATTTCCTTTATTGATATGCAGTATTGGAACAGAGGGAGTTCAGGACCCCTACAGTTGACAAATCAACATCTGGCTAAAATGTTTACAAAACTAATTTGTTTTAATAATTTCAAAATGTAAACATGGATGGATTTTGTTGTAATTGATAATTTCAGGTAAATAATGTCTATTTATTAGACTCAAAGAAGTGTTTGGTGTTCTCTCAAACCAGGATTATTGCAAGAACTAATTAAACTTATATTGATTCAATAACCTTATATTGAAAGAAGCATTACTGCAATATAAGTATGAGTTGCCATTTCAGAAAAAGAAATGGCTCCAAAGTCCCTAATAGAGAGTAGGGAAACCCTTTTAACCTCTGTGTAAAGGTCCGTCTCTGTAAGCGCTGGGGGTCTTACAGTACACTCTAACCCCAGTTTTACCCGCTTATTATTGTCAACACTAACATAATATTATACATAATACATAATTTTAGTAAAGGTTAATGGGTATTTCAATACTCATAATATATTCTGAGGTAAAATGGATAAACCAACAAAAGTCTTCACACAAATGAAGTTTTATTCAACGCGTTTCGAACACTTTGTGTTCATCATCAGGAAGACACTATAGTACAAATTATATCTAATTAGTTACAAAAATTAGAGTGAAATAATAAAATTCAATTAAGAGAATTCAAGACATACCCAAGGATGTGGTACTGACGGGTTGGTCCAGTGAACACAACTAGTCGGAAACAAATCCGTTGCGAAAGAGTGGGGATAGGCAATTTAGGAGATAAGGGACAAAGGCTTCGGGAATGCTTGAAAAACCTTTAACTGAAATACAGAAGGCAAGATCCACTAATTTAGAGTTAAGAAACCCTTTTTACTTTACTATAAGTAAAGTATAGTGATCGTGAAAAAATTCGATCTCGAGATTTTGACGGAATTACATGTTTTGAGGTCCCAGAAGTCGTTTTATGACGTTTTTACGACGATGTCTGTGTGTGTGGGTGGGTGGGTGCGTGGGTGGGTGGGTGAGTGTGTTAGCATTGCTTGTTACCACGCTACGGTCCAGAATCTTTGATGGATCAAGTTGATATTTTACTCAAAAATGGGCCTCATAGGGAAGAAGATCCCTATTGTTTGGGAAGAATTATGCATGATGGGAAAGTCACTTTTTTTGCCAAAAACCGTTTTTTTAAAAACATTTATTTCTCTTAAACTGACAACCCTAGAGTTTTGAAATTTTGACATTATCTTTGAGGTTACAAATGGAACAAACGAAAAATATATTCAGAATTTTAACACAACGGAAAATATTTTTTTTTCAATGAAATGTAAAAATTTTGACTTATAATTCAATCTCAAACCTTGTCAGCGCGATAAAGGCCATACTGTTTGACGGACAAGAATGAAACTATGCCTATAAATAGAACATTATGTGGAAAATGAGTTGAGATTTTTTTTTTCAAAATTACATTCGCTATTGGGGCGATACAGTACGATTTCTGTTTTCAGAAAATGTTTTTTTAACGCTAAAAGGCGCATTAAAAAATAATGAAAATTTGACCAAAAATGGAACAAAAAATTAGCAATTCATAAAAAAAAATTCATGAAGTTTCAATTACGGAAAAGAGCAATAACGCTATAAAAACTGTTTGTTTATCCTAGACTAAATATCCTATCCTCACCTGCTATACTTGTCGAATTTTTTATATTTTTTTACATTTTTACATTGACTTAGAAATTTTTTGAGCAAATCCACTGAGATAAAATTGATATTTATAAAGGAATAATTTAAATTGTTAATTGACTTATATGAGATGTAAGAGGAATAATATTGTGCAGGAAAATAATAACACTCACTCAGAAAAAATTCGTACATATGTTATTTGACAAAGGGGACGGAAAATGATCTTATTAAATACTAATAAGCTTATTATTATTATTATTTTAAAGATTAAAATTCCCAGTATAATAATTCTATAAAAGACCAAAAATGTAAATAATTGGAATAATTGGAATCTTTCGTTTGGAGATTAATAAATGTAATTATCGTACATCTTTAATTAACAAAGCACCTTAAAATAACATTTTCTTCGCTGATTAAGATGTTTTTCAGAGAAAAAAAGGGTATTTTCCTGTTTTAAATTATAAAATTTTACTTTAATATTCAATGTAGAAGGATGTCAAGTAAACGATGTAAGAAATCCACTGGCTGTTTGAACGAAAGCCATTCTCTTGTAGGACAATAAATCGTTTCAAGAAATGTTCACTTTGGTTTTTCAAAAATGTTATTACTGCTGTAGTTATACTAATGAAATTATTTGCAAATAATAAATTATTTGTGATGTACAAAAATAAGCTTATAAATTGATATGTCCTTCAATTACTATCTGTATTACCTCAGGAATGAAAGGCTAATAATTATATCCCATTTAGATGTTTACGTTATGCTTAAATGAGACGTTATGTTTTATATACTCAAGAAATTTGACATTAAGTTACTTATAGTAAAGTAGAGTGTAGACCACTCCAGATTTTTTTTCCATTTTTTTTATTTTTTATTTTTATATTTATTTATTTTTTAATTTATTCTATGTGATTCGAGGAACAGTTTAAGAAATTAGTGGATCTTGCCTTCTGTATTTCAGTTAAAGGTTTTTCAAGCATTCCCGAAGCCTTTGTCCCTTATCTCCTAAATTGCCTATCCCCACTCTTTCGCAACGGATTTGTTTCCGACTAGTTGTGTTCACTGGACCAACCCGTCAGTACCACATCCTTGGGTATGTCTTGAATTCTCTTAATTGAATTTTATTATTTCACTCTAATTTTTGTAACTAATTAGATATAATTTGTATTATAGTGTCTTCCTGATGATGAACACAAAGTGTTCGAAACGCGTTGAATAAAACTTCATTTGTGTGGAGACTTTTGTTTATTTATCCATTTTACCTCCGAATGAGTAAATACCACACAATTACGGATTGCACAACTAATGACTCATAATATAACCTAGCTGGGCTTTACCCAAAGCAACCTACAAACATTATTAAGTTGTTATGAGTCGTTTTGGGATTACAGAGATGTTGGTTTCAATAGCTGATGCAGTGAATGGTAAGCACTTACACTTGGACGAGCATAGGGTACTTGGTGTTGCCTGACTCGTCCAGGTCAGGTGGCAGGTACAGCTTGATGTAGGCGTTCAGGTCTTCACTCACAGGGACTGTCAAGTATTCAACTGTTGGAAGAACTTTCCCTTCTAGCTTATTCCGAAGCCTTTTGTTGTCTTCCCAGGTTATAATTCTTTTACCTTCCTATAAAACAAAACAGGAATCTTGGTTATTTTTTTTTGTTTTTATAAAAATATACTGAAAAAAATAATGACAGTATTTCTTATATGTGTTCAGCGTAGTCCAGAGGGACTCACAGAAGGTTAATGAGGGTCAGAGAGAAGATTCGTCTACTTGTAACTATTGAAACACAAATACTATGAAAATGAAAAAAAATAACAAATTCAGCAAACCTAGCATAATACTGTTCAGGCATACACTACTCTCACACCAATAGTAGGAAAATGGAAAAATTTATCAAGTTAGCAAACTTACCGTATTTCCATTAACATTATTACTATTTTCACAGGAATTCCATGAAAATAGAACAAAATATTACTTTTTGCGAGTTTCCAGTATTACCTCTGACCGTTTCACTTTCTAACACAAATATTATGAAAACGGAAAAGTTTATGAAATTCTTCAAACCTACTACATTCCTGTTCACTTCTAGATTACTCTTAGAAGAATACTATGAAAGTGGAATAATTTATTAAATTTACCTATCTTATCATATTAGTCATCACCTTTTGACCATTCTCAAATTGAAAATAAAAAAATTAAAAAATTTGAACATTTATACATCACTCTTCACTTTTCGACTATTTTCACAGAAATATTACGAAAGTGAACAATTTTTTCATATTTAGAAAACTTATGGTATTTGTCTTGTCGAATTCTATGAAAAAAAAAAAAAAATAACAAATTCAGCAACAAACCTAGCACAACTCTGTTCACGTATTCACTACTCTCACACCAACCAATAGGTAGTACGAAACTGTCAACGGAATTTCTTTATAGTTACATTTTTAAAATACCTGATTTTTTTTTAAAATTCAAAATTGAAATGTACATAATTATGTTTTTAAGTCGAAGATGATAAACGAAGGTTGAGGTCCTCTGTTGTATATGAATCAGAGGCCTGGTATTCATTAAATTTCGTGAAAAGGTGTGACAGGAATGACCTTATTAAAACATTAGGCAATGAACTTGGGTCCTTTTTTTGAATTTCTCTGTATCCGTTAAAAAGAAAAGTTTTTGAGAAGTAGGGTGATCGTAAATGACAGAAAGAGTTCACTTGTTACAAATAAAATGCAGTTATTATGATAATAGCAGAGATGCACTACCTTGGAGTATATAGCGACTGAGGGAACGGAAGGGCCTGCGCAGGATAAAACATAGAAAGAAGACTTTTGGCTAAACTGCGCTGTTGAGTAGCCACAGGTGCTGTTGTGATTGCAGGAAATACAATGGGGTTCCTGGAGACCTGATGTGGAGACTCGGAGCACTTGCTGTTGGCTTGGCCGGCCTTCTGCTGTAGCAGTCAAATAGACATTGCCTAGCTCCTCGTCCAGTGACAGAAGGTCCGAGACGACGAACTGGCCACTGGTCAGCGGTTGGACTTTGGCCCCTGGCTGGCGCAAGTTCAACGCCACAGCATGCATGAAGTTGCCCACGCCGCCACGCTGCTCTTGAGGCGCCAGGTATATCATCGTGCCGCCGTCTGAAGAGAACAGCGGCTTACTGAACCGGACCCACCCCTGCTGCTCCTCCAACTCTAGCACCTATCACAATCATTATAATTTCATTCATAGCAAATTTTCCAATATTGTAATTTCCATGTAATTGACAAAATGTCCATGTAATATTGTCCTATCTATTGAAGTGTCAAATTGTAAAACAATGTGCCACTCTTGGGGTTATTTTTCTGAGTATTTCAACCAGAATAATTCAATTCATCATTCATTCAATTGCACGTAAAAAAAACATAGCGTGCAGTCTACACTCAAATATGCTAAAAGGAAACCCATAAAACAAATAAAACAAAAACCCAAATATAAAAATCTGTTATGGTATATCCTACAGTAACACATTCCACTACAAATACTTTGTAGTTGAACAAAAGTATATTTGTTTTTTAAAATTTTGTATAAAAAATATATATTTTGTATGCTTTTGTGGTTAAAAAAAAGATTAATTAATCTGGAGAGGCACACACTCCACTCCACACAAGGAAAGCGACCATGAAAACATCTGGGATAGAGGTCTACACTCAACTTCTTTATAATACAAAGCATAAAAATCACGTGTGGTATACGAGGTGTATAAATAAAGTAGTGAGACTGGCAACGTCGCTTTCGATCTGGCAACGCTGGAGACGCGTGGCCTTGAGTAGCGTCAGGTGCACGTGTGATGCGCCTCCAGTATGAATCTGAACTCGCCACAGTCATTTGTTTGTCTGTAGCGTTGGTTTTCGTGAAATGGTTTTTTCTTGAGCGTTTTAAAAATGAGTGACCTCAAAGTTGAGCAGCGGTGTGCAATCAAATTTTGCTTCAGACTTGGACATAGAAACTTTTGAAAAACTTCAGGAGGCCTATGGAGAACGTGTTTTATCAAGGGCACAGGTTTTTCGGTGGTTTAAGGAATTTTCAGAAGGAAGAGAGTCGATTGAAGATGAACCACGAAGCGGAAGGCCTTCAAGTGCAAACACCGATGAAAATGTCAACAGAGTACGGAACCTTGTGCGTTCAGATCGACGCTTGACAGTCAGAATGATCGGGGAACAGTTGAATTTGAATCACACCTCCGTTCATCACATTTTGACCAATGAATTGGAGATGAGAAAAATTTGTGCGAAAATGGTTCCGAAAATTCCGAAAAGAAAACGAGTTTTTGGCCAGTAAAAACATTCCTGTTGCTCCTCAGCCTCCTTATTCACCAGACTTGAGTCTTTATCACTTTTTTCTCTTCCCGAGATTGAAAAATCACCTCAAGGGAACTCATTTCGGGACACTACAAAACATACAAACTGCTGTAACCGACCAGCTGAAGGCCATTCCAGAATCCGAGTTCCAGCAATGCTACAATGATTGGAAGGACCGTCTCCAGCGCTGTGTGGCTTCCGAAGGGAACTATTTTGAAGGTGACAATATCACATTGTAATTATATTTGAATAGAAAATTTAAAAAAAAATCAGTCTCACTACTTTATTTACACACCTCGTACACTCAACTCTTCCATAAGAAAAACCGTACTAAATACAAGAGAAAACTATAATAAAGAATACATACATATTCTTATTACCACTGAGGTTATTATGATTTATATTATTAATATGTCAAACCGTCGTACATCGTAAGATGATCTTGGAGTCGTTGGAGCGATTTCGGACGTTGTCCATCTTCGGTCGCAACTAACCTACTAACGATCAAACATGGACAACGTCCGAAAGCGCTCCAACGACTCCAAGATCATTGTACGAGGTATGACGGTTTGCCATATTAATAATATAAACTATAATAAACAAATCTGGAGTTGTCTTAAACCAAAATTAGAACCCCATTTTATAAAGAAAATCTAGAGTAGAACAAAATTTATTATAAACAAGAAATAACAGAAGAACCATTAATTAATATCTTAAAATCTAGTTCATTAACTGTGCAATCTGTTATAGTGTGGTATTTACTCATGTTAGGAAATGTATTAAGTCTCCACACAAAAAAGTTTATTACAATTTGAACTCCCTCTCACCCCTAAAAACACTCCCTGACACCCTCAGTCCTTGCTTGGTCTCACCTCCCAAACAACCACCCCATTAAGAATCTCTTCTATGTATAAATTACATATGCCTCAGTATGTAGTTTTAAGTTAAGGATCAATTTAAGCCATTTCAATATTATTCCCGTTATCACTCAATAGTGTCACATGTATTCATTTTAATTAATTCGCCCCTATGTTCCCAAAGCTCTTAAATGTATATACATATATTTTTTTCTAGGTGTAACCTGAAGAAGAACATCAAGTGTTCGAAACGAATTTCTTATAATAAACTTTTTTTTGTGTGGAGACTTAATACTTTTCCTAACTTAAAATCTAGATTTCCCAAAATGCTTTCTACAATATATTGTATGTACTCAATAATGATACATTAGAGCAAATTATTGTTTATTTTATTTAGAATTACTTCATACGATAGTCTTCAGAGCTCCACAGAAATTTTGAATGCAGTCTGTCTTCAAGGGCAAACTAAATGTTATTTAGTGTCATTGTATAGTTATACCTTCCACTTAGTCAATTATATTCTTTACAGTCGACATTATATTTAAAGAAATAATTTTATGTTTTATTTTCTTTAATTATTATTTATTTATCACCATTTAAAGAATCTAGCGTAGTACAATCAGTTATTATGTGGTATTTACTCATTGTAGGGTAAAAAGCTAATGAAATTGTCTCCACATATAAAAAATAAAAAGTCGTATAAACAACGCTTTTCGAACTTTTCGTAGTGTTCTTCCTCAGGCATTAACTAAAAAATATAATGTCATCAGAGAGTTATCTATAGTGCAAGAAAATATAGTACAAAATAAAATAAGGAAGAGAGTACGAACCTAAGGGTGATTGTCTGTGGTACAACTGACTGGGAATAGGATGGAAGTGGGTGAGGGTATGGAGTATTCCCAGTCAGTAGTAACACAGACACTCACCCTTAGGTTCGTACCCTCTTCCTTATTTTATTATAATTTTGTACTATATTTTCTTGCACTATAGATATCTCTCTGATGACACTGTATTTTTTAGTTAATGCCTGAAGAACAACACTACGTATTAGAAACCGTTATTTATACGATTAAATTTTATATGTGGAGACCATTTCATTAGCTTTTTACCCTACTATTTCTCGAATATATTTAATTTACTTTTCTGTCTTTTGATATATCCATTGCTAGTTTTAGTTTCTTTTTTTTTTTGACTTTACCTTTATATCAATGAATATATTTTGAAATAAATAGAAAAAATAAAATTAAATTATTTGAATAAAATAAAATTTAGTAGGGTAGGATAAACCGATTAGTTAGGATCAATCGGAGCACTCACAATAACATCAGGAATTGTAATATGATTTCATTTCAAAAGCATAACATTATTTATAATAGGAACAACAATTATTATTTTAACAATAATTCAATGATGACGAGACATCGTGGGAGAAGGAACATTTTAAGGAAATCACACTAAGTTACCAAAGGGTTAAAATGAGGAATAATCCTATTAATTAGGTAGGCAATATTTGATTTAAAATAAGGGATAAATACATGGGGAAAACAAAATAATATCTAGTCCAATCTTTTTAATATAACTGGGAAGTTAAGGTAGCTCATTGGTTTGTGTACTCGTCTTTGGACTGGTAGATTCAGGATAGATACTGGTATCTATAGGTCCCTTAGCCTATAGATACCCACTCTAAATGCACCAATGACTCGCTCATTAACAAAAAAGAGTGCCAAATAATAAATAGGCCATAATTTCCGCCGCTGGAAGAGCACTAAAAGGGTGAAAGCCTTGTAAGTGTAGGTGTTGAAAAACAAACAAACAGTTTGATAGAACATTGACAAGGAGTCTTTATGTTATTGACAAAGTCAATATATAAATCTCTGGTTTAGAAGGACGGAAATAGGATTTTAAGTTGGTAAGGAGGCAGTAGTCTTCCTTGTGTAATATACACACGTTACATTGACTTACTCACAATACTGTAAAGCAGAGTTTTTCAAACTTTTTTCGATGCGGAACCCTTTTTGCTCAATAACTTTCCCAGGAACCCCAGATTCTAATGATTTTATACAATCATAATATAAATATTATCATATGCTTTTATAAATAGTATGTATGTTTAAAAACAATTAAAAAGGAATATTACTGGAATTCGTATATTTCGAAGAAAAATTCAAAACTAAAAGATTTTAATTTTCATATTTTCCACAAGTGCATAACACATAAAACCTAATTACTAGCAACTTTAATACAAAGTTTATTTTGTAATCATTTTTGGCTTTATAGTTGAGAGTTTGATTCTCAAGTCAGCAGCAGCATTCAGTCTACTTGAGTATTTAGTTTATGGTAGTGCAAAAGGAAAATCCAGTTTTTCCTAAGTAGGTAGTGAGATATGACAGCAATATGTCAAGTGCTATTTTTACAATAGCAGGAAATTTGGCAATCAGATATCTTCAAAAACTGACAAGTGATTCACCCTAAATATGAATCAAATTTTGACCACTTCATATAGTAGATATAGTATATAGTAGATATATGTATAGATATCTACATATATAGTAGATATAGTATATCTACTATATCAATATTATACACATGTAATATAAAAAATGGAGCATGTGAAAATATTGCAATGAACTCCATCCAAGTAGGAGTACTACTTTGGAGAGGAAAAAAGTAAATATACACATTATTCGGTTTCATAATTCACAAGAAACACAGAATAAATCCATTACCACTAAAGACAAAAAATTTAGAAAATTTTTTCTCTAAATGTTTTTCGTGGAACCCCAGACAGTCCGTTAAGGAACCCCTGGGATTCACTTTGGGAATCTCTGGTTTAGAAGGACGGAAATAGGATTTTAAGTTGGTAAGGAGGCAGTAGTCTTCCTTGTGTAATATACACACGTTACATTGACTTACTCACAATACTGTAAAGTATAGAAATAGCAGCATACCAGTTTACAGTGAGTACTCTCCGGTGAACATAAGATTCCTTTTGCTTGGTTCTGAACTCTATTCATCCACAACACAAACAGCTCAGAAGTAGGTGTCCAAGAGACCATGTTAAGAACAGGCTCACTGAAAAACGAAAAAAAAAACCAATCCTGTATAACTTGAAAGAAATCAAATATTAGATTTAAAAAAAAAAGATTCTTAAAATTAAACAATTTTCGGATTAACTATTATTCTACAGTACGTAAAAAGCCTGTAGCAAATAGTGTACTTGAAAACAAATTGTTGACATTAAAAAAGATATTCTAACGTAGTGCAATCAGTTATGATGTGGTATTTAGGTATCTTAGGGTAAAAGGCTAATGAGGAGTAAATATATGTGGTAACCATTTCATTAGCTTTATACCCTACAGTTAAAAAAAATATTAGGTATTTAATGATATTTAGAAAAATTATAATTTTTAATAATATAATATTATATATTAATATTATAATGCCATAAATTAATCAATTAACGAATGTTGGTTAATAGGCCAACATTTGGTTATCTAGTCAAAAACTGAACTCTGTATTTTAATGTTTTAGAAATTCATATTTTCATTTTCAAAGCTACAAGAGAAATATAAAATATAATGCATTATTGATTCCCTAAAACACAGATTAAGAAAAAAATCTGGAGTGGCCTACACTCAAGTTTACTATAAGTAAACATTATATCATACTTCTTCAGTAAATTTAGGTATAATATAAATGTCTAAATGGGATATGCTAAATAGTCTTTCATTCCTGGAGGTAGTACATACAGTGATTCATTCACTTATCAATATATATGCTTATTTTTGTATATCACACGACTGATGCATATAATATCATTAGTATAATCTGACCTCCTTCTACATTGAATATTTAAGACAAATTTTAAGACACAGATTAAGAAAAAAAAAGAAGTAATCATTAATTATAACTTACAACGAATGTAGGAGTTATTATAATTTTTTTCTTTATTTTAATCTTTGTTTTGGTTATCAGTAATAGATTATATATTTTTCATGTACCCTTGAAAATAAAATATACATTTTCAAAACGTTGGAGTACAGAGTTAAGTTTTTTATCACATAACCCTCAAAGAGTCCAGTAACATTGGTCTGCATAGTGTATTAAAATCTTACTGGTCCAAAATGCAAAATAAATGTGGTGTAATTAATTTGTTGTTAATTAATTAATTTCTAGGATACTTGCTATATATCTATATAGTTTTCATCGATAAAAAGATTTCACATAAACACGTGAAATAACAATCAATGATGAAACTACAATATGAAATGGGAAAGCAAGACTAAGATCTTTCACCGTAACAAGCGGTCTTCGTCAGAGTCAAAAACCCAACTGAACACTAGATGCAGAAAACATCTGGTGAGGGTTTGAGAAGAGTGGGAGGGGGGAAGAGTGGTATTTTAAAAGGGTGAAAGCGCAGGAAAGGACTAATGAACAGAAAGGGATATTGGGAGAAAACCTCAAAAGGTCTACAAGCATGTGTAAATATCAGCTTTTTGATGTAGCGTTTATAATGGATATGTTTAAAGCTTACCTGAGCTCGGGGCTGGCAGGAATATCCAAAGTCTTGATCGCCTTCTGATACTGCAGTTCTATAAGATTGACTAGGTTCAAAGAAACCGTTGGGTTTGGCCGTCCAGGCTGTAAATATAAAGAAAAAAAATATTATCAATGTATCAAAAAGAATGCTGCTTCAACACTTTTAAACTACAAACAGCTGTTTTTTGGTTCCCAAACTTTAATAAAATAGTCGCACAGACAGTCATGGGATTCACCAGGATTCAACCGGTTCGCACGAACCGGTTTTTAAAAAATTTGAATCCCACCACTGCGCACAGGACACTTGCGACTTGCGCTGCACCTCTGACGCTAACTCCTTAAAAGGATATTATGTCTCTCCAATGATTCTACAATGGGAGTACTACATTTCTGCGTTAAACAATTTGTGAAAAGTGTTTCTAATGAGTACTTGACATGGTACAAACTCGAGAATGACAACTTAACGTTATCTCCGAGGGACGAAGAAGTGCTCAAGATTTGGTCACTTCTCGCGTGAATGAATTGAGGGAAACAGTCAGAATCAAAGACGAGATTTAGCATTATAAAGGTCAGCATACAAGCCACTGGGATACCCTGGACCTTTTGCAAGACTCACTTATAAATAGCATAATGGTTTAGAGAATTGATCTGTAAATTTTCACGGGCATTTACTAAACAGTTATTTCATACACAATATAAATGTGCAGGGGTACTTGCAATATATGTTTGTAGAAAAAACAGATTGTTTTTATGACAATTTATCGTATACTCAGAAAATAGGACAGTCATGGTACCGATGCTCCAATCCCCCTAGTGCCCCATAGTAAGGGATATTCATCAAAGGGTGTTTGACTAAACATTATGTAATAGACTGGAAGAACCATACCTTTGGATACCGAATATTGACGGCTTGGCTGTATTGATAGCGCATGTCTCCAGGTGCCCCATAGTAAGGGATATTCATCAAAGGGTGTTTGACTAAACATTATGTAATAGACTGGAAGAACCATACCTTTGGATACCGAATATTGACGGCTTGGCTGTATTGATAGCGCATGTCTCCAGGTGCCCCATAGTAAGGGATATTCATCACGGGTGTTTGACTATCGTTGAAGGTCGCAAATGCGATGTTTCTTCCATCAGGAGAGAACCATAATGCACTGTTTGAGCTGAAGACTTCCTCTAAAAATTAAAATAAACAATCTATCAAATTTATATATTGGGAATTAATTTAGGCTTAGGTTAGGTTAGGTTACAGTGGCCGTCCCGAGAGAGAACACACATAGGCCGCAAGCCAGCCTCTTGTGATGCCACAAAAAAGAATTGGGGCTATTCTCCCCCGTCCCTGGTCCACTCGAACCACCTCGAGAGAACAATAAATCTAGACAGATCCCTGATACCAGTGGATGCTAAGTTCTCAAGATTATCAAAGAAGTACTCTCCTAATGCTTCTTTCCTTCTTTGAGCCAAACCAGGGTAATTGACAGAGAATGTTAGGAACTGCCTCTTCCTCGTTCTGTCATGCCCTGCAAAAATCCCTAGCCTCCATTCCTAACCTGATGGCGTGTTTTCCTATTAGCCATTGCTCCGTGGAAACAGCGATCAGATTGGCTACAACTCTTCTATTTCTAGAGAGAAGATCCTTAGTTCTTCTGGAGTTTACAGGAAGGCCACAACTGCTTTGAAATAAGACGCGTGTCCTCCTCGGACCATCTTTTAATTTAATTTAGGTTTATGATAAATCAGGAGACAAAACGTTTTGTTCGTTTTTAATTTTCACTTATTCAAGGTTTCATCTTAAGTACAATTCAAGGGGAGTAAATCATCAGTGATTTGTCAATTCATATCCATTTCATTCATTCATATTCATTTTTATTCATGACGAACCTTTTTAATCAAATGATTTTAAAATGACTCTCTTGTTATGCATTACTTATATTATGCATGTTTCCTGTAAAAACCTTTAAGAGGTTTCTGATATAAGTAACCTGATGTAATACTGTAATTATTGTTTATTATAGATATATAGTAGTTATCGCATAATTAATACATTAAACTATTGTTGCGTCATCTAGGGTCCTTTACGTTGCAGGGACAGTCGGTCCCGAGCCTTTACGATGGCAGTTAGGTTAAGAGATTCTTTTAATCTAATTGCGCTTCAATTAGGTAAAATTTAGGACTCCCAATATAGAATATAGTCATCATAGGTGGAATTATTTCACTAATTATTCCAAAAACCAGCCCCCAATTGTAACATGTTCTGTTGATGTAGAACGATCCGGGCGCATGAGTCACTAGAGTGGGTACCGAATCATAAATGAGCCAAACATTTCACCGCTAGAATAGAACAAAATGATACCTTCATAGACCCAATCTGGGATGCCATTGTAGATGGTGCCAGGTCTTCCGTTATGCGTGAGACGATACTCCTGGACGGGCTGTTCACGGGCCGACGTCCTATAGTAGATATCATTGACATATACGTAGGTAAAGGCGCTGCCTACAGGAGACCATGTGACCAGTTGTACCAGCATGGGGGAGCCGTTGACGTCGGTTAGAGGCCAGCTTTTCCTGCAAACACAAGTTTCAAAGTTCAGCAAACTATGAATCGCCTTACACAATATATCAATCTAAAAGGAACCTTTGAAAAATAAATTCAAATACAGTGTGGGTTAGAGGTGGCCACAAGTACTGTTGCAGTTTCCCAACCATTTCCTATGCGACTTACTCAAATACATTTATTTTTTTATTTACAAAACCCAGAAAAGGTTGAAGTGGTGAGGCTAGGTAACCTTGTGAATATTCGTCATGGCTTCCAAAAAGGTATATGCATAGACATTTCACTTTTCAATACATAGTAGAATAGTAGTAATCAAAATGAATGTAAATGGAACCCGTTACATAGGTCACCCATGACTGCAGTGGGTACCAAGTCATAAATGAGCCAACACAACGAAAGAACTCATAATTTTTTTTAACATATTTATTTAAATATAAACTACGCATATGTTGCATAACAAGCATATGTAGTGTGAGTAATACAAATAACTTTGACAAACATGAGCAAAGAATGAAACCCACTCGTTCAACTTTTCACTTTGTTTTCTAATTCTGGATCACCATTGCAGTAGATCCCTCGGCCATCTTCTCTTAAGTCATCTTGGGGGATTCTGGGAAGGTGAGGAAGAAGCAAGGTTTTGTATAATGTGGATTTGGGTGGGAGAAAAGTTTGGTATGAAACGCCTTGTAACGATCAGTGGCTAAATTGTGTATAAAAGCGATTTATAGGTCTCTATGAAGAGTGTGGTTTGTGACATTATAAGGTGCATTAGTGATAGTACGGAGAGTTTTTTATTGTAATGATTGTATTTTATAAATGTTGGAAGGTTTTGCACAACCCCATAGTTTTTGCCTCAAATAATGAATAATAATAAGGAATAATAAGGAATTTATTTTAATAATAAATCCTAATAATAATAATTACAGCATTAAATGCATGCATATTATTATTATTACCACTAAGGTTAGTATGATTTATATTATTAATATGGCAAACCGTCATACCTCGTAAGATGATGTTGGAGTCGTTGGAGTGCTTTCGGACGTTGTCCATCTTCAATCGCAACTAACTAACTAACCTACTCAGCTGTTATAAAGGGGGTTGGTTTTCTGTCAAGTCCACTGCTATCCTGATATTATTACTTTGATTTTATTTAGTTATTTTGATTTTCAGTTTTTAGCTATTATCTAGTTTGATTTTTTTTTATATTTTCTAACGTCGTCATACTGTCTGTCCAGTCGTCTTTTATTTGTATTAATAGTTTACATAAAATATCATTAATATTTTAAACCATATTATGGTATGACGGTACATAGTATAGGTATGACGGTTTGCCATATTAATAATATAAAGCATTAAAGTTGATTTAACATAAATAAATTAAATTATGATGCTTAAAAGGTTTAGAATAAAGCTTTCCTCATTTATCACAGGAGTGATAAATAAAAAGATGAACTTCACAATATGGTATTTTTGAAGAAGTGCTCCATAATATCTTTTTCCCATTTAAAAACCCACATAATATATCCCTATAATTCTAAAGTAAAAAAGATAAACAAAAAAAAAGTCTCCACACAAATGAAGTTTATTCAACAACAACAACGGCCCTTCAGCACCACATCCTTGGTGTCCTGATGATGAACACAAAGTGTTCGAAACGCGTTGTTGTTGAATTGTGTGGAAACTTTTGTTTGTTCTGAATAATATTCAACGTTAAATGGCGGCCCAAGACTGATGATGGTCAGTGTGGGTTACTAAAAAGAATTTTTTTCTCTATTACGTAAGCAGAAACATCAGAGGGGTCCCACCAATAGCTTCCCTAGATTGATCGTCAAGTATAATTCATGGTTCAAGTTATAATTCATAAATGAGTCTGTACTATATAACGAGAAATATTTTATTTGATTCGGGTAAATAACTATATTTAAATCTATTTTTACAACTGAGACTACTTTTCTTTTTGATTATATTTACAGGTAGTTGCATTAGTCAGCTATATAGTTTGTTTTGATTGAGGGGGGGGGGGGGGGCGCAATACTGATGTCGCCCTCGGGAGCTGTTTTGCCCCGCACTGATTTCTCTCTACGTATTCATACAAACAGTTTAAATTATTACCATTTCGTGCTTTCCCCAATCACACAATACTATTTCTTCATACTTTCTCTAGACCTCTTACACACTCTCTCTCTCTCTTCCGTATCTGAAAGATAATTTCCTTAAGAATTTCCTTTAATTGAATACGTAACATATTTACATTTTTTTGCTAAAAAATTCTTAAGTAAGATTTAATTCAAAGGTCAGTTGATGTCAAAAGAATAGTTTTTATTCATACAACCATTTGCTGTATTTTTGTCGCGGTTTTGTGGTTTTGTGGTTTCCTTACCTCAAAGTCATACCGCTCAGGGTTAAAAGAGAAACAATCCATAAATATACATTTGTGTATATATAAACTAGAATTTAAAAAGAACACATAGAAAGGAAATCACTGAACCACTACTATATTTCGATGTCCTCGTCTTCAGGAAAAGAAGTGAATCGCTCCAAAGGCTTTGGAGCGATTCACTTCTTTTCCTGAAGACGAGGACATCGAAATATAGTAGTGAGTTCAGTGATTTCCTTTCTATGTGTTCTTTTTAAATTCTAGTTTATTCAGTTCGAAGAATCGTTTCATCTATTTGTATATATTATATATATATATATATATATATATATATATATACAATTGTATATATAAACAATTATATACAATATATATACACGTATATATTATATTAATTAGTATAGGTTGCCAGCAAATCTTCTTGGAAGCATATTTTGTTGAAATCTACCTCAGCTTCGGCATTTACGACTTTCAAACTAAACTGTTCCAGTCTCCTGACAGTCTTATGAATAGAATGTGGTAATTCCCAAATAAGTTGTCCAAAGGACATTGAGACACTTTCTTTGAAACACTTTAATAAATAGCAACAGTTTTAATACAAATGAAAAACTACCATCACAGGTAAAGAATTTAACACAACTTACTACACCATTAGATAGAAACAAGCTTTCGACTATCCCATAGTCATCGTCAGGTTGGGAATTATTAGTCTTAGATTTTTCAACATTTGGAAATTTTATAATCTTTAAAAAACAATGAAACAGTTTAAACAATTTTGAATTAAACTAATGAATATAAATAAAAGTTAGCAGGTCCAAAAAAGTCACTAAATGTAAAACAGTTTTTCATCCTGTCGTAGGTCAATCAATTAGCATCCCTATTGACTTTGTAACTGCTTTCAAAAATTCTCATGCTTGGTAATTCTTGTATTCGTAAGACTGTCAGGAGACTGGAACAGCTTAGTTTGAAAGTCGTAAATGCCGAAGCTGTGGTACATTTCAACATTATATTAATTATATATATATATACATATATATAAAATAAATTCAAAACGAAGGAAACACACATAAAGACACTGACATAACTCACATCGATAACTCGCCTACCTGCGGGACTCTTCGCTCTTCACACCTCCTGATGACGACGATGGTCAAAATATCGATGTGAGTTATGTCAGTGTCTTTATGTGTGTTTCCTTCGTTTTGAATTTATTTTATTTAAAAAAGTCCGCTGGACCGTTTCTTTTAATTGGTATACATATATATATTCACTTCATAAACGGAAAGACGAACCAAACTGGACACAATAACAGTTCAAAATTGAAGATAGGTAGCACAGAAAGTAAAAGAAACATACTTACAGACTCAAATTTTCGGGTAATCCGTCTTCAGGAGAAAAGAGAAAGGGAGACCAAGTACATTGTAGACGCAACGGCTAGTAACCCACGTTACTAACGTGGTAGTAACCGTTACTAGCCGTTGCGTCTACAATGTGCAAAGTCTCCCTTTCTCTTTTTTCCTGAAGACGGATTACCCGAAAATTTGAGTCTGTAAGTGTGTTTGTTTTACTTTCTGTGTTACCTATCTTCAATTTTGAACTGTTATATATATATATATATTTTGTGTATATATAAATTTGAGTATATAAAAATCTAAATACCTCGTTTCCAGGTCGACTATGTGGTAATAAGCCATGAAGGTGTGCCGGTACATCTGTAAATCAGACAAAAAACAAAATATTATAAATATTGAAATAATCAACTGTTTGTGAACGAATGCTTAAAATAAACGACAGATACTTACTTTTTGAAAGTTATGAGCCAGCATCAGGTATCTGTGGTCAGCTGACAATGTGTACTGGAAGGAGTTCTTTATGATCTGTCAACATAAATAATCAGGATGTAATATGATCTATAAGTGAAAGGAATCATCAGTTAATATAGTCTGTCCATAATATAATCTATAATATATAATAATCTATAATCTATAATATGATTGTCTGTGGTCGGGGTCCGGGTATCTCAATAGCTTACCTGTTGGCTTTGGACTGGTGGATCCATAGTTCGATAATAACTCTGGCCCATGATTTATTTACTCAGAAGGTAAGAAAAACTCAGAACGTTGTCCTTTGGAGAGGATGTTAAGCGAATCTAACGATTCTTACAAATTAGTTAGGTTTGTAACCAATATGTGACTTATAAAATGTAATTGTTAGAAATGGGGGCTCCATAAATTATATATTCTCGTATATTACGCTACCACACACTTTGTGATCGATACGTTATCAGTGATTAAATACATTAAAAAAATCTATAGTAAAAAATATTCTATAATGATTTAACTTTATGAAAAAAAAAATGAAAACAACGTAGTCGATTTTCTTGAACTTTTATTTTATTTTTATGTGATGTGAAATAAGCTTTCCAAAGAGTAAGAGTCTTGTCAAAACTGTAAAATTGGGGTTTTTAATTTCCCTGACAATGACTTGCCAGTGATGGAATTACCTTCCATTCAACCTGATATTGACTATTGTTTATCTTATAATCTAATCTTGCTTCAGTCGTTTCCAATTTATTTCATTGATAAAACTAACAACTGGATGACTGTGTTATAACACAAGTGACATGTGTAGAATATAAGAACTTTATATATACTACCTTTTATCGTTTAATATAAATTATCTTCATTTTTTTATTTCTACTTTTTTTTATTTTATGATTTAATCCCAATGAAGTACGAATCACTTTAAATTTAGAGTGAACTAGCAGACGTTACCGTCATTGAGGGATATTTTACAAAAAATCCAAGATGGTACGTGGTACTCCAAAACATTATTAGAAATGATAGAATAGTAGAAAATATCGTCCTTAATAATAGAGTACAGTCCATAACTGTCATTAGATCTGGAGTTTCTTTTACGTTTTGCAGGTTTAGATACTGAGTTCAAATTTGATTTTATTCTAGGCATACTTCTTATTTAGTACGCGGGTAGGTAGGACTCGCTTATTTAAAGCGAGCAAATTATTATGAACGAAAACGATACTAAAATCAACAAATAATACCTACTTGCTACAGTATCAAACACCTAAAACACCTGTATCTGTGTAACTAACCAAACGCAGTTTAAAAGTTGTTAAAACTTCGCTTCTAGGTTGAATTTCCAATCCATTCAAATCTTAGCTTTTATGTTAGACATACAAAAATCCACTAAAAGGGGAAATTATTCAGCTCGCTGTGACTTATGTTATCTGAGTTTACTTGTGACAAAATGTTTGGACAAACAGACAGAAATTTGTCCTAAAGGTGGATTCGGTTTCTCTAATGTATAAAACGTAAAGATAACTTGAAATGAGTCAGTTCTAAGCAATGTACAGACAAAACCTTTTATTTATTTAGACACTTGTCACACAGAAATGAAGAAACACCTGTCAGATTAATTATTTCTAAGGTAGTGCAATCAGTTATTATGTGGTATTTACTCATTGTAAAGTAAAAGAGTTAATGAAATAGTCTCCATGTTGGAGTTTAATACTAAACTTCAAACCAGTTTAATGACTATACTATTATTGCATTATAGTTTAATACTAAAACTACATACTATAATACTAAACTATACTAAACCAGAGTTTCCCAAAGTGGAACAGGGATTGCTTAACGGACTGTCTGGGGTTCCGTAAAAAACATTTAGTAAAAACATTTTTTAAACTTTTTTTTTATGGGTATGGATTTATTCTATATTTCTTGTGAATCATGAAACCGAATAATGTCTATATCTGCATATACCCATAAGTAGATGTGGTTAAAATTTTATTCATATTTACGATGAATGACTAGACTAGTCAGTTTTCGGAACCATCTGATTCCTGAATTTCCTGCTATTGCAAAAGTAGCACTTCACACATTGCTGCCACTTCCCACTACCTACTTATGTGAAACTGGACTTTCCCTTAAAACTGCCATAAAAACCAAATACCGAAGTAGACTTAATGCTTGGGCTAACTTGAGAATCAAACTCTCAACTATAAAACCAAAAATGATTACAAAATAAACTTTGTGTTAAAGTTGCTAATAATTCTGTTTCATGTGTTATATACTTTGGGAAGATATGAAAATTAAAATCTTTTAGTTTTGAATTTTCCTTCAAAAAATACGGATTGTAGTAATATTACTTTTTTTAATTGTTTTTAAACATACATACTATTTAAAAATGCATATGAAAATATTGATATTATGATTGTATCAAATCATTAGAATCTGGGGTTCCCAGGAAAATTACAGGAACCAGAACGGGTTCTGCGTTGAAAAAAGTTTGAAAAACTCTGCTATAAACATGGCATTTCGAAAGCGTAGTGTTCTTGTTCAGGTTTAAAACTAAAATGTCATTGTATTTTTTTAGTGTTACACCTGAAGAAGAGCACTACGTTTTATATATAGATTACACTTCTATATGTGGAGACTATTTCATTAACGTTTTTACCCAAAAAATAAGATTAATTATTAGTATGTATGTTACTACATACGTTGGGTTGTATTCTGACAGTACCTTAGTGTTTCATTATGCTATGTGATTCATACTACAAGGAGCGTTTCCCTCTGACATGCATTTTGCATTCAGCTTCTGTTCATTGCCACTGGTCCGAACCATCATTAATATTAATAGAGATAAATATTCATTCTGAATGGTTTGAATCTTAGATTTCAATGCAAATAATCAAATCGATAGATCTATTTAGAGCCATACCGAGAAACTCTATATACTCCTGACTTATGTGATGATATCACGAATACTTCAAATCTAGATAGGTATTACAAAGAAAAGAAAATAAGTAAAAATAAAATTGACATTTCATGTACAATATTGTCTTCTTTGTTAAAAAAAAAAGAACAAATCAATTTTCAGCAAGTTTGATAAGTTTTATGTGTTAAATATACCACAAACATGGATAAAATATGTAGAAAACAGATACAAGCCAAATATGGGGCGTTATTTAACAATATATATATATTTATATTGTCCGGTGGTATTTATAAAATTCCATGCATATATGTATATATATATATGAATTAAACAACCACAATCAACAAATATATATTAGATACAATGCTCTAAGGTCTTTCGTTACATCATCAGAGAGCTAAATGAACTAAACAAAAAATATAATAACAAGTTAACCTGGTTGATTGATCATAGATAGGTTGGTTGATTCTATCAAAGGTTGATAGAATCAACCAGGTTAACTTGTTATTATATTTTTTGTTCAGTTCATTTAGCTCTCTGATGATGTTGTAACGAAAGCCCTTAGAGCAATGTATCTAATATATATTTGTTTATTGTGATTGTTTAATTCATATATTATATCAAGAGTTATTGTTCATTATTAATTTTTGTATATATATATATATATATATACTCAAAATTCGAATAAACGATCCAAACTGGACGCAAATCAGCTCAGAAACGAAGAAAACCAACATACAGAGAAAGAGACACACTTACAAACTCAAATTTTCGGATGATCCGTCTTCAGGAGAAAAGAGAATGGGCAACCAAGCACACCGGAAACACAACGGCAGAATACCCTCCTGCCTTCTCTTTTCTTCTGAAGACGGATCATCCGAAAATTTGAGTTTGTAAGTGTGTTTGTAAGTCCTTTCTCTGTGTGTTGCGTTTCTTCGTTTTTGAGCTGATTATACATATATGATCAAACTACAATAAGAAATGGGAAAACAAGACTAAGATCTTTCAATCGTAACAAGCGGTCTTCGTCAGAGTCAAAAAACCCAACTGAGTTGGGTTTCTGAGTTGGAACTGGGAGAACTGAGTCAAAAACCCTCAGTTGAGTTTTTGACTCTGACGAAGACCGCTTGTTACGGTTGAAAGGTCTTAGTCTTGTTTTCCCATTTCTTATTGTGGTTTGATCATTGATTGCTATTTCACGTATTTATCAGAAATCTTTATATATATATATATATATATATATATATATTTTCGATAAAAATACAATGAAAAACGGACAAATAAAGTTCAATATATATGAAGAAACATAAAGAAATTAAAAATATACACATACAGTCTCTATGTTTCGGTTTGAACCGTCTTCAGAAGAGATAAGAGAGGGAAACGAAGCGCACTGGTACTGACACTGTTGGAGACTCTATTAATAAAATAATTTTTTTTATTTGACGCTAATTTATAAGCAATACTGAGGTTTTTCTACAGAGATTTGCAATATTTAGTTAGAATGACTGGAATGGAAAGTGGTCTTACATCGTTGTCTGCTGGGAGAAGGAGTTTTGAGGTGCGCTTCCTGGCATTGTACACTCTAAAGCCACCATCATCTCTCCTGTACAGCAACTCGTTATCTGAAACAAAACGCATTGTCTGAAATCATCAACAAGGAAAATAACCAACCAAAATAAGTGTCAAAAAGGCAAAAATTAAGAGTATCAGCATTTTAAAAACGTTTTTGTTTTTAAAATATATTTAAAAAAAAAAGAAAAAAAATGGTATAGTGTATATTGAACAACTACAGTTACGAAACAATATAGTGTATTTCTAACGTAGTGCAATCAGTTATTATTATGTGGTATTTACTCATTGTAGGGTAAAAAGCTAACTAAACAGTCCCCACATATAAACATTTAATCGTATAAACAACGCGTTTCGAACGCGTAGTGTTATACTTCAGGCATTAAATCAGGGTTAGTGTCTGTGGTACAACTGGCACCCACCCAGTTGTTTCACAGACACTCACCCTTAGTTAATGCCTGAAGACGAACATTGCGTGTTCGAAAAGCGTTGTTTATACGATTAAATGTTTATACGTGGAGACTGTTTCATTAGCTTTTTACCCTACAATGACAATATAGTATAGTTTCACATAATGTGCTCAATGTAAGATAAACACAATATAACATGGTATTTTCGAATTTTGTGGAAACGAATCAACGATTGTTCGTATTGGCAAATGTTTATAACCTAACTATCTCATATCTTGGAGATCTGCTAAGTTTCATTTTTGGTATATAATTATGTTATTTCTGGATATGAATAAATTATTCGTATGCAAAAAACTTCAAATAACTGCCTAAGTAACACTGTTACCATTGCTAAGTCATTCATCAATGTTTTTTTTATTTCTTACATTTAGTTATGTTTTACTTACCTAAAGACAAATTCACAGTTAATTACATTTACAAAAGTGCTCAAAGAAATTTTGTAGAGTAACATTTTATTAAATAGTTTATTTTATTTTATTTAAATAGTGTACGGCTTACCTGGCCATTAGTTAAATGAAGAAATGGAGAAATAAAAAGTTAAAATAGAATAATAACAAAATAAAAGAACATAACTAATTTATCTAACAAGAACAATGTGATGTTGATGTTATACGTAAAACGATGTTTTTGTTCTTTGTCTCTTTTGTTCCTTTTCATCCTCTATACGCCACCTCACCACTCTCTCTCTTCTCTCTCTCTCATACACACACACATACCCAAAATGTATATTAATTTAATGTAAGTAAAATATCAATGTAATATACAGCCCCCCCCCCCCCCCCAACTTACAAACGAGATACGTTCCAAACGGCTCTTCGTTAGCTCAATTTGTTCGTAAATTGATACTGAAGCTGTTCTATAGGAAGACCGTATATTTAAAACATGTAAATGTAACTTACACTGGTTTGTAATAATATAAATAATAATAAAGAGATTTCACATAAACACGTGGAGTAGCAATCAATGATCAAACCACAATATGAAAAACAATATGACTCACGAAGACCACTTGTTACGGTTGAAAGATCTTAGTCTTGTTTTCCTATTTAATATTGTGGTTTAATCATAAATAATAATACACAAAATAACATAATCTATTAAAAGTGATGATACTATATAAAAAATTATTTTTCTCCTTCCTCCTACATCTCTTCAATTCAGGAAGAAGTAGAAGAGGGTTGATCTGCGGACAGACTTGTTCGTAAGTCGGAATGTGGGTAAGTGGAATGTTCGTAAGTAGGGTAGCGTCTGTAATGTTAAGTAATTTAAAAGTACAGTGGTACCTCGGTTTTCGACCTCTCACTAATCGATCAATTCGGTTTTCGACCAAGAAATTCAAGCTAAAAATGCATCCGAATTTGAACAGATTTCGGTGTTCGAACACTCGGACTGGGAACCGAAAATAGCCGAGTGGAGCAGAAACGTACGCAGCGCACCCTGTATGCCATCATACCTCTGTTCAAAAGCTATGTAAATGATATAAAATGGTTTATATTACTTCTTTTTTATGTTTATTCTATATTATGTACACATTTAGGTCTTTAATGTTGTTTAGATACACGTTTTATTAATTTTTTAGGTATTTTTCTTTGGGTAAAACGGATTAAAATACTTACCATTGTTTCTTATGGGAAAGAATGTTTCAGTTCTCGAACAAATCGGTTTTCGACCAACAAACTCGAACGAATTATGGTCGACAACCGAGGTACCACTGTATAAGTAATGTATGTAATGTTTTATTGCGGAACATACAAAAATAATAAACTCCCTCATAGTAGGGTTACTACACTTAAGGAACATTTAAAAAAAACCTGTCTTTCGCAAACCCTATCACTCCCACCATCTCTCTCTCTCTACTTAACCGTCTCTCTTTCTCTCTCTTCTTCTTTCACTTTTCTCTCTCCCTATCACTCTTTCTCTAAACTATCTCTCTCTATATGTATCTCCCACCTTTTTCATCTCTCTCGCTCTCTCCCTCTTGTTTCATTTCAGCCTCTCTATCCCCGCTCTCTTTCTCTCTCTTCTTCTTTCACTTTTCTCTCACCCTATCACTCTTTCTCTAAACTATCTCTCTCTATATGTCTCTCCCACCTTTTTCATCTCTCTCTCTCTCTCTCTCTCTCTCTCTCTCTCTCTCTCTCTCCTCTCTCTCAACACAGACCTTTCCTACCCCTCACCCCCTCTATCTCTATATCTTTCTCTTGATCTATGTGACCGTCATATTAGATATTTGAAACGAAATATATCTTGTTTCTTATTAATAAAAATAAATTTGATTGAATCAATAAAATAAGTTTCTTTATTGTGAAATATATAGATGATTTTGGTAAGAGAGTTTCAACTATTTGGTTTGAGAGTCCCATAAAATAGTCTAATATATCCTAAGATAATTCGAACACTAACCAGCTGAGTATGTAGACGTCTGAGTATGCATGCACGGCGGCTTTCGACTGTAAGGCGAGAGTTATGAAGACGATAAGAAGATCACGTAGTTAAGATTTCATCTTGCTGTCCCGTATTAGGACCAGATATAAAAGGTATAAGTGGAATGAGGCCATAGAGTTTATTACCGAAGGGAGCCTGTTTCAAGTGTCAGAGCAAAGCCTATCACTTGGCGTTTAAAACCCCATCTATTCTTTAAAGCTATTAAACTAAGATACCAAGCTTAAAACAAGGTCACAGAAAACCTTTCCTACCACTAAGAAAGCACTTCAAGAATACTTCATCAATATTATTTAGTATATATGCTCTTACTTTTTTATAATTCAATTGATACTAACTTTAGTGGAATAATTCCACCTATGATGACTATATTCTGTCACTGAACAGAATCGGGATTGAGATACGGCATAAGATAATCCATCATTAAATAAATGATGAAACCACAATATGAAATGGGAAAACAGGACTAATATCTTTTATTGTAGGGTAAAAAGTTTGATGAAATGGTCTTCACATATAAAAATTTAATGGTATAAACAAAGCGTTTCGAACACGTAGTGTTCTTCCTCAGGCACTAACTAAAAAATACAATAACACCAGAGAGTTATCTATAGTGTCATTGTATTTTTTAGTTAATGCCTGAGGAAGAACACTAAGTGTTCGAAACGCGTTGTTTATTCCATTAAATTTTTATGTGTGGACACCATTTCATTAACGTTTTACCCTACAATGAGTAAATACCACATAATAAATGATTGCACTACGTTAGAATTAAGATCTTTTAACCGTAACAAGCTGTCTTCGTCAGAATCAAAAACCAACTGAATGTGCAGTTGGGTTTTTGACTCTGACGAAGACCGCTTGTTACGGTTAAAAGATGTTAATCTTGTATTCCCATTTCATATTGTGGTTTGATCATTGATATATATAAATATATATATTACATAATAGATTATATATATAAACCAGTAGAAAAAGAACACTAATAGGACCTTATACCTAATAGTATATATAACACATATTGGCATTTTTATAACAAAAATCAGGTTAGGTAAGATTGTTCTCCTAGTTGTACCCAAATTAATGCATTTTTTATTCTGTAAACATCCAACATAATACAGGTAAACTGCAAAAATTAAATTACGTGAGTCACGCTAGGTTGCAGTGGCTGGCCATCGAGAGAACACACATAGGCCATAGATTGGTTTTTGTGATAACACACACTGTATAATCTACATTGGGAGTTCTAATTTTTGTCTAACTCAAGTTTGTTTAAAGTACGAATCTTTTATAAGCATCTGACATCATAGAGGCTCGGGACCAACAGCTAACGTCCTCTCTGATGGATGACGTGCTCAGAAATTTTTTTGTTCTCACACATGAATAAATGGAACGCCAGTTTCGGTATCGAACCCATGACCTACCCAGTCTAGAGGCAAGAATGTCGCCACTGGGATAAAAAAAACGCTAAAACTGTAGCTTTTGACCCAGAAATATGTTAAAGTAGAACAAACTGTATTTGAGTAATTCTTTTGCATTGCCCTTCATACAGTCATCATCAGAGTTATAGAACCCACTCTTGACTTTCACCAATATCCTGAGGAAAAGCTTACGGTGCGTATACATACCAAAGACATAGAACTACGAAGTCAGTTTTGACATTGGAAATCTGTTTTGTTCAAGAAGAACAAAGACCTTGCAAAAGAGAATGAACCTGATTATCTGAAATAAATAATTTTATATGGAGACGCGTCAAATCCTGAGGTGGTCTGAGTATTAATAAATAAATATTAATATGCCACATCGCTACTAAATGATTTAAGGTCAGTTAGAGTGGTAACCAGGTAGAGTAGTAGTCAGATAGAGTAGTAGTCAGTGAGAGTAGTAGTCAGTAGAGTGGTAGTCAGGTAGAATAGTAGTCAGAGTGGTAGTCAGGTGGAGAGGTAGTGAGGTAGAGTGGTAGTCAGGTAGAGTGTAGTCAGGTAGAGTGTAGTCAGGTAGGGTAGTAGTCAGAGTGGTAGTCAGGTAGAGTAGTAGTCAGAGTGGTAGTCAGGTGGAGAGGTAGTGAGGTAGAGTGGTAGTCAGGTAGGGTAGTAGTCAGAGTGGTAGTCAGGTAGAGTAGTAGTCAGAGTGGTAGTCAGGTGGAGAGGTAGTGAGGTAGAGTGGTAGTCAGGTAGAGTGTAGTCAGGTAGAGTGTAGTCAGGTAGGGTAGTAGTCAGAGTGGTAGTCAGGTAGAGTTAGTAGTCAGAGTGGTAGTCAGGTGGAGAGGTAGTGAGGTAGAGTGGTAGTCAGGTAGGGTAGTAGTCAGAGTGGTAGTCAGGTAGAGTAGTAGTCAGAGTGGTAGTCAGGTGGAGAGGTAGTGAGGTAGAGTGGTAGTCAGGTAGGGTAGTAGTCAGAGTAGTAGTCGGGTAGAGTGGTAGTCAGGTGGAGTGGTACTCAGGTAAAGTGGTATTCAGGTAGAGTAGTAGCCAGGTAGATGGTAGTCAGATGACTAACAGTCAGTGTGCTTACCTTTGATGCTAACCATAGGTAATTAGGATATTATCCACCATCCTAGATTTTTCATATGGGACATGACAAAACTTGTAATGCAGTCCCCTTAGACAGGAATCTCTTAATCAATGTACTGATCAGACAATCCTTTAGGCGTAGGTATCAATCTTGTTACACATTACGGAAGTAATTACCGTTACTTATGGCTTGGACATAGTGACTCATTTTGCGCCCGGGGCAGTTACATGACTCACTCCTTGTCCTCTATTAACTTTATGATATATTAACTTTATCATTAACTTTAAATATTAACTAAGTTTAATATTTAAATGTTTTATATATATATATATATATATATATATATATATATATATATATATAAACAGTTTTTCTTCTTCTTGGAATTTGGTCAGGGTTAATATTTAAAATCACTTTTTCGCCAACGTTTCGTCTTTATTTTAAGACATCCTCAGGGCTATAAACTAACAAAAACAATGGACATTTGTCATATCTACTTTACATTCATCATAAAAAATTCAAAAAACTCTACTTACTCAAGGCTATGGATCCAAAACTTTGGCATTGAGAGTTTAATTTGAACCAGAAGAACTGACCGAGTCCCGATAAACTTTAGTTTTGTTTCTATTCCACGGTCGATACTTTTATATATATATATATATAGTTGTTGAGCCTTCGTATGAATGGTCATAGGGCTTCAGTCGGTCAACGCAGTAACTATCCTGTAGCCATCCATGCGAACTCGCATGGACTCAGTTTCAATGACTGTTTCAGGGTTCAGATCCTGAAACAGATCCCCGAATCCAACAATAAAGTTACCCTAAGAGCTTCAGAGGAGGCATACATATGCTTACTTGATGCTCGCTCTTCCCCCGGACTCAACCTCAACCGATAATTTATTTATGATTTATTTATTTATTTATTATTTTTTATTTATTTATTTTTTTTATTTTATTTTATTTTTTTTTTATTTATTTATTTATTTATTATTTTTTATTTATTTATTTATTATTTTTATTTTACTTTTTATTTATTATTTTTATTAATTTTAATTTGATTTATCTACTTTTTTTATAATTTTTTATAGTTATAATTTTTACTCGTTCCTTTTACGTCTTAATTTGGCTCTTCATTTCCTTCCCTCCCTTCCCCCGCTTGGTGGTAAGTGGTGGGGTACTGGCTGCGGTTTCCGAGTTCAGTACCGCCCTGTCTTCCTGCGGGACTCTTCGCTCTTCGCTCTTCGCACCTCCTGATGACGACGATTGTCGAAATATCGATGTGAGTTATGTCTGTGTCTTTCTGTGTGTTTCCTTCGTTTTTTATTTTATTGTAAAAAAGTCCGCTGGACCGTTTCTTTTAATTGTGGTATATATATATATATTAACAGATTTCACATAAACGCGTGAAATAACAATCAATGATCAAACCACAATATGAAATGGGAAAACAAGACTAAGATCTTTCAACCATAACAAACGGTTTTTGTCAAAGTCAAAAACCTAACTGAACTGACTGATGAAGATCACTTGTTACTGTTGAAAGATTTTAGTCTTGTTTTTCCATTTTATATTGTGGTTTGATCATATATATATACGCATCCAATAAATATTGTAATTCTATATATTAAAAAGATGGAATTATTATTAACCATAAATAAATTTATTAAGGCCTTCCCACCTGCATGTGCTACTTCTACTTCCGTCTGCTACCCCCCCCCCCCTTGCTGCGTCACTGATATAGGATGTTTTGAAAATACAATTTGTAATACCAACTGGTCCCGTAGGTAGATTAAAAACCAAAGAAATATATGGTAACTTCAAGAGCTTCCTAAAATGCGTCTCTAAAAAAACAAAACAACAAAACAAAAAAAAATGAGGAAACGCAGAGTACATGATGGTAGTGAACAAGGAAACAACAGGTAGAATATTGAATGGTTATGAATCTCTGGGAATGAATTTATGAATACATCATCAGAGCACCTTAATAAGAAGTGAAAACTATGATTACCGCACTTTTAGGGGTCTTCGACAGGTAGATCCAGGGTTCAATACCCACTTTTTGCAGTAGCTGAAATATTAGAAATCAGTAATCTGAGCACGTCATTCCTTAGAGAGGGTGTTAAGCCGTCGGTCTTGAGCCTGTTTGTTGCCAGGTATTCATTAAAGATCCCTATTATAAATACTTGAGATAGGC
The DNA here is from genome assembly GCA_026182355.1 of Hermatobates lingyangjiaoensis. NCBI lineage: Eukaryota > Metazoa > Arthropoda > Insecta > Hemiptera > Hermatobatidae > Hermatobates > Hermatobates lingyangjiaoensis. The sequence goes on along the minus strand of JAPFBL010000213.1, from coordinate 178,890 downwards.
CAAATTTAGAATGTGGCTATTCCCAATGTAGAATAGCCACATGTTCATTGTTAAATCATTAGTTGTGCAATCCGTAATTGTGAGGTATTTACGCATTCTGAGGAAAAATGGATAAACAAACAACAGTCTCCACATAAATGAAGTTTTATTCAACAACAACAACGTGTTTGAAACACTTTGTGTTCATCATCAGGAAGACACTACAATACAAATTCACTCTAATTTTGTAACTGATTAAATATAATTTGTATTGTAATGTCTTCCTGATGATGAACACACAATGTTCGAAACGCGTTGCTGTTGTTGAATAAAACTTCATTTGTGTGGAGACTTTTGTTTGTTTATCCATTTTTCCTCAGAATGTTCATTTGAGTGAATGCTGAGCCTATGTGTGTTCTTTCGTCGAATTGCCACTGCGATTTAACATAACCACGCGTACTTTTATAATTTCAACAAAATGAATAAAACTATAACACAGAACTCAATCGACTTTATAAGAACGGATTGCATTACGAGCAGTGTTACCAGTGTGCATCACTTTGTTTTTCCATTACACTGACTGCCACTAAACGCTATAGCTGTTTAACTAAAAGCTTAGTTTTGTAAACTTGATTAAACATTATGGTAATTTTATTGACTGTAAGATGTTTTGAATAGCTTTAAACTTTATGTAAATGTCAAAAGTTTGTTTCCTCTGTGAATCGCACAAGTTTGGTATATATGAAATTTGTTGCTAATTTTATTTAAAGTTATTTGAAAAATGAAAGCATTATTCCTTACAATGACTTGAGACAAACAATCATGGAATAGCTTTTTACTTTTTTTTGATATTTAATAATAATATTGTTATATAATTATATACTTTTGATAATATAATTTTAGTAATAGTTTTTCTTATATATATATTTTATTCCAGCATGTTCCACTGTGTATTACATGCTTCATCGTCAATTGTATACAATACTTCTTTCATTAACAATACAAAATCTTATTTTACATTGATTCATAATTCTACAATATAATAATTTGTTTTTTTTTTCTTATATATATCTCCACTGTACACAAATTTCACAAATTCTTTATAATAACGTTCTTTAATTAATGAGGAAGGCTTAACGGGCCACTCCTCTCCACAAACCAAGACCTTACGTGTGAGAGCCAGTCTTTGTGGTTCGATACTTTTTAATATAGGAATCTATAGGGTTTCCTCCTTTTCAAGTCAGATTTATGCATACATAAATACCACATGTTACTTTGAGACAGTAGTGAACGTTTTAGCAGAGCAGCAGTGTTGAGAGAGGCAAGGCGATGTTTGATTTAGCAGCTGAGGCTGTGCAGTTGCTCCGGATGACAAGACACTTGAAAAGAAGACGAAGCAAGATTAATGGCTGTCTGATTGTCGGATTGAAAGAGACAGTGATACATAGCCACTCATCGCATAGGTCACTGCTCCACCCAAACCCTTGACCAGCTATAATCTCCGGCATTTTCCTAACTCCACCAATCTCAAATGATTCCTGTCACTTATTCTACACAAAGATAACAGCTTTGGTAGGACCCACTTTAAAACAGAATATCTATATATTTCCTCAAATTTATTATTTAACAATAATTATATTTTTATTAAAGCCTGATTTAACCATTGCTTGAAGATTTTAAACTTCAAATTTTTGCATTATTTAAAAAGTTACAGTTACTTATTTTTCAACGATGTGATGTATTTCTCATTTATTCGTTCTTTCGTCTCTTGATACATGTACATTTTTTATTAAGATTATTTTTTTATACAAAATTACTGTTCGTTTTTTTTTAACACAAACATAACAGTTTACCCAAGCATAGTTTTGGAAGCGAAGCCACCACGAGGTCAACGCCGTATGATGTGTCCTAACCTATTCCTAAATATTGTTTTTCATTGCTATTATATCCCCGAATTCATATCAGGATATTGTTTAACATGTTTTTCCAAGTTGTAGCATTGATATGAACTGATGATTATTTCAAGAATGTTATAATATCCCAAATTATAACTGAATTGACTTTTTAAGTTTTATTTCTCAAAGAATGTTTAAAATTGTAATTAACATAAAAACGTTTGAAAATTTCAATTGTTATAGAACTAATGATATCATGATATGTTTCAATCAAGTTGATAATGAAACAAATGATTTTGAACAGAAATATTTCTGTTGATACCACTGAAAACAATTGATAGTATTATCAGAATCACAACCAAAATTTGATTTTGATTAAAATAAAATTGTTGATGCCACTGAAAACTGTACAAAATATAATCATAATCAGAATCAAAATATGATGTTGAATAAAATAAAATTGTTGATGCCATTGAAAACTGCACGCAATATAATCAGAATCACAATCAAAATATGATTTTTAACAGAAATATTTTTGTTGATGCCATTGAAAACTGTACACAATATAATCAGAATCAAAATATGATTTTGGAATGGATTTGCATTGATTGGTAAGAATGAAAACACTGGACAAGCAATGCAGAGATCTCAAATCGAAGGACGTTTGCCGAGTTGAGCTTCTTAAGAGATTCCCAAAGGGATAAGGATTACCATTAAGCCTGTTCACCGAGGCTTCTCCTTAAGCGCGCTAGACCCAGCTTCAATTTAAGTGTTAATAACAGGCTGGCTTGAAAAGCCACTTGGTCCCCAGCTACAGAAAAGCCAATCAGCCTACCCCAATGAGATAGCTATGGTCGTCTTCGCCACTAATCAAAACTTATATTCAACTTTACTTTTTTGTTTCTCTTTTTATTATTTTAATTCATATCGCGAACTTGTCCTGACATACATTGCATAAATGCTTCTCTTTCCATATAAAACAAGTATCCTGAAGTATGTAGAAGCTTACAAATACGACACTTATCATCAAAATATATTTGTCAATAAATGTTCCTATCTACATGTGAATCTATTTTTTGGTAGTACATACTGTCAGTAATTTTTCAAGTAGTCATCGTTGAAATAGAGGAAAAGGCAAGACCTGCTCCTGTTTAGAGGAACTTATGAAACGATTAATTTTTAAACGAATCGAATAATAATCATAGTATCATGGGTGAAGTTGAATTTGTCATGGCTAATCAATTATATGATTTAATTATATTTCAAAGTACTGAGTTAGGCATAATACACCTCTTCTCTCAAACTGTTGCTATATCATTGCATTATATATATATATATATATATATATATATATATATATATATATATTAACGTTCAAACCACAATGAGAAAACCGTATCAAGCGACCTTCGTCGGAGTCAAATGTCAATTATAGATTTGATTTGACTCTGACGAAGACCGCTTGTTACGGTTGAAATATCTTACTCATTTTTCTTATTTCGTATTGTGGTTTGAACGTTGATTGTTATTTCACGTGTTTATTAGGAAATCTTGTTAAATTTATATATATATATATATATATATATATATATATATATATATGTATATATATAACACATGGTCTTCATCGATAACAAATTTTCACAATAAACACCTGAAATAAGAATCAATGATCAAACCCTAATATGAAATAGGAAAAAAAAGACCGTAACAAGCGGTTTCAGTCTTGTTTTTCCATTTCGAATTGTGGCTTGATCAGATATATATAATTAAAATAAGTAGTGACACATAAACTGAAACACAACAAAGACTCACTTTTCAATATTTCGACCGTAATGGCGGTCATCCTCAGGAGAAGAAGTACGACCGCCATTACGGTCGAAATATTGAAAAGTGAGTCTTTGTTGTGTTTCAGTTTATGTGTCACTGCTTATTTTAATTGTTATTTGTCCTGCCGGACCGTTTTTCGTTTATCATGGTATATATATATATATATATAGTTAAATAACGCCCCATATTTGGCTTGTATCTGTTTCTTACACAATTTCTCCAGTTTCCGGAATTCCATCCTCGTCTCTTCATTAAAACTATAAAGCTTATCACCAATATTGTTAGTCGACATGTTTCGAATGTACCACATTCATCATCAGGACAATAATGAGAATAATAGTAGCATTGTTAGTTTATATATAGAGGTGGATTACTATTGGAATGTTCATAGGACATCGCCCTGGATCACGGGGCATTATGGGGGATTAAGGCAGGGTGGTTGGACTAACCTACTACCTGGCTAATCTGGTTTGGCCTGTTGGAAAATAGTTTTAAAATGCGACAAATGAATGTGGTACTTTCGAAACATGTCGACTAGCAATATTGGTGATAAGCTTTATAGTTTTAATAAAGAGACGAGGAAGGAATTCCGGAAACTGGAGAAATTGTGTAAGAAACAGATACAAGCCAAATATGGGGCGTTATTTAACAATATATTTTTAAATGAAGGACTGCTTCCAACTTATATATATATATTTATATATATAAACTTTAACACATAGGAAAGAAGACAGAAAGTCACTACAGAACTCACTTCGATATTCGACATCCGTCGTCATCAGGAAGAAGTGCGAATTACTCGCGTTCAGAAGCAAACTGTTACTCGCCTCTTGGGATATATATATATATATATATATATAAAGGTCCTTTAATATATATTTTAAAACCTTTTTCATAAATAAAACCGAAACGTCGGCAATGAGAGTTTGATTTTCGAACGTAGAAAATTTAGCCGAATGCCGATTAGATAACACACCTATTCTATCAAACAGTCCATATATTATTGAATCTGTTTTATATATATATATATATATATATATATATATATATATATATATATATATATATATATAGTAAACAGGTAAACGATCAAAAAGGACAACAAACGTTTCACAGTAAATCACAAACACAGAACAAAGGAACAAACACCCCTATCTCAACTCTCCTGATGACGGTTCAACCGAAAATTAGAGACAGTAAGTATGTTTGTTCCTTTGTTCTGCGTTTGTGATTTACCGTAAAACGTATATATATATATATATTGTGATACCCCACAAACCTAATTTCTCAATACTATTGAGGAGATGTCATTGATTCAGTGCTTCTAACTTTATCACAAAACTTAACACAGTCAGTACTGAGGTTACAAGGTTATTTGCCTTCCTTTTATTTTGAATTCAAAAGGAGAAGAATCGCGAGAAAACCCTACCCTATTGTTAACCCTCCCCACGTGAATACCTTATTAAATGGTGCCTCGACAGACTTCAATCTATATAAATAAACACGGGACACTGCCACCTCAGCACCATTCATATTAGAAACACACTTATTTGCTATCCCAAACAGCACCCTCCCTCTTCCCAAAGCTGCCTGCTACCATATTTAATTTTAGATTGCCACATATTTGCTTTCACCAACTTCACTGTGCTTTAGTTTTCATATCACTAGTACAGTTGCGCAACAGCACAGACTGTATAACAATATCTTTATGATCCAAGTTAAAACAAATCAACAACAACAAAGGCTAAAGGAATACCGTCTTTTTCCGAAAAGAAGATATTCCCTGAAAATAAGTCCTAGCATGATTTTCGGGACGTTTTGGACTATAAGCCCTCTCTTGAAAATAGGCCCTAGTTAAGATAATGTGAAAAATATAATTCGTTAAAAATTGCTGTTGAATGGAGAAGGTATCTCCAGCTGTCGTAATATTTCAGAGAATTGTTTAGAAAAAAAATTATTCCAAAAAATTCCTTGTTTACCTCTAAAGTCCGTTACAAGGAGGCTACTTAGAGAAGAAGTATTAATTTAGCCACAGCTATATTGCAAGACATGAGAGATTCAGACCAATGATTCTACAGGAAATAGATTTGGAGGAAAATCAGAACGGAATTCAAATTTTTGATAATTTATGATGGTGTTCCAAAAGATGACATAACTGTAATCCAATAAATTTAAATTTCTGTGTAAAAATAAATATTAAACAAAAATATGAAAAATCTACTTAATATACTTGAAGCCCTCCCCCGAGAATAAGCCCTAGCACAAATTTTTGACCTAAGAATAAAGTAAGGCAATGTCTTATTTTCGGAAAAAGATGGTACATCTATTACCTTTAAATGGTACTAAGTAATATTTAAATAAGTACTATATATATAAATAAATCGTACTTTAAATACTAGTATAAATAAATAATACAATAAATAATGATCTTGGATAGTACAGACTAATATCCTGTAACTAACTCACCAAGACATCAACAGTAAATCAAGATTATACAAAAGCCGTACTAACGTGGTTAGGCATCAATATTATTTATAATTTTTTTTAACAAGAAAAAAGCTAAAGGCCAATGTCAAGGCCTCCCCCCCCCTCACGAAATATAATCTCTTAATACTATTGGAGAGATGTCACTCATGGAGTGACTATCACTTGAGCACAAAACACAGCACAGACAGTGCTCTCAACAACATAAATAAACTGGCTGCCCTCACCTCCATTTTATTGCAAAACAAAAGGAGAAGAATTGCAGAAAGCATGTTAGCATGGCACCAAGAATGAAGTTAGAGATACGAACGTGAAAGAAGGCAGATAAAACTCACGGTAACACTGGTATCTTAGTAAAGGCGTTCAAGGATGGGTTCAACCCAACCAAACAGATATCACACAATACTAGAATATACAATATTCGTAATACAATTGTACAAACGAATGTCTTATGGTAGTAACTAGACACACCAAAGAATATAAGACTTCTCATAAACATATTATCACAAAATATATAAATCTTCATATTAATTATTATCTAGTTTGCCACCTCGTTAACCAAACCAATTACACTAATTATGCTAAAGAACTTGAAATATATTCTTTGCATAAAATCGTGGAGATAATAAGGTATTTTAAAAGAGGTCGAAGACAATGAATAGTAGAATATAAATATTTTGTAATAGGAGAGATAAGAGATAACCCTAAGCACACCAACACAGAGACGGTTGGAGTCTGTCGGTCTCTGTATCGCCGCGTTTGGTTTCCCTCCTTTATCCCTCCTAAAGACCGTTCAGACCAAAAATTAGAGACTGTAAATGTGTGCTTTTAATTTCTTTATCCTTCTACTGTTTTCTTAACCACAATTAATAATAATTACTTTTCTTTTTCTTCTTTTCGAGATTTGGTAAAATCTGGTAAGCGATAAGATTACTGATCAGTTAGTTTAGTTGTAGAAACTAACCTTAAATAAGGAATTTGTATCTAGAATGCTCTGTAGATAAGATAATTGTCCACTGTACTTGGTTTTTAGTCCTGACGATGTCATGAAATAAAGACGAAACGTTGCCAAAGAGGTGATTTCTTTTAACCAATTAACCCTCACGAAATCTTAAGAAAAAGAAAAGTAATGCTGTTTCTATTTCACGGCTGAAACTTTTATCAGTAATTATATATATATATATATAAAGAGATTTCACATAAAGACGTGAAATAACTATAAATGATCAAACCACAATAAGAAATGGGAAAACAAGACTAAGATCTTTCAACCGTAACAAGCGGTCTTCGTCAGAGTCAAAAACACAACTCTGACGAAGACCGCTTGTTACGATTGAAAGATCTTAGTCTTGTTTTCCCATTTCATATTGTGGTTTGATCATATATATAAACATTATACTGATTGGCTAATACATCGTGCAATCTGATTGGCTGGTTTATTTCTTTCTTTTTACATTTATAGGATTACTTTCTGTAGTTAATTTAGTTAGTCTGTTCTATTTAAAGTGTTAATGTTATTAAAGTGTTCTTAAAAGTTTCTAAATGTCCTTTGGACAACTCATAAGGAGTTACCTACCCCTAGTCGTAAGATTATCAGGAGACTCGAACAGCTTAGTTTAAAAGTCGTTAATGCCAAACCTGCGGTACATTTTAATGAAATATAAACATTAGTAAATATATCAATTTTAGCTTCTTGTAATCTACATGTAATATTTTTAAAACGACAAATATATCAATGAGATAGACAACTAATCATTAAACTATTACAAAACACAATCATTTGAAACAAAAGTTACAATACTTTCTTTAGTTTCTCATCATATTGGTTTAATATACTAAAATATGTTATTCTTTTTGGGTTCTATAGTTGTATATTCGATATTTAAAGAACAATCCTTCGTTAATACATGTGAGATTGAATTTACGGCCTATTGATTTTTTAATTAATTTCTTGGATAACTTTTCCAAATCCCTTAAGAGTCTTTTGACTAACTTATGGTGAGTTGATGTACCTAGTTCCTGGTAAATTTAAAAGACTCTTAAGGGATTTAGAAAAGTTATCCAAGAAATTAATTTAAAAAACAATAGGATGTAAATTCAATCTCACACACACACACACACACACACACACACAATATATATATATATATATATATATTCAAGTTCGAGTTCAAAATTCAAGAAGAAAATTCTTCTTGAATTTTGAATCGTATTGTGTGCAGTTTGGATCGTGTTTCGTTTAATTAAGTGATATATATATATATATATATATATGACCATCAGGTTGATGTGAACCGCTCCGAACACTTGCGAAGACTCATTGTACGTATCAGATCTCTAGTATGTGTTTCCTTCTGAGGGAGTGGAACTTTTTTTTATAGCATTTCCAACGTATAAGTTACGCGTGTCCGGGTAATGAATAGGTTTTTAAAAAAAAGGAATTTAAATAAACTAGCTCGCACGTGATTGAAGACAAGAATCGAGTTTTATTAGTCAGCTCCTTCTGTTTATAGGAGAGGCAATGTTGATACGGACTTCAACCCTCTAGTCTCTCGCGGGCCGGCGTCTCTCGCGGGCCGGCATTACTGCCCCCTCCCAGTCCTTATCAACAATGCTCTCCGTACAAGTGTCTGAGTTATATCATAAAATAACAAAACAAAACTTGACTCTAAACATAAGAAATGAATATAATGTTTTAACATTCAAAAATAAAATGACGTCCACACAAGTAACTGAATTAACATTGTTTATAGAAATTACAGAAATAACAAAAGATGAACTTCTATGATTATCTGTACAAAACAAAAATAACAAAATTAACAAAGGTAAACACACATAACTACACTATATCGTTCGCACCATTGGTGGGATTTTCCTTCTCACCCGTCGCAGTTCCTGAAAATGAACTATTTCTTGTTTCAGGGTGTCCGTTCCTATCCTCCATATCTGTGCTCTGTACCGTGGTAACGTTGCGAGTACTTCGTATGGCCCTACGTATCTCGGGTCCGATTTCCTTCGCTTCTGCCTATTCAGTTTATATACGAAGTCCCCTTCTTGTATCAACCCTACTGTTTCTTCTGCTTTCCTTTGATTATATTGCTTGGTCCATCTTTCTTTTGCTGCTTTGACTCTATTATGTAACCTTTGTGGATCCGCTTCCTTTTTCCGCAATTCAAATGGTGTTGCCTCTGTGGTCGAGTGAATACTACTGTTGTATGCTAGGACCGCTCTGGCCATTGCCACATGACCCTTTATGTTTTTTGCATCAGCCAATAACTGCAAGTGTTCCGTTAGAGTGTTATGTAGTCTCTCTATTGCTCCGTGGGACCTTGGATGACCCGGTGTACACCAATGGGGGTTTATATTGAATTCTTTTAACAGGGTTTTTATTTTAACGTTGTTGAACTCTCGCCCTCTGTCCATATAGATCGTTCTCGGGCAGTCAAACGTGGCCAAATACGACAGCAATGCCTCTTCTGTACTTTCACTTGATTTACTTGTTAGTGGCCATGCTGAGGCTAACTTCGTTAGTCTATCTATTGTTGTTAAATATTTGTTTCCGTCGTATGTAAATATATCAATTTCTAGCTCCTCAAAGGGTCCCTCGGGCGTCTGACTTTGTAATAATGGAGGTACAAGTGGTACTCTTTCATACTTCCTCCTTTTGCATATTTCACAGTCCTTTATCACTTGGGCTATCCTCTTGCCCATTTGGAGCCAGTAATGCGACCTCTGTAGATGTTTAAGGGTCTCTGTGACACCACGATGGTTGGTTTTTTCCCCTGTGATAATTTAGGATGACCTCTTTCTGCTGCTCTTCGTCTTCTACCGTTTTTACCTGGTTCTTACAGATTATGAAATGAGCTCCTTGTCTCAGCTCTCTTTCCTGAATTAGTCGGAGTAGTCTATTTTCAAGTTCTTGTGATTCTATAAAGAAATGGTATACCTTTCCTGGCACTGTTAGTTGGTTTATGACTGTACTTAATTGTTCGTTGTTCGCTTTCGTTCCTCCTGTAATAATATTTATTTTTAAGTGGCCATATTTGTGCAATTGGGTGTTTATTATTTCTTCTGTGTCGTCTTTTATAATTATTTGATTTCTCTTGTTGTTTATTATATCCTGACTAATCTCAGCTTCCGGTCCATTTCGTTGTTCTTGGTCTTCATCTGCGTCTGGTGTCCAGTTGGCGAAGAACTCTCGCACGTCCCTGGAGGTACTTGGCTCTCTCGTACTACTTCTCGTAATGACGTTGACGTTTCTGGACAAACAGTCGGCTACTTGATTATCAACGCCCTTTACGTGCTGGACCCTGAAGTTGTATGCAGCTATCCTTTCTTTCCACTTTGCTATCCGGGCTGACGTCTCCTTTAAATTCCCGATCCACATTAGGGGCCTATGATCTGTTCTAATAGTGAACTCAGCCGCAAAAAGGTAGGGTCGGAAATGTTCTACAGTCCACACTATGCCTAACATTTCCCTTTCTATTGTGCTATACCTTTTTTCTGCTGGTGATAATTTTCTGCTGGCGTAGGCTATTGGTCGCTCTCCCTGGATAGTTTCCTGCATCAAGACTCCCCCGATAGCTTCTTGACTGGCATCTGTCATTACAATGAATGGTTTGTTTAGGTCAGGAAATTGGAGCAACAGCGGGCCCCGCAACGCCTTCTTACACTGCTCCACTGCTTCTCTTAGATCTTCTGTTTGTATAAACTTCTTTCCTTTCTTTAAACTGTCCGTCAAGGGGTTCGTGATTGCTGCAAAGTCCTTTACGTACCTTCTATAGAAACCTATCATACCTAGAAAAGCCCTGATGTCTTTGGGTCCCTTTGGATAGGGTAATCGATCTATTGCTTCAACCTTCTTAGGGTCGGGTCTTACTCCTTCACCTGAGATAAGGTGCCCCATAAATCTAACCTCTTTTTGATATAAGCGGGTTTTATCCATCGCTACCTTTAAGCCAAAGTCCCTTATTCTTTTCAGCACCCTTGTAACATGTTCCTTATGCTCTTCTATTGACTTACTGAACACTATGATGTCATCCATGTAGATTTGCGTAAAGTCTTCTCCCAGTCCTTCAAGCAGTTCATCCATGAGGCGTTGGAACGTGGAAGGCGCATTCTTTAGGCCAAAGGGCATCCTCAAAAATTCGAAGTGGCCTCTATCGAACGTAAAGGCCGTCTTCTCGACATCTCTCGGGTGCATCCTAATCTGGTGATACCCGGCCTTGAGGTCGAAGGTACTGAATACAGTTGCTCCTGCCATATGGTCGAGTATGTCTTCTATCCTTGGCAGAGGGTATCTTTCAAGCTTAGTGTACTTATTTAACTCTCTAAAATCTACTACCAACCGGTATTTAGGGGGTTTACCCTCCTCGACCTTTTTCGGGACCAGCCAAATAGGGCTCGAAAATTGCGACTTAGACCTCTGTATTATGCCCTGGTCCAGCATTTCCTTTATTTGCTCCTGCATTATCTTTTTCAATTGGTGTGGGTACCTTCTAGGTTTCACGTAAACAACTGTACCTTCAGGAGTTCTATTTGGTGTTTGACCCTACCTGTAGCTGATAACCTCTGTCCTTCACTATAGAATACTTTTTCAAATTCTTTCATTAATTCACTCACCTGATGTTCTCCTGGTATCACTTTTCCACAGTTTACCGTTATTCTCTTCCCTGGTTTAACTCTCCCTTCCACGAAGTATTTCCTTTTTCCTAGTTTAATGTCCCACTTCCCTCTTTTACACTCAGGTTTTGCATTGATTCTCTCCAAAAAGTCGCACCCTAGAATAACTCCATATTTCTGGGTCTCTAAGTGGGTCACATGCACTTTCATCTCCAAGGTCTCTCCTATTAATTCTCCCATCTCTACCTGTAATTCGCCTACCAGGCTCTTCCTTCCTGCCATGGTGACCAAGGTGCAGTTGCACGGTGTCAGCCCTGAATAATTGTCCATCCTTTTTGCCACTTCATTGTCCATAATTGTGCTATCTGACCCTGTATCTACCAAACACTTAGTCTTCCATTTGGGAAAAAAAAATATAGGGAGCTTACCTCTTATGCTATTCCTCTGTTGCTCGCCTATATACCTCTCGCCTAACCTTCAATCCTTCTTCCTCTTCTCTCGACTAGCGATCCTCCCACCACGAGTCTCTTCCAGTGAAGGCCACTTCCCTCGCTCGTACCAGCGCTCGTGTCGTTCTATCGATGTCTCTTGCTCCGACCCTGTTGACTCTGATGAGCTCCCGTCCTCTGAAGAGCCTTCCCCTTTTTGTCTTCTCCTGCCCCACATCTTCTCCCGCCGGGTTGTGTTAACTTCCATGGGCTCATCTCTTGGTGTTGGTCTATACTGTGTCGTTCGTGGTCTCTCCTTGCGATATAAATACGGACACTCTCGCGCGAAGTGACCGAGTTCACCACACTCCCAACATCCTCTTCTTACTGGCTTCTCTCTTCGCGTGTAGCCTCCCACTGCCTCATAGCTGTTCCTCCTGGCTTGAGATCTTCTCTCTTCAAAGCGTCCCCGTGGCTTCCTCTCCTGTGAATACCTCCCTTGTCCTCGATCCTCATAGGCTCTTGCTCTGAATTGCCTATCCTGAGGTACTCTCCTCCTGGTCACAACTGCCCATCCTCCTTCTGACTTCCCTCTGTATATAACACCGTTATCTTCTCGGTCCATTTCTTCCTCCCGGATGGCATTAATTGTCTCCTCGAGACTAGTGGGCTTCATGATACGGAGGGCCATTCTCACTCGTTCTGGAGCTGCCTTGAGGAGAATTTCACTGGCTATCTCTTCATATATCGTCGTTCTCCATTTCGCTTCTTGACTGTCTGTGCACTTTTCATTTATCTTCATAGTTAATTTCCTTGTCGCATCCCCCAATCTGCGCCCGAACTCAGCGCAGGTCTCACCATTCTCCTTCCGCATTTCAAAAATTTTTAGCGCACTTCTAGCTACAGGCTTTGCGGCTCCAGCATATCTGTCCTTAAGGGCTGCTCGCACCGCACTCCACTCCGCACAAAACGTAAGTCCTAACTCCAGCATCACCGTAAGGCTGACCCTGGCGAGGAAGTAGGTCTTGATGTTCTTGTCTGTAGCTGGGTCTAGTTGAGTTGTGACTAACTGCTCGTTGATGGAGTCCATTCTCTCTATGAACAAGTCCAACTCTCGAGCATCACCCTCGAACCTCTTTATCGAATCTAATAGGTTCATCAGGTACCCTGCTTTTGCTACTCTCGCTTGTTCTATTTTCACTGCGAGCCTAACATCGGCTCCTGTTGTCTGTTTACTCGTCATGTTGGTTTCTACACTGGACACAACACTACACTATTAAACAGTTGGCGAATGATCCCGGGTTTCGGCACCAGTTACGCGTGTCCGGGTAATGAATAGGTTTTTAAAAAAAAGGAATTTAAATAAACTAGCTCGCACGTGATTGAAGACAAGAATCGAGTTTTATTAGTCAGCTCCTTCTGTTTATAGGAGAGGCAATGTTGATACGGACTTCAACCCTCTAGTCTCTCGCGGGCCGGCGTCTCTCGCGGGCCGGCATTACTTATATATGTAGGCTAATATATTTATAGTTCAAAGTAATAATATTTAAAATTTATCCTAAGAATATAATGAAACTGCTACATTGTTATATATTTTTTATTTAAATACAAGTAGATAGTATATTCCATAATTATATTATGGAATTATATTAGGATGAGTATAACAAGGGGATACTTATTAGAGGTAACATCCTAAGCCCGAGTCCGACCTGACCCGAAAGTCCAGCCGGTCTGGACCCAAAATGTCAATTATTACGTTCGGGTCGGGTCGGACTGGATATTTTAGACCCGATCGTACCTCTAGTACTTATCGGTTAATGCAAGGTTAATCGTTTAGAGACTAACAACCAAAAACTAACGTTATATAAAATAACACTTCCTACAACCTATAGATAACAAAGTATATCATTTTTACTTTACTAAAAGTAAAATATAGTTATCGTGAAAAAATTCGATCTCGAGATTTTGACGAAATTACATGTTTTGAGGTCCCAGAAGTCGTTTTATGACGTTTTTACGATGATGTCTGTGTGTGTGTGGGTGGGTGGGTGCGTGTGTTAGCATTGCTTGTTACCACGCTACGGTCCAGAATCTTTGATGGATCAAGTTGATATTTTACACAAAAATGGGCCCCATAGTGTCAACGATTCCTATTGTTTGAGAAGAATTATGCAGGACGGGAAAGTCACTTTTTTTTTCCAAAAACCGTTTTTTAGAAAACATTTCTTTTATTTATATTTTATATTTATTTTTATTATAAACTTATATTATATATGTCTTTATATTTTGCTATTTTGTTTATTAAATCCTATCGTTAAGCGATAAGTACCTAATTAAGTTTTGTAGGTCATACTCGTAGGTCAATTAACGCCTGCTCGCCTCAATAATTAATAATAATGAGTATAAAAAAAAATCGAGTTAATATTTCGTAGCAGAAACGACCTTTAACGCCTGATAGCACAGACTTAATTAACTGGATTACAGTTGTGACAGGCTGGGAGTATATAAGGCGAGCGGTATAAGAAAACTAACAGCAGCAGATTGCTTGAAAGCTCATAAATAAAAAAGAACAGTGTGCGAGGAAAAGTAGCATCCAAATCATTGAGATTGAATATTGAATCATTTAGGTTAAAGTATACTTAACAATACTTAATAAATATAAATTCCAAAACTAGTATGAGAAATGGAATACAAAGAGTTCATGAATTTTATAGAAATGGAATAGAGCGAACTCTATGATTTGTATAGAAATGAAATACAAAGAGTTGTATGAATTGCATAGAAATGGAATACAACGAACTTTTATGTGATTCTGTTATATATGATTTTTATAGAAATGTAATACAAAGAGTTCTAAGAATTGTAGAGAAATAGAATAAAAAGAGTTACATGAATTAATAAAAGTAAAATATAAACTTTGTTCAAGTGATTTAGGACATCTGGTGTGGTGTTGATAAGGGAAGGAGGCAAGCCAAGTATGTACGAGTATAAAGAACAAATGCCGACCAAAGCAAGTCAGTGTAAACAAAGCAGTTCCCTTCCTTCTCAATACCACACAATATGTCTTGCATCGCTTGTTTCGTTATGGGTGAGACACTAAGCAAGACCAGTTGTTTTCATCGAATCACCTTAGTCATACATATCATATATATATATATATATATATATATATATATATATATATATATATATATATATCAGCTTAGCCATTGGGACGATTTCTAATTTTTTTTCCATTTCCGGTACCAAATATGATTCTGGAAAATATTGATTAACGATTACGATACCAAGTGCGATTCCCGGAAAATATTGATTAACGATTACGATACCAAATATGATTCTGGAAAAGGTTGATTAACAATTACGATACCAAGTGCGATTCCCGGAAAATATTGATTAACGATACCAAATATGATTCTGGAAAATGTTGATTAACGATTACGATACCAAGTGCGATTCCCGGAAAATATTGATTAACGATTACGATACCAAATATGATTCTGGAAAATGTTGATTAACGATTACGATACCAAGTGCGATTCCCGGAAAATATTGATTAACGATTACGATACCAAATATGATTCTGGAAAATGTTGATTAACAATTACGATACCAAGTGCGATTCCCGGAAAATATTGATTAACGATTACGATACCAAATATGATTCTGGAAAATGATGATTAACAATTACGATACCAAGTGCGATTCCGATTCCTGCTTAGCTTCTATCTGTATATGCTCAGCAACTAAACTATCTTACAAATGAGCCACACTTTCTCATCTCTAGAACAACGAAAAAACATTTTTTGTTGGCATTTAAATTGGCAACATTGAAATGTTTGGCCAAAACATTAAAATTGGCATTTTAACGAAAAAACCTGTCAAATGAATTAGTATTAATTACTGTTAATTATAGCTCAGCTGTGGGAGCTAGGTCAGACTGTTGGTTTATAATAAAATATTTTAAAATCGTACGGCGTCTCCACCAGACCCACGAGTATTGCTCTACTCACATTATTCTAAAGCACAGTGTTGTGGTTGTTTAAAAGACATTATTATTATTATTGCTGTTTTTCTTCAAACTCAGTCGATATTTACTGATTTAATTATCCACGCTGTAATTAATAGTTTCAGAACCAAAAAGTACAATTACTGAAACCTCCAGTAAGGTCAGTTAGTTATTTTCAAACTGATAGTTTGAAATTATAGAGAAAGTATCCACATAAAGAAAACAAGTTATTTCTTTATCTGCTTGGAGGGTACAGAAGGGAGACATTCACGGAAAGAGAAACGCTCACTCGTGCGAAACCGGAGCTTTATTTCATATAACGTGCAAGATAGTATTGTTTGATAGAATATTATAGACCAGTAGATACGATTTCTTAATATTGTTTTATTATTATTATATACTCGAGGGCCTAGAAGTTCTTATGAACTCATCTACACTGTAGACCAAAAGTGCTGCTCTTTATTGTCGGTATTATAAAAACTTGGTTTTTAAGTTGCTGAATAATTATTCTGGAGTACTTTTTATTTCTATTAGTTTTAGGTGAAATTTACTAAAAACGTTTGTGATCGAGTGGTCTAGCCTGGTGCAGTGTTATCTGGTGTGCTGTAGTGTGTTCTCGTGTGGATCGAGTGGTCTGGACTGTTGTAGTGTGGTTTGTTAAGATATGGTAAAATCTAGTGATGTCCAGTGTGTGTTTCAGTTTTCCGGTATATTGATTTCTAAGACTATATGTAATAAAGTTAGTTGTTACTTTTTTTATCGTGAACACGATGGTTGTGCGTGACACTCGATGAGATATATTGGTTCATATGCTACATAAGAGCAGAGTTTGATTACCTGATATCCAGGTGGCGTTGAGCCTGCGAGGCGTGAGGTGGCCCGTGACGACGTCGCGCAGAGTGACACTCGACTTGCCTCTGAAGCGGTAGGTCAGAGGTCGCGGCTCTTGCAGTCGCTCGTGCCGGATCATCACTGCCACTCCGCCCACCAGTACCATCACCACTGCAACCACCAGCACCACAACCACCACTCGCTGCTTCTTGTTGCCTTTGGCCAGCAGTTCCTGTTGAAAACACTTTTATTACTAAACAAGTTCAAAGTGTGCATGGAAGACGACCTGTGTTTCAGTATGGTATGTTATGGTTTATCGTGATGCTTTCCTGCTCTTATAAGCTATGATTTGCTGAACCTCGTGTAGACTGGTGTGGTCTAATGTATCTTGAGAGGCCTAGAATGGTTTAGTCTCATAGTCTCGTGTAGTTTTAATGGTCTAATGTTCTAGTGTAGATTGATGTGTTGTGATAGTTTCGATAGTGTTATCAGGTCTTGTTTAGACTAATCTAGGGTGTTTCTGTGTATTCTAGTCTTTCCTTGAATTAGTGTGGTTTCGAGTAGTTTAGTATTGTCTAATATATCTGGTGTACTTTGTGGTCTAGGGTTGCATGATATAGTTTAGTCTAGTCTAGTTTGGTTTGGTATAGTGTAATGTCTTTCGGTATCGTCTTCAGTTTGGTGTAGTTTGATACGACCTAGCGTTGGTCTGGTTTAGTGCTTAGTTGTAGTTCGTGTAGTATTGGTTTGGTATAGTCTCGTATAGTTTGGTATGTGTCAGTATGGTTTAGTGTTTAGTTGTAGTTCTAGTAGTTTGGTATTGGTTTGGTATAGTCTCGCATAGTTTGGTATGTGTCAGTATGGTTTAGTGTTTAGTTGTAGTTCTAGAAGTTTGGTATTGGTTTGGTATAGTCTGGCATAGTTTGGTATGATCCAGTATGGTTTAGTGTTGAATAGCAAGTAATGAAATGCTCATTTCCTTCTTTAATTTTATGAATTGGTTACTGTCACTTAATAAAGTTGGATTGGTTTTGGTACAGCGAGTAAGTCAAGTGGACTTGAGTACGTCGCACTAGCTGAGGCACGACAGTGTCCTGGATGGGTGGGGCTCGGGATGAGAAGACCCGTCACGTGTTCAGTCAGGTACCCACCAGACGGGGCTGTCATTACTGGTCTGCCATTCCTCTCCACAAACTTCAAATTACACACATCTCCAAGTCACGCCTCTCCCACTCTCCCTCCCTCTCTCTACCCTTCTGATTTAATACATATTCTCAACAACTATGGGAACCCGACAACACCTCCTAAAATAATCCAATTTCCTCGCCTCTTCAGTCCTTGTTATTTTTAACATTTATAATACAGCGGTATCTACACTTGGTTTTCTCTTTGAATTCCACAAGGCCCACGTGGTAACAACCACTTTCACTTTTCCTTTACAAGTTACTTGTTTCAGGCTCTCATGTTTTCTAGTTGTAGTTATACAACTAGCTAAAGTATTACGAAAACCGTCATTTATATTGCACTGATAAGAGTAAAATTACGTTTAACATAACTTCAGTTTTTATTTCTTTAATATTCCTACATTCCAAAAATAAATTAGAAAATCTGGCACGGGACGACACACGACTTTCATTTACCTAATTACAAAGGGTAGCTCTAGGGTTGCTAGGGTTGATGATTCTCTGATCCTTTTTGTCTCAAGTGGTCTAGGGTTGGTCAGGTGTTGGTCACCTCGTATAGGTCAAACGATCAAATAAATAAATCTTCTCTCTTTGATCCCTCTCTCTCTCTTTCTTGCACTCTCAGTTTGATATATTTTGACTTATTTTAATCTTAATGTATGTATATTTCACTCTTTCCTTTAATATCCGTATCAATACAACACACAAACTACCTTTAAAAGTTTATCAGTATTAGAGACCATTTTAATAAAGTTTTGACTCTGAAAAGTAATTTCTGTGCTTATTGCATCCCGATGAAGCACTTCCGATAATAATATCTAGTGCAGTATATACTTGAATCTATATATACAGTGACACATAAACAGAACACAACAAAGACTCACTTTTCAATATTTCGACCGTAATGGCGGTCGAAATATTGAAAAGTGAGTCTTTGTTGTGTTTCTCTATATGTGTCACTGCTTATTTTAATTGTTATTTGTCCTGCCGGACCGTTTTTCGTTTATCATGGTGAATCTATATATATAGTTTAAAAAACAGGAAAGAACACAGGAAAGTCACTACAGAACTCACTTCGATATTTCGACATCCATCGTCATCGGTAAGAAGTACGAAGTACTCGTCAAATTCTCGAGATCAAATTGTCGTCGGCTATAAAAAAAAAGGCAGAGGAACTTTGGTTCATGTGAAATCATATTTTTATTTAATATAACTTTGTTAATGTTTCACTTTATATTTAGTACAATACTATTACTTATGCAGAGTGACACAAAGCGTTGTTACTTTAGTGTTACTTTAAAGTGTTACTTTAGCGTGTATTAAGTAGTTACATTTCATAGTCGTGTCATCTGACAAGAGTCTATCTTCAGAGACACGAGTCTACCATATCACTTCAGAGTCTATCATTGTCGTGACATCTTCAAAGTCTCTTGACCTGAAGAGTGCTGATTGATCCACATCCTGCCTTTGTGCCATCCGGCCCCCCACCCCCGCCCTCCATGACGTCTGCCACTTGGCTTCATCAACGAGAACAAATCCTAACTCGACTGGTTAGGGAAGTCAGAGCATTTTAGCGCAAAGTCAAACAACAAACTGAGAAAACCAACCAAATATTATGAAAACTTGTACAGAAACGCGGTAATTTGATAATAATACTAATCTAAAGCTATTATATGTGGCTTTCGGTATTCTTTTCAATTTCTAATCAGTTATTATACGGTATTTACTCATTGCAGGGAAAAAAGCTAATGAAATGGTTTCCACATTTCACCAGTGCGCTTGGTTTCCCTCTCTTATCTCTCCTGAAGATGGTTCAACCGAAAATTAGAGACTGTAAGTGTGTGCTTTTAATTTCTCTATGTTTCTTTATGTACATTGAACGGTACATGTATATATATATATATATATATATAAAGATTTCACATAAACACGTGAAATAACAATCAATTATTTCACAATATGAATAAATATTGATATCACAATATGAAATGGGAAAAAGTGGTATCTTTATATATATATATAAACACTATTTTTTTTTCTTATAAGAGGTTTGGTCTAGCTTCAACCTTTAATGCAACACCTTTAAGCCAACGTTTCGTCTATATTTGTAGACATATACAAATATTTGATATCTACAAACATAAACAAAACGTCGGATTAAAGGTGTTGCATTATTGAAGCTAGACCAAACCTCGATAAGAAAGAAAAATAGCGTTAAATATATTTCGTCGAGATTGGAAAAAATTTGATTATATATATATAAATATTTCACATAATTACGTGAAATAATAATCAATGATCAAACCACAATAAGAAATGGGAAAACAAGACTAAGATGTTTCAACCGTAAGAAGCGGTCTTCGTCAGAGTCAAAAACCCAACTGAAACACTAGATGCAGAAAACATTTGGTTAGGAGATGAGAAGAGTGGGAGGGAAGAGTGGTATTTTAAAAGGGTGAAAGCACAGGAAAGGACTAATGTCCAGAAAGGGATGTTTGGGGAAACAAAGGAGTGCAGTAAGAAAGAGTAAAAAACTATCTGCTAGCTGTCAACCCTCTTTGAAGAGGCTATTGCCCTCGTAACGAAAGTATCAAGTTTGAAGAGACCGTCACTAATGTTAATAATATTTGATCTATTAAATTTAATTAGAGTCGATTCAATAATATTTCTTAACAACACTGATTTTTCATAGTAATAAATTTAGCTCCTGTCCAATCAATATGATGATTTTCATTTTTTATAAACAAGAATAAGGCACTACTTTTTTCCTGTCTACTTACGTTATATTGGTGTTGTTTTACACATGTCTTTAATGATTTACCAGTTTGACCAATTTAAATTTTATGGATATTTTTGCACGGAATTTTATAAATACCACTGGACTCCAATTCACTGGGAGAGTTTTTTATTAACATATTACCCACGTTATTACGATTAGAAAACACTATATTAAAACCAAGTTGTTTGGCTAATCTTGGAAGGGGGTCCAATGATTCGTGGTATGGCAAAACTATAGAATTTGCCAATGAATGGGGCTACGAATCTATATATCTGTGTCAGCGGAGGCAAAGCCATACAGAATCCAAGCAGCATCACTAATGCCATTTCATATATTTACCATTCTGGTTTAAAATAAACTTCTTAGCTTACTATATAACTATAAAGAATATTCGAAATAGTAATGCAAGAGACATGTTTTAGTGGAAACGTTGCCGGGTGTATTATGCGAAGATAGGTTTTGAAGGTCGATGGGAGTTGGCAAGCATTTCAATATAGAAGTGGCAGAGTAAAAGTGTATACGCATTTAGGTTGGTTGAAATATACGGATGTCGGTTAGAGATGATTAGGGCAAATTGATGCCAGTAACCGCAAGACTCTTCATTACTGGCTACCCGACTGTGGCTGCACTATTCTACCCGCCAATACCAGCCGCTTAAAAGGCGGTATCTTTATTCTTCTATTCATATTTCAAAAAAAATCAATTACCAAACGGATTAATTAACAGTCAGTTAATTGTATGATAGCAGTTAACTTGGTGAGAGGTATAGTGTAGCGGCATGCAACCTGGACCTGCTGCGGCTTTGAATCCGGCAGCAATATGTTTTTTTCTAGCGCCTACCCTTCTACAGCTGAACACATTAAAAGTGTGGCTCATTTATGATTCGGAACCACTTTAACCATGTTAACCACTTTACCAGAAGGCACATGGTATACCCTCAAGGACCCATAGCTTCGTACAAAAATTAAAATTATTAGTAATAATGTCAGTCATACCTCGTAAAGTTTCTGTAGACCTCGACCGGTTTCAGGTTCGTCTGGTTCCCATCTTCAAGACCAACTGACTGTATTTTATGTTTTCTTGCAACCTACCTAAACTTATTATCTATATTGTGAAATCAGTGTTGTCTGTATAGTTAAATTTTGGTTTGCCTGTTTGTTTAATTGTTACATTTTTCTTATTTCATTATCTCTATTTCCAGTTCTCTGTGTCTTCGTTTGAATGTTAGTAGAGGTTTTGTTAAAATGTCTGTTTTTCGTAAAAAATATAAAAGTTTGTATCAACTTCTTTTTTCTATCATAAACATGTTAAATATACCGTTAGATTCAAATTGATTAAATTAAGAGGGAAGTAAATCGGACTAACAACATTTACTTAGCAAAGAATAAGCAGCAGACTATTTGATAAAACTAGAGCCACACTAATTCGATATCTTTTTTATAATCTCGTAAATAAGGTCCTGTGGCGTTTAATACCAGAAATTTTCTTTATATAAAAATTCGCATTTTTGCCTTTTTTTCGAACATTTAACTTGCCGATTTGTAACAATCGTTTTTAGAATATGTCGATGGAATCAATATAAATAAAAAGAATGATTTTGTCTGTACATTGCTTAGAACTGACTCATTTCAAGTTTTCTTTACGTTTCATGCATTAGAGAAATCTACCGAATCTACCCTTAGACAAATTTCTGTCGGTTTGTCCGCAAAATTTTGTCACAAGTAAACTCAGCAACCATAAGACATATCAAACTGAAACTTTGACAGTAGATTTGTGTATGTCTAACTTAAAATCTAAGTTTTGAATGGATTGAATATTCAACGATGAAGTTATGAACTTTTAAGCCGTGTTTGGCTAACTACACAGACATGTTTATATTGAAAATATACAGGTGTAGCAATTCGGTATTGTTAGTTGATTTTAATTTCATTTGCGTACATGAATATATTGCTTATTTGAGCTTCTTGACAAGGTGTTTCCCAGAGTTCAAGATGTACTGTCTATTCAGAATAAATGGCTTTGTGAACGAGCAATGCTCAAGCCTTACTAATGAACAGGCAGGAAAAATCAACAAACAAGTTCGTACGCTATATCAAGCCGAAGAAAGAACTTTAAAGTCAGTAAAGAGAGAGATTAGTAATGAGGAAGTAGTTCATTATCCAACTGAATTTCTTGACTCCGTGACTTCTCCTGGACTGCCTGCTCATGAGTAAAAACTTGAAGTAAGAGCACCAATCATGCTGAGAATTAGTAGTAGTAACAAATTTCATGTTACGAAACTTGAGTGCACAAAAATGTGCAACGGGACACGACTCAGTTCGTGCTCTGCACAGATTCGCCATAGAAGTCGACATGAGACTGGGTATGGTACTGGAGAGTCTGTGTGTATACCACCCATACCATTGATTCCATTCTACTATTCTATAATTACTAATGATATTTTGGATTACCATGTATAATCGAATTTCTGACTCCGTCAAAGACGGGCACGTTTGCTAGTTGAATTAGATAAACATTCCAAAATATTATTCATGGAAACTACCATGTATATGGCATTATGATACAAAGCCGTCTTACCTCCTGAATAGTTGTTGTAGACGTTAGACCGGCTTTGTACGCAGTGCAGTGCACATTTAAGTAGGCATGAAGTAGTGCTGCAGTCTTACTTGAATATGCTGTACATGCAAATGAATAGTCATCAACTACAACCATTCACGAAGCAAGACGGATTTTTATAAAAATAAGAAAAAGCTATCCTAAATTACGTATCAGCGAACTCTACATGGAACACTTTCCAGATCATATCAGCGAACTCTACATGGAACACTTTCCAGATCGTATCAGCGAATTCTACATGGAACACTTTCCAGATCGTATCAGCGAACTCTACATGGAACACTTTCCAGATCATATCAGCGAACTCTACATGGAACACTTTTCAGATCGTATCAGCGAACTCTACATGGAACACTTTCCAGATCGTATCAGCGAACTCTACATGGAACACTTTCCAGATCGTATCAGCGAACTCTACATGGAACACTTTCCAGATCGTATCAGCGAACTCTACATGGAACACTTTCCAGATCGTATCAGCGAACTCTACATGGAACACTTTCCAGATCGTATCAGCGTCTAAATGAGTCAGAGTCACAAACAATAAAACATAAAAATAGAGATTATAATTATAGAACGGTAATACAAATGCATAATAACTACATAAAATAACTCAATTATTTCATTAAATAAATTAACTAGCATTATATATAAATACTAGAATACTTGTGACCCTTTGTGACACTCAGAAATTATAACAATAGGTTAAATTAACTCACTGAATATGATTGACAGGGATAATTTTAATTGTTGTTGCTTGTTATTAAGGTATGGAAACAGATTCTAATATACCCCAAGCTTCAAGTTTGTTTGTAAAATTATTCTTTTTTTACCTCTAATATAGTAGTTTATTATATATTTGTTACATTTCTTTATAATACACTTCCACTACTGTCATCACCAAACACGCAAGGGACTGACTACCCTGGATCCATGCCTTTAATTAATTACGATTGTTCATATTATTCAAATTTTAAATTCAAATATTTTTTTGTTACATTTATTTTTAATATATTTGTGCTACTGTCATCGGCGTGCATGCAAGCGACCGAGCTACCCTGGCTCCATGCCCTTAGTTTATTACCAGTATTTATACTACGCAGAGATTAAATTAAAAAAAAAATTGTTATATTTATATATAATACTTTTGCACTACTGTCATCAGCGAGCACGAAAGACACTTGCTACCCTGGCTCCAATTTTGGGAATATAGTGATAATTTTCTTTTATTTAAAATTATTCAGGTAATAAATAATATATATTTAATTTCAGGTCTGTATCTCCACGGGAAATGGGTGAACAAACAAACAAACAAAAAAACTCACGAACTTTAAATATAAATATTGATATAGCTTCTCGACCACTGATATTTCAAATTCACAGAAGGAGTCCTTGAGGATTTTTGTCATAAACATACAACTCCTGATTATAAGCCGACGTTTCGCCAAAAATTGTTTAGCATTTTCAAGGCTTGTTTTCGAGGAAACAGTATTTACCGGTCCATGCTCCATCATAACAGATACACCTTCCTTTATAGTCATATCTGTTATGATACAGCTAGATAAAAGCATGGACCAGTAAATAGTGTTTCCTCTAAAACAAGCCTTGAAAATGCCAAATGACTTTTAGCGAAACATCGGCCTTATAATCATGATTTGTATGTTTATGACCGAAATCCTAAAGAGAACCCCTTCTGTGAATTTATATATAAATATAATTATAACTGGCTAAAGTTAGTCAATTACATCTATATCCTTTTCTTGGAATCATCTTTTTCTGTGACGTCATCAAAGTGCTCAATATTTCAAGAAAACTATGACAGTGTGAATTGGCGTTTGCCATTTGTTGACATTTTGACATCCACCTGTCAGAGGCTCTTACTTGCCAAGTACGAGTATCATATCAATTCTATTTCTAAAGATGAAATAGAGATAAGGTAGGTTATTTCATTTTATTTCTAAAAAGTAACAATTTTTTTGTTTTGTTAGTTTATAACTTTGTAATGTATTATTCTTTTGCTTTATCTTTTAATAGTAATATTAATAAATAAATATGAGCTACTTAACAGTAAATGCTTAAAATTATTCCCTTGTTAATTCGTTAGAAGGACTACGTATTCATTGAACACCTTTATATATGATATCAGAAAAAAGATTTCACATAACACGTCAAATAACAATCAATGATCAAACGACAATGTCAATTGGGAAAAAAGACTAACATCTCTCAACCGTAACAAGCGGTCTTCATCAGAGTCAAAAACCCATTGTGGGTTTTTGACTCTGATGAAGACCGCTTGTTACGATTGAAAGATCTTAGTCTTGTTTTCCCATTTCATATTGTGGTTTGATAATTTATATATGATATATATTGAAATATGTATTTTTTATTATTAAATAAAATTTTTATATAGTTAAATAGTAATTTTTATTGTTAAAAAAATTCTGGTATTAGATGCTACAGGACCTTTTATTTACAAGATTATCAGAAATATTTGCTTATTCAAACTATATATGATATTTCAATATTTCATATGTAAAAATATCACAATTTATAATAACATCATCATATTATTTCCAATAAAATGTAAAAAAGTTCATTTTTTGAAAAAAACAAAACAAAGTTGAACCTTAAATAGAAAATGTAATATTAGACAAAGGTTAAAAGTAAAGAAGGTAAATAAGCTAATTTTTGTGTATTTTATCAACTTACAAGAATGTATTTAAAAGAATATAATTAACTTTGAGAATCATTATGATTTAAACAAAAAATTGATTAAAACTTGTATTGGAAATTCAAAAATTACGCACGCTATTTTTAAATGATGCAAAGGGGATAGGTAGTAATAGAATTTGTTTCCTTGATGGGAAAATAATAGACAGGTATTATATATTAGACTTATTTAATGAAAGATGGACAGACACTGGCTTTGAACTGGCTGCAATACAGGCCAGAGGTGAAACTTGAAATTGACGGTTATTAATTTAGGGTGGATGAAATAGGTAATTAAATGATGGTTTAAAATAGAAATGGTTATATAGAGGGGTAGTAGTAGTAGGAGGGAGGGTGAGTCAGACTGCTTTGGGGGTGTGGACCCCTCTCTCTCATCTAGGATTGTGCGCATATGCCGAGTCCCATATAGTGGAAAGTCAGTGAAATAAATTGATCTCCAATTAGAAAAGTCGTGACTGGGGCCTTGGGGCAGTGTTCTAACGGCAGAGGAGGACTTGTCGAGCCACCTATAACCACCTCTAACGGCGGAGGAGACTTGTACAGCCGCATCGTATCCCAGTCAGTCTTTTAACTTGCCCAATCCAAGACAGAACAGTCCCATGTCGTGCTCATTACAAACTCTTTTAATTTTTTTTTTTTTTTGATAAACTACACTGGTTTTTTTTTTCTTTCACACCCATTTAAAACATAGAGGAGTCATATTACCAGTGTCACCAACAACACGTGTTTTCAACATGCCCAATGTTGCTTACGAGTAACATAAGCTTATCTAACAGTCAACATCGATAGGGCCATTGTAACTCATAATTATATTCAATTTAATTCTATTAATTATTATAATGCAAACACATTTATTTTGCCAATTATAACAAAAATATTACTATTATATCCCTTGAAAATTAAAACAGAATATAGCTCATTTATGATTTGGTACCCACTCAGGTTAGGTTAAGTTGGGTTGCAGTGGCCTTCCCACAAGAAGACAGACATAGACAAAGACTGACGTCAGTTGGGTTTTTGACTTTGACGAAGACCGCTTGTTACGGTTGAAAGATCTTAGTCTTGTTTTCCCATTTTATTATTGTGGTTTGATCATTGATATATATATATGTTAGGATTTTTAAATTCTGGTTAACTCAAGTGTATTTAGAGTAGGGATGTTTAACGAGACTCAGGTTCGACGGTTTAATGTTCTCTCCAAGGGTCCACGTACTCAGACTATTTTCATTTTCTGCATGAATAAATCGATGGCCGGAGTGGGTCTCGAACCCCGAATCTACCTTCCAGAGTCAAGCACGTAAACCACTGGGCTACATTGGGCTATATTTCAACTATGATCAAATTACCAGGTAGTCACCCATCCAAGTAATAATCAACTTAACGTCAGATTAACTTAAACAAATTATCAATGTTTTTACATTGGTATGATTGTGCGTTCCTTTGAAAAAAGAACCCGTGAACATTTTAATGAATATTTGCAAAGAAAAAATGACAATAAGAATAATAAAGAATTTTTTTCACATTTTGCAAAACACCTAGTCACACAAAACCATAGCTTTGACCCGAACATGAACCTTACTGTCCTACATGCTAATAAAAAATTTAAAGAAATTTCTAATTTGAAAGCTTTGGAACTAAACAAAGCCTTCATTAATAATTCTTCTGCCTCTTTATGTCTTAATGAACAAATTCCGGGGTGTCATAAATTTCTAAAACTGTTCCCAGAATCACAAAGAATCCATTAAAAGGTTTCTTTCCTCTAAATTAGTGTTTCTGGACTTCTGTATTTCAGTTACCGGTTTTTAAGCATACCCGACTCCTTTGTCACCTTATCTCCTAAATGCCTCTACCCACTCTATCACAGCGGACCTATTTCCTACTAGTTATTTTCACTGGATCAACCCTTCAGCACCACATCCTTGGTGTCTTCCTAATGATGAACACAAAGTGTTGGAAACGCGTTGTTTTTGTTGAATAAAACTTTATTTGTGTGGAGACTTTTGTTTGTTTATCCATTTTTCCTCAGAATTCTTTGATATAGTATATTAAACATGACTGTGACCTTTGGCATATTAATAACTAAACTTCACCTATAATCTAACGTTTAGGCTGTTACCGAAGAAGCCGTTACTTCTGTCTAGATAACCATCTTTATTTCTAACCCAAAGTTAAAACTCTTCCAAAAGAAACTATCATCAAAAGAATGTTATAAGTCGGCGTAAAGCAAGCAAAAGCAGTAATTAGTTACGAAATTCGGCAGTTAATCTTCATTTAGAAAGGCAAATTTAGAAATGAAAGCCACTGGTTGATGTGTGTAAAGGAATCCTGTGGCTTCAATAAAGTCCCCCCCCCCCCCCCCCCCATCATACCAGCGCTGGACGAGTATTGGCTGAGACAAAACACAATTGCGCCTCATTTAATAGGAATCCCTTGATTGCTAAGTGATGGGAGTTGTAAAGCGTCATAAAGTAATAAATGAAGGCAGGCGAGATGGAATATTCAAAGGCGATTAGGATGCGGGGAGGGGAGAACGCAGTTCTCGCCAGTCACGCGCTTTATCTATTCCTTCCGAAGATGGTTTTGAGCCGTATGGTCTTAGCCATACTTGGTTTCCAAACTTGATGTTACTTCGCCTCCCTTAAAAATATTTAATCATTTGCACCCCCCCGCCCCCCCAGATTTCATAAAATAAAAACACAAACATTTTTACTCTTATAAAATTTATTCATACAAACTAATGGAAAACGATATTTTATAATTGTTTTTAATGAGATCGATGTGCTTATCTATTTGCACAAAGTTTATCAAATCTTGGTGTTTGTGACGATATTGCTACTCGTAGCTCTTTTTCTACAACTAAACGAGCTCGGTATTTGGATTTCATTACAGCCAAGGCAGAAAACCATTTTTTTAGTTAGCAAACTTTAGCAGTAATTTGGAAAATTGTTCACTGTGTATTAATTTTCGCGGCTCCCTT
The DNA here is from genome assembly GCA_026182355.1 of Hermatobates lingyangjiaoensis. Lineage (NCBI taxonomy): Eukaryota > Metazoa > Arthropoda > Insecta > Hemiptera > Hermatobatidae > Hermatobates > Hermatobates lingyangjiaoensis. The sequence goes on along the minus strand of JAPFBL010000213.1, from coordinate 149,523 downwards.
TAGACTAGTCCGCGCCTCCCAGTTTGGAAAACGCTGCCATACACACATAAAAAGGCAAAGTCTCACACTTACTTCAGAATCAAACAGCACGAGTGCTTTTAAAGAAACCCTTCTAAAAGTGGCTACCCCCAACAACTACATTTTACACAAAGGAAAACCTTTACATTCTGCCTTTCTTAAAGAAACTTTAACAAGTAGGGCATATACGAGTAAAGTCATGATAAAACACGTACACACCTAAGAGTCAAAAAATCCAACCCACACTTTTTAAAACCAATGTTTCAACAAAAGAGGACTTCCGTGTCTCCTTCTATAAAAATAAATTTACAAACCAATATCCATATAAAGAAAAAAAAACCTTCAACATTCTTCAGGAAACAAAATGAAAAATTAGATTTAGAAACTTTCAGCAAAATGGCCCATTAGTTATGTATATATCTTGTGTTGAGTCGCAGGTTATATACATATATATATATATATATATATAAAGTTTCACATAAATACGTGAAATAACAATCAATGATGAAACCGCAATATGAAATGGGAAAACAAGACTAAGATGTATCAACCATAACACGCGGTCTTCGTCAGAGACAAAAACCCAACTGACTGGGTTTATATACCCAACTGACATTGACATATATGTATATAAACATGAAACGGTCAGTGGGACAAATTATGAAATGATTAAAAGAAAATAACAGGGAGAAACAACAGCCACTTACTGTTTCCAGCCGAGCTGAACTCAACTTATGTTTCTCTTCTTCAACTTCTGATGACTACAAGGTCAAAATATTAAAGTTTTTGTTATTTTTGTCCGTATTCTTTTCTTTAAATCGTAATTTTCTTTAAATGTCAAAAACAGGAAGACAAGCTAAAAATTATTATTTACTACAAGAGCAAAACGACTGTTCAACTCATAATAAAAAACCGGCAGTGTGATCAAGAGCCGCTGAAACAGACCAACGTTGTATATGAGTTCCAGTGCACATTAGGAAACAGCGAGTTCCAAAATTCCTCTTATATAGGTTGAACTGTCACCACATTACCTAGAAGACTCACGATGCATCTTAACTCAGGAGCTCCCAAAGAATACTTACATAAAAAGCATAACATTAAAATTAATAAAGAAACAAACCCTAATCAATAACACTAAGATAATTGGCCGTGCCAATGATATAAAACGGCTTAGAATATTTGAGGCACTTCACATTTTAGAGAAATCCCGAAAGGTATTCGAGGAAAGGTATTCGATTAACGAGCAGAAAGATAATTTTCGTGATCAGTTACGACTTTTCGGGAACTTCATGGAACCCAAGAGAAGAACTGATATGTGATGACTGATCATATCTGATATGTGATGATCTGATGACTGATTTCACGAGCTACCAGCGAAGTGAAAACCCTCTGTCAATATGAATTTACTTCTTGCTAACAAGAAAGAGTTGGATGTGTGTTGTTTGGTTTGTGAGAGTTTGGCTGAGGGCAAGGGTGAGAAGGTGACAGAAAAGACTTCGTGCTGACCGAGGTCGTGAGCGGGAGTGAGAGAGACTGAGGGAAGGAGGACTCGTGAGCGACCCGCTGTGTCGTATCAATCACGACGTCTCCCAGTCCAAAGTCTTCAGACAGCGCGAGTTCTCTCCACCCTTCCCAGCAACTCGCTCCATCAAATCATCCATAAAACACAGCCACCGTCGTGGAAAACCCAAACGAGTTGCAATGTACTCATAATAATAGCATTAAAGAAACAGCTAATGTGGTGTATACAGAGGTATTTGTTTAACACTGTACTAATAATAGTATTTTCTAATATTCTATAACTTCTAATGATATTTTGCAATACCAAGTATAATGGAAATTTGATTTCGTCAAAGACGGGTACGTTTGCTAGTTTTGAAAACTACGCTTTTCGACATTTAGTGCTCTTCTTCAGGTAACATCTGAAACTGCCAACTATAAGCCAGTTGTTATTATAAATGTTTCGTTGTTAAATACAAGAGGATTTCACAGTAGCATGAAACAGTAGACATGAAGGATCTTAAAGATTTATTTTCCATCATCTACAGTTTTGTTCGATGGATTTATAATAAAAACATTAAAACAAGTTACTCATTAATGAGAATTATAAACTCATTATCTATATATAATGAAAGTTATAAACTCTTCCCTTTCCATGAAACTGAAAAAATTAGCTTCTTTAATATCTTTATTTTTTTTTTAATTAAAATGAAATAATAAAGTATTTGTTTGTTTAGTCCATTTATGAACCGAGAGAGTAGTCATCAATAAATGTATGACTCAAATTAACATAAATTACTTTATTAAGGGTGATGAATTCCAAATGTTGTTTATAAATATGCGTACTTTTTAGCAAAGGACATATACAGGTATATTCACACGAATATTTATGATGGCAATCAATATTTATACCAAAGTATTGCTATTCTAAATGGCAACCCACGTAGCAAATTTACGCTTTGTGATCATAAAAGATCCTTGCTGTAGAGTACAGTTGTAAATGGTGGACTTGCAATGCAAGACTACCAACATTATCCGAAAGATAATCTACATCGCGATTTAGCGTTTCAGATATCAAAAAACGATCAGTTTTCCACACCACAGTTGTAAATGGTGGACTTGCAATGCAAGACTACCAACATTATCCGAAAGATAATCTACATCGCGATTTAGCGTTTCAGATATCAAAAAACGATCAGTTTTCCACACCACAGTTGTAAATGGTGGACTTGCAATGCAAGACTACCAACATTATCCGAAAGATAATCTACATCGCGATTTAGCGTTTCAGATATCAAAAAACGATCAGTTTTCCACACCACAGTTGTAAATGGTGGACTTGCAAAGCAAGACTACCAACATTATCCGAAAGATAATCTACATCGCGATTTAGCGTTTCAGATATCAAAAAACGATCAGTTTTCCACACCACAGTTGTAAATGGTGGACTTGCAAAGCAAGACTATCCAACATTATCCGAAAGATAATCTACATCGCGATTTAGCGTTTCAGATATCAAAAAACGATCAGTTTTCCACACCACAGTTGTAAATGGTGGACTTGCAAAGCAAGACTACCAACATTATCCGAAAGATAATCTACATCGCGATTTAGCGTTTCAGATATCAAAAAACGATCAGTTTTCCACACCACAGTTGTAAATGGTGGACTTGCAATGCAAGACTACCAACATTATCCGAAAGATAATCTACATCGCGATTTAGCGTTTCAGATATCAAAAAACGATCAGTTTTCCACACCACTCTAAGTAAATGTAGTACATACAAAGTAAATATTGTACTATATTTACTTTGTACTGTAGATAACTCCCTGGTGTCATTGTATTTTGTAGTTAATGGCTGAAGGAGAACACTACGTTTTCGAAAAGCGTTTTTTATACCATTATACTTTTAATATGGACACCATTCCATTAGCTTTTTACCCTAGAATGAATAAATACCACATAATAATTGATTGCACTACTTTAGAATCAAAGTTATTCTCGTCTAGGTTGAAGTGTCCGAGCAAAGCCAGGTACAACACTCCTGTGCCAATAAATTGTTAATAAACTATTTCGCACGGTGAAGAGACACACAAGCTAAGCGGAAGACCATGTGAACTCACGAAGAGGTCGAGGATTTGCCGACCGCTGTAGCAAACGCACTTAATATCCCCAGGTCAGCGTCTCCCAGTCATGAAAATAAATTGATAGCTGTAATTAAAATCGCCTGATAGAACTGTCTTTCTTGCCCAAAAAGAAAAGATATTTTTCCCAGTGGTAGTAGTTTGAACTTGTTTTGTAGGCTTGAATTGCTGCGCCGCGGTTCGGTTGATCTCTTCTCCGGAAGCAACATCGCCAGGATGACGACTGTGTTCCCACCACTCATTCCCTGCCTCCCAACACCTTTAATCGCTTACTCATTCAAATTAATTCCCTTAATTAAACATGAATTATTCAAAGGTCATTCTGCATAAGTCCAATAAGCAAATTTACTGCAGTAATGAGAATATAATAATCTTAATTACCATGGCCATTTTAAATTTCACAATACCTGCAAATTAAAATAAAATAATAGTTTTATCCAAATACTTTGAATATATAATTCATAAGTTTATTTCATTTTTAGTTATGCTAAAAGTAACGAAAATATTAATTACAATGAATTATTTTGAATGTTAGTATAATAAAGCCTATATATATATATATATTATATATATATATATATATATAGATTAGTATAAGTGGGCAGCAGGTCTTCTTGGAGACAGATGGAATTAAAATATGCAGCAGCCTCTGTATTAACAACTTTTCTGCTGATGGCCTCTATTTTCCTCACTATCTTCTAGAGGTAATTTCCATATATAGTAGGCCAGAGACATGTGAACACACAAGCAAAACTACTGAGAAAAACTAAACGACTATATTAAAATAACAAAACACTAAAAAGAAACAAGCTTTCGACCATACATTGATCATCTTCAGGTTAAAACTATGTATAATATCTATAGCAAGTTAATATATGAATCTTTAAAACTAAACAAAACAAGTATAACAAAAAATAAAACAGGACAGAATACGGTACATGAAAACAAAACAAAAGTGGTAGGTTATATCAGGTTAGACAACATTCAGGTTAGACAACTCAATTGTTGCCAACCCCACCAGATTCAAGTTCTCTAACTTATATATAGGTATATATATGCCATGATAAACGAAAAACAGTCTGGCAGGACAGATTACACTTAAAACAAACTGTGACACATAGACAGAAACATAAGAAAGACTCATTTTTCAATATTTCGACCGCCATTACGATCAAAATATTGAAAAGTGAGTCTTTGTTATGTTTCTGTTTATGTGTCACAGTTTATTTTAAGTGTATATAAATATATGTAGTTTTAGAAATAAAAAAGGAAAACTTCAAAAAATTGCTAATTTCCAAATAATTAGAATTAGATTACCGCAACCTAAGTAATCTATTATCAACAAATACCTGTTTTGATCTATTGTCGTGTACCTGGATTGTCAAATCATACCACGAAATATAGCAGTATCAACAAATACCACCTCAAACCCAACCTAAGTAATCTATTATCATCAAAGACCAACTCCAAATCAACCTAAGTAATCTATTATCATCAAATACCACCTCTATCCCAACCTAAGTAATCTATTATCATTAAATACCACGCCTAATCCAACCTAAGTACTCTAATATCAACAAATAAGGGTGTAGTTCACGAACCGTTCTTTTGAAGATAGCAAATGTCGTGTTTTTAAAAAAAAAGAAAAAATTTAATATTGCCATTAAAATTTATTAGTATTGAATCGAGTTATTTTCATTAGAAAAAAAGGAAATATGAACTGATTGACAAATACGAAGGAGTTGGGCAGAAGTAAATTGATGCTGAAGTAGGCACTCTTGAGGAAGAGTCATTTAGTTAGACACCCAAAATTGATTGCTACTATGAAGCGGTCGGTAGAGAATTGTTGAAGAATTACAGCACAATGAAGTTAGCTAGAAGTGGCAGCCTGGGGCTAATTCGCAGGTGTCTTCAGGGGCTCGCTTCAAGCTAATCTTCTCGTGCTTGGCTAATTGTATGCCACTTCAAAGTCTCATACTAATCATTCCTCAGCAAAAAATAAAAATTTAAAAAAAAATAAACAGTAAAATCTAAATCCGTAAAGTTTTACTTTGATTTTTAATCAACTCCTTCCTCTTTGTTTTTTCTTTTTTAGATAAATTTTGATTTGACTCCCAATTCATACCAGAGTGATTAAACAAAGTTCACTTTAAGTCATTAGTTGTGCGATCCATCATTGTGTGGTATTAACTCATTCTGAGGTAAAATGGATAAACAAACAAGAGTCTCCACACAAATTAATTTTTGTCTCCACACACTTCATTTGTGTGGAGACTTTTGCTTATTTATACATTTTACCTCAGAAAAAGTTTGCTATTAAATGTAAGTAACTATACTGGTTAAATGTCTCTTTCACCTAACGCCTACACTTCAGGTTTCACGCCTTGTGGGAGTCTGGGATTCCGAATTCATTTAAAAAGAGCGAACCATACTACTGTTAGTATTAAGCTGGTTCTACCTGATGTCACCCATCCAAGTACAAAACCACAACCAATTTTACTTAACTTCAGTGGTCTAATAGGAACCGGTGGATTAAAACCGGTGCTCTAAAGAGTGTATGTGCCGCCGCTCCTGTGGTTAGAGGTTAAGCATAGCTGTGGCGGCATATATACTCTTTAAACTATTAATACCCACTATTAATTTTTTGTACCGTATAGACATTTAAGAAAAAAAATATTATACTGTAGAATTATGAATCAATGTAAAATAAGTTAAAATAAGTATTTTGTCGTGTAAATGAAAGAAGTATTGTGTACAAATTGACGTTGATGCACGTAATACACAGTGGAACATGCTGGAATAAGATATAAAATAATAAAAAAACCACTATTAATTTACGAAACAATTTACTATTACGAAATAACAGTTATAAACTCACTAAAACTGATAGCCCAGACAAATGGGCAAAAAATGTATTTGTTTTTTTTAAACTCAGTATGGATTGATTCTGATGTGGGATTACATAATTTATTGCTAATTACTGTTAGCTTATTAGTAATAATTCATTAATTAATTGGTCTCTCTTACAAAGTTATCAGTTATCACTAATAGCGTGATTTTTTCACAATAACGATTTCATGGTGTTAAAGGCAATGGGAAAGTGAACATGGCTGCTTTGAGAGAAATCATTGAATTAAATTGTTTGTCATTTGGACATGTTTGTTTTTTAGTAACGGATACGTGTAAACCACTCCAGATGCTATAAAGTATAAATTTATTACCTATGAAAAATCGATGTTGTTAAGAAATATTATTGAATCGTCTGAAATTAAATTTAATAGATCAAATATTATAAACATTAGTAAAGGTCTCTTCAAGCTTGATACTTTCGTTACGAGGGTAATAGCCTCTTCTAAGAGGGTTGACAGCTAGCGGATAGTTTTTTACTCTTTCTTACTGTACTCCTTTGTTTTCCCAAACATCCCTTTCTGGACATTAGTCCTTTCCTGCGCTTTCACCCTTTTTAAATACCACTCTTCCCTCCCACTCTTCTCAACCCCTCACCAGATGTTTTCTGCCTCTAGTGTTTCAGTTGGGTTTTTGACTCTGACGAAGACCGCTTGTTACGGTTGAAAGATCTTAGTCTTGTTTTCCCATTTTCATATTGTTGTTTGATCATTCATACTATAAAGTATATATAAAAGAAGATTAAGAAATTATATTTGAACATGTTTACTTTTTAGTAACGGATGAGTGTAAACCACTCCAGATGCTATAAAGTATGTATATATCATGGAAGTTGAAGAGTTTTTTTTAGAGAATTTTTGATCGTGTATGGTTTGATTAATAAAGTTGAAATGGGTGTTTTGTTGTTGGTTTGGCGGCAGGACAGCAGCAGAGCTAGAAGATAGTGCACAGAGGTAGAGGGAGGCGGAGAAGAGACCGTTAGGCACTTTCTCCACGACCCCCTTCTTCTAAGAGAGGCCAGCCTTGCATACGGAACATCACAAACAGCCTCGACCTTGCCTTCTTGCATCTCATTTAAATACACCATGACCAAGCTTGTTTACTCCGCCTTATCTCATCTTCTTCAGTACCACACACCGCACTTCAATTAACCATCATCTCACTTTTAATAAATTCATATTTTAATCAAAGGTCCTTCCCATACAGAGTACAAAATCAACTAGTTTTACTTCCTTCTTTTAAATAACACAATCATTTACATATTTATAAAGTCACTTGCAATTTCAATATTACTCTCGATGTTTCGTCCTTTTAAAATAGTTATGACATCATCGTTTTCATTCAATAAATTACGATAGCATTTTTATAAAAGTTGTCACGAGTATATAATTAACAAATCATTAGATATTTTTAAAATATTGGCATTTCACGAACAGAGATAGCCTTGTTGAATTAACAGTTTCTGCTAAATCACCAATGTTAAGCAACGTTGGGCGTGGTTACCATTTGGATTGGTGACAAGATTAGACATATATGGTATGTCAAAAGTGAATAGGCCAAAGACCATGGCCATGTTTAATACACCGGGTCTCAACGCTAACACCAGTCAACACAATTAAATGGATATATATATATATATATATATATATATATATATATATCATGCTGTTTGTTTCTTGACCACTCTTTATTCACATGTTTTGAGATTTTTTTGAGGGTTTTGGTCTAGAAATAAAAAACGCTTCTTCACGTTGTATACATTGCAATAATATTTTAGCCCTGAGGAGGACATAAATATGTGTCGAAACATTGGCGAAGAAGCGTTTTTTATATCTAGACCAAAACCCTCAAAAAAATCTCAAAAATTATATATATATATATATATATATATATATTTGTGTTGAACTGAATTGCCTTAATTAAACATACCTTTTTTTTTTTGAGCAGTTTTTCATATTTCCTTGATAATTTTAAATCGTCTTGATTTAGTTGGTGAATTATTTGAGCGAAACTCTGGTAAGCCATCAATATTTAATGATTAACATTTGACATGTTTCGGTTGCCTCCAACATGTCAAATGTTAATCATTAAATATTGATGGCTTGCCAGAGTTTCGCTCAAATAATTCACCAACTAAATCAAGGCGATTTAAAATTATCAAGGAAATATGAAAAACTGCTCAAAAAAAAGGTATGTTTAATTAAGGCAATTCAGTTCAACACAATATGTATAAATGAAGGTCTGCTCCCTATTTATTCTAATATAATCAATGATCAAACCACAATAAGAAATGGGAAAACAAGACTAAGATCTTTCGACCGTAACAAGCGGTCTTCGTCAGAGTCAAAAACCCAACTGAACACTAGATGCAGAAAACAAATGTAACTTTTGTAACAAATTGTAAATGTAACAAATGTAAATCTTTTTATTCTAATATATATATATATATATATATATATATATATATATATTGTTAAATAACGCTCCATATTTGGCTTGTATCTGTTTCTTACACAATTTCTCCAGTTTCCAGAATTCCTTCCTCGTCTCTTCATTAAAACTATAAAGCTTATCACCAATATTGTTAGTCGACATGTTTCGAATGTACCACATTCATCATCAGGACAATAATGAGAATAATAGTAGGATTGTTAGTTTATATATATATAGAGGTGGATTACTATTGGAATGTTCACAGGACATCGCCCTGGGTCACGGGGCATTATGGGGGATTAAGGCAGGGTGGTTCGACTCACCTATTACCTGTTTAAATTAAGGACTGCTTCCAACTTTTACAAATATATGGTTTGAACCGTCTTCAGGAGAGATAAGAGAGGGAAACCACACGCACACACACAACCTTTTTCATACTGCTACCTATGAAAAAGGTTTACATAAAACCGAAACATTGTTAATGAGAGTTTGATTTGAACCTGAAGAATTGACCGAGTCCTGAGAAACTTTAATTTTGTCAATTAATCACAATTAGTCTACACTATTTTCCTTTAATATCAAGGCTTGGTCCAGCGTCAAACACATCACAATAAAACACCTTTTATTAAAAACAAATAAAGTTTAATCTATATTTGTACCCTTGAAGATTTCTACAAATATAGACAAAACCTTGACATAAAGGTGTTTTATTAAAAAGTGCTTGACTCTGGACCTAACCTAGATAGAAGAAAAGTGTATACTACTAGATAGAAAATTAGTGTATACTAATTCATAAGCTTGTATAAGGTCTTTCGATCAGTCAGAGGAATTTATTAATTCATTGTGTGCTCCTGATGAGGGACTGTTTCTTGGTCGAAACGTCATAGCCTTTCCAAATTTCTTTCTGTTGTTTAGATGTTGGTTTTTACATCATGCCATATTAATATAGGTACATTAATTATACTTTAATTTTGGTTCCTTGTATTTTTTCTGTGGCAACACTGCTATCAAGTAGATAGCTAGCTAGATGCTAGTGGTTAGAGGTGGTTCTAGTCGGCCTGATTTGATTTTTGGTCGTTTTCTTAGGAACACATATAAAGTCAAAACAGGTTAGAGGTGGTTGGAGGTTCCTTGTATATTTTCTGTGGCAACACTGCTATTAAGCAGCCAATGAAATAAGACAGAATATGTTTTTGTATGAAAGTCACTGTTTCTGTGTTACCTTTCATTGTGTCGCATAGACTGAAAAAGTACATAACTCAGAGTGAACTGTTTTCAAGCCATGTTGAATGCAAATGATTCATGAATATATGAGATATTATTATTTCAATCATCAGCTCACTAAAAGGTCATGAGAATCGCTTACGATGCTAGACAAATGTGAGGGGAAGTTAATTAATTTTTTTATGCTCAGATAAATTAACCCCCTTATGGGTGGCATGGAAATTAATCCCACAAAAAAATAATTAAAACACTTGGGGTTTAATGAAATAGCATTAAGTTGAAGGCACTTGCAAGTGTTGAAGTTGGAAAGTAATGTTTTGTAGCTTAATTAAAGACGTGAGCAAAAGTGGTAATTAATTTAGCAATGAAAGGCCAGTACAGATGGTAATACAAGTGGGATTATGGGGGCGATAGGAGATGGAAAGCTGTGTTTCTGTTTCAATTACGACGTGGGAGCGGGAGGACCACACTTACTGCTGCTAGGGCTAATTGATTTAATAGGAAGGCGCTAATGCCAGGGTTGTGGAAGGGTATGGGAGATACACAAGGTTCAGCATAGATAAGAGGGCTAAATAGTACAAGAATACCGCCTTTTGGCAAATTACTATGTAACATTTAACGTGTCTCAAAAAAAAAAACAACAAAATCATATGACTCTTCTTAGAATTGCCTGCAGTTACTAAATTCACAGTTCAATACTCGTGCATTATTTGTTTCTAATAATTTGATTCAAAATTAATCGAAAATTCTAATTTTTGTTTTTGATCCATCATGAGTATCCATCCTAAAATGTCATATAACAAATATATAGTATACAGTATATCATGATTTATAGTAAGATAGTTATTTTTATCCTATAACAGGGTTGTCCAAACTTTATGGGGACGCGGGCCGTATTCGGCAAGAATTTATCATAAAAAAATAATTGACAAGTATGGATATGAATCAACCCTTAAATATATTCGTTAAAAATATTTAAGGAAGTACGTAAAACGGTACAGTTTACTTAAAATTCGTTTGTTTTTATTAAAAATTGACAGGAAGACAATTGACGACTAGACATGTGACAGCAATGAATAAAAACAAATCAAAACAAAACAATTTTGGCAGCGCGGTTCAGCTTACGAAAATTCACTCATAATATTGCGTCCCCACAAAGTAAAACTGAAATTATAAGAATAAATAATATTCGAATTCAAACTTAAATAAAGTTTAGGAAAAAACAACTTTTTTCGAATATAACTCAATAGATGTCTAAATAACACTAATTCTTAAAAGTTTTCGTTTTAAGAAACCAAACCCGGCCGCGGGTCGCATTGAAAAGAGTCGCGGGCCGCATGTGGCTCGCGGGCTAGACTTTGGACAACCCTGTCCTATAACATCCTTTAGCCTTTCAGCTATGAATTCGACTGGTCAACTACCAACCCACGACTAACAGGTGGCCGACTCTTACTAAATTGTTAGTTTTAGGATTACTCTAGTGCACTAAGGATTTGGTCGCTCCTCCAATGTCAAGTGTCTATTAACCTGTTTTGATTCACCAGTGTTCCCAAGCCTTTCGGCTACCACACCGTAAAAACAAACCAGGCCGACGCTTCATACATGCTGCCCTTTGGTCCATTAACCTGAGACCAGGTCTGAAGTAAGTGAGTATCAGTTTTCAAGTTCACCTCCCAACTGATGAACCTCTTGTTACTATGCAGGCATCCTCTCGAGGAGATAGTGCTTCTCACGCAGCAACTCACTAGGGAGTATACCCTTCCTGAGTGTGAAACGTCAGCCTCCATGAGTCCAACGCCAAAGGGGAGGCAGACGGCAAAGCAAAGGCATCCTGATTGGGCTTCCTCACCCCCGCGGTACTGACAGTATTTTAAGCGCTCTTGTCAACCCACGGCCAACCAATCATTCCACGACTAATCTATGGACATAATCAAGCTAAATTAGATTGAAATTTACGGTGTCAGGGTAAAGTACGGTGCCAAAGGTTTATGTGCTCGTCTTTGGGCCGATAGAATCAGGGTTCAATTTATCACGACGGGGGGATATTATACGCTGGCCCACTTTGACCGTCGATTATTCACACGTAAGGTGAAAAAATCAGACTACGTTGTCCCTTTAACACCACGTTAAGCCACCGGTACTGGGACTGTCCAATGTAATGTACCAGTTAAAGATTCCTATCCTAAATACACTTAAGTTAGGTAAGGTTTAGGATTACCAAAGCAGAATGTTAATTGTGTGGTATCTAAATGTCCAATATTTGCCCTAAGTGTGTTTCCTCGTTGGACAGGTACTGAAAGCTAATCTAACCAACCAACAACTGCTAAAGGGTAACAGTATCAAATTACGGCAGGTATATTATTAATGTAGAAACCTATAACCAATTTTTTTGGTTTATAGATAAATATAAGTTCACAAATGTACAAGTATCCATGGTATATCAGAACCTATATATTTCATTCTGAACTGATTTTTCGTTAATTTTTTTGGTTTATGATTTTATAAATAGTAGGAGAGAAGGAGTTTTTCTTTGAGCCCAGAGGCGATGAAGTCCTTTGGGCAGCCCTGTACTTACCAGTGGGGATCGTCCAAGCATGATTGCATGTTAGATTGCCAGCTGTGTCAGGCCTAAGGCACCGGCTTTCGCTTGTCAGTTAGTCGACCAGGCAAGGTCTATGAGCCTTCGTCTGCTTGGCCAGTAATTGCCTGTCACTGGCACTGTGATTTCAAGTCGTCTGATTTAGTTAAATCTTTAAAACAAGAGCACTCGGGAGGAATCAATTGAATGGAAGAATTCACCGTATCTTCAAACCAGGTCAGGCCGAGTGGTTAGAGGTGGTTAGTGATGGTTAGAGGTTAAGATCAAGTTAATCATTGCTTTCTTATAAATTAGACCTAGTAATAAATAATACACACAGTCTTCGACCTGGAGATAAAAATGATTAGTCATATCACACATACATTTGATTAAAACCAAGCGTCTGATAAATCACAAGTAATAGTAATCATAAACCGAAAACACAAAACCCTTCACCATTTTATTCCTTATAGTTTTTTCGTAACTTTTTCATAATTTATATCGTTGCATTATTTATTTTGCTTAAATCAATAAATGTATATATACACAGCAGATCTTTACCGTATTAACAAAATTAGAAAACCGTATGTAGTATATGCAAATTATTAGAACCATAGAGGTTAGTAAACACCATATTATTTTAAAAACCCATCGTACTTTGTGAATCGTTGTTGAAGACGCCCGACCAGTTTTTCACGTTTGACTGATGCATGACAGTGCATTTTCAAGTGGGACTGATAATAGTTGAAGGTATTCATATTCAGGATCTTTCGACTGTGATCAGTCCTACTTGAACTGTACCGGTTACTTGACCGGTGTTCTTGAACTGTTAGTACAGGTTACAACTGATTCACGAAATATAACAGATTTTCATAACAATATGAAGGTGAGAAAGTTTTTGAAAAGGTCGAATAGGAATGACTCAAGGAAAGAGCAAGACAGATGACAGAGGCAGGTAAGTGACGGAGGTCAATATTGATAAAGGATCTGTGACCAGGCAATCCACCCATCTCACCTGGCCTACCTTAACAAGCAACCTCCACTTTGACCAACACATTTTTCCTTTTAATAACCCTGACAACATATTTACTTAAACAGAACTTAGCAATAAATTGCATTAACAATACTTTCATTGTGAAAATAATATATAAAATATATTATCTAATAAAATAAATTTGCATTGTTTGAATAAATAATAAATAATGGCCTGAAGATAACCAGAGAATGGTTTAAACATGTCGCAAATACCATCACCAGGTCAACAGTGCAAAATTCTCCACCATCAACCAGCCATCCTTCAATAGTAAAATGAACAGTCGTCATAACAAACTGAAGAGGAAACGTAAATTCATCATAACCTGTTTTGATCGCTGTGCACCCTAGCTTTCCAGCCATTTACACCATTAGATCAAATCAGGCCGACGATTTAACGTGTTGCCCTTTTTGTCACCTCCAAGTTTAGCCACCCAAACTTGGGGTGTCCGAGGTAGACCTCGCGGAGGCGGGCACCACGAAATTCATCATAACCAATAACTCGAAGGGGTCTCTACGTGAAGAAGTTGGAATCGAGTGTCAACATCTTTTAATCAAGAGGGACTGTGCAACCTCTACCCCCGTTGACATGAAGAAAAAGGCTACTTTTCCTAGAAGACAAACGAGGTTATCACGTAAAATAAAATTAATATCCGTAGCAGACAATAGAAAAAACCAACACCCAACCAGAAAAAAAATCCGAAATAGAAAGAGAACACGAATTCACTGCAAAGTGAGGCTCATGTTTTCTGCCAATATTCTTATAACACAGAAGAACTGTGCAACCTCTATACCCATTGGCGGAATAACGGAGGCTTCGCTGGGCAGCGGGTAACTGGGACCGCACTCATGGACCTACAAACTATACTCTCCTGTTGGTCAGCATCGTGACGAATCATAAATAATAAAATATACATAATTTTGTGGGAATCGAACCCACGACCTTTGCATTGGAGGTCCAGTAAACTACGCTCTTCGCCAAGGGGTCTTTGTTAATTATTGGACTAGCATTTCATATATTTACTGTGGTATGCACAACACTCAACATTTAACATTTACCACAATTTTAATAGCCGGATATTTTAAACATCAGTTTGTTAGAACCACAAGATTTTTGAGACAAAAAAGGAAGGAGTAATATACTGTTAAAGACTACATTAGTTATCGGAGGAAACTGGTAACATTCTTTAACCAGTACAGAATTATGGCATTCTTAGTTAACTAAAGTATATATTTAATAGTAATAACAAAAAAGGTTATCAATACCTTTAATTTTCTCACAGTGTTACAATAGTGGTTATCTGCTTATGTGAACATTTCACATTCTATCCTATCTTAATTAAATAGTTATTAGAATAAGTACGTGTTCTTACACAAATGTATTTAGAGTATGAATATTTAACTTTGACATGGTACAGTCTCGGGGCTGAGGGATAGACAAATCTGTTCTCCAAGATACAACACGCTAAATTTGTTTCATTCAAATGAATGAATGAATGAAAACCTACCTGTTGTGAAAGCGAGCAAGCAAGCCACTTGACTATGCTGGCCTTTCTGTCATTCATTATAAAATCAGATATATTTAAAAGTAAATTTAACCTTCTATTGCTTGAAGGAAATAAACTACAGCCAAATAAACGGCTATAATAAACAGCTAAAAATAAAAAAAAAAATGGCTATTTCAAGAACTGATGTCTTTCAATTCTACCTATATATTTATAAAACTCTGATGCCCCATCTTATTTATTATTTGTTCACTTGCCACCGTGCATTGTCTAAATAAATAATAAAATATACGTAATTTTGTGGATAAAATACGTATACCCACGACCATTGCATTTGAGGTCCAGTGAGATACGCTCTGCGCCAAGGGATATTATTACAGTACACTTCCAAAACCTGATATAAATAACGTAAAATTGGTATATGCTAACTAAAGATGAAGCCTTAGATGTTGCGCACAGGTGAAACTTGGAATACCTGTTAATTTCAGTTTATACTGGATCATTCAAATAAATATTAAAGACAACAGTAACTAATATATGATTTTACAAATAGCAGCATTAAAAAGAAAGAAGAATGATAAATAAATTCTCACATCATAAGGTAGGTAAAGTAACCGACTCCAGATGTAATATCTATTTCTGTTATAGAAGAAACCTAACCATTTTTTTTCTAGGAAAGATCACAGTCCCATTTTTTAAATCTTATTTTTGTTTAGACGATGTTTTTTTATTGCACATACTTACTTTTTAACTCTTGGCGCTATTCTCTGCGCCAAGAGGATTTTTTGCTCTTTACTTCCAAAACATAAACATGAAATCAAAAAAGGAGCTCTTCTCATGTGTGCTAGAAATGCTGATCTAACACGATTACATAATGAAACAAGACTAATAACTCAGCAGTAATAAAGTCATTGTTTGTAAAATTATCGTATCACGGTTTCAAGGGGAAATCGTTTTAATTCCACGAATTGAAATTTGTTTTATCTAAAGAAGGCAACATTTCTTTTTCAAGGATTCAATTTCCAATTCAGTTAGCATTTGCTAAGACTCAAGGAGAGACTCTACACAAAATTTTATTTCATTTAGGTAAAGCAGTATTTCAACATAGTCAATGACATGTTGCTCTCAGTTGGGTCATTTAGAGTTTATCTGCATTTACGTGAACATGATTGCATTAAACAGGAAGGTGATTGATGACACAACAGGTCACAGCTAGTCTAGTATTTATATATTCATTGTGGAATCTCACAAGTCAAACAGATTGCCTTTTAAACGACTTTATTGTTCCTCAGAAAATTAAAAAAAAATAAAAAGTAATATATTTTAGTTGACATAGGAGATTATTTGCAGAATATTAAGTTGGTCAAGTTGAACAGTATGACCATGACAACATGACTGACTGTGATAATTGCAAAGTCATTAAATCTTACACACATCCGCTAAAACGATATTACCGCCATAGCAAAAACCAGTTGAGAAGAAACATATGCTTTTATATCGCTACTTCATTTTTTTTAATGTCTTTTTTTAGCATTAAATTCTGAAGATAGAAATACTTGCTAAGCATACTAAGATGAAAACAAAACATACACATTGGTTTAAGGAGAAAAATAATTTGACTTGTTCGATCCTTTGGGAAATAGAATTCTGTTAGCGAATCTCTAAAATACAACATTACAGAGTAAATTGGAAGGTTTCTATCAAAAGCAAGGGTACCCAGGGGAAGGCAATGTATATATGGTAAGCTGATTCAGCTACTTGTGATCTGATGTAATGAAAAACATTACTTCTATGTTTGTTCACTGAGAATTGAACACGTGAAATAACAATCAATGATGAAACCACAATATGAAATGGGAAAACAAGACTAAGATCTTTCAACCGTAACAAGCGGTCTTCCACAGAGTTAGTTGGGTTTTTGACTCTGATGAAGATCGCTTGTTACGGTTGAAAGATCTTAGTCTTGTTTTCCCATTTTATATTGTTGTTTGATCATTGATACATATACATATATATATATAACAGATTCAATAATATATCGACCGTTTGATAGAGTAGGTATGTTATATAATCGGGATTCCGTAAAATTTAAAACTTAAAAGGTTAAATTTAAAAGTAAAACTTAAAAGTAGGCCTGTGAAAAAGGTTTTCAAATAAAACCGATACGTCAGCAATGAGAGTTTGAATTTTGAACCTAGACATTTTAGTAACATTTAAACTCGTTGCAACAGTTCGTCAGAAAAAGAAGTGAATCTTTGTTTTTTTGTGTTGTTCAATATTTAAGTTAAATAACTTTGATTACATTTTGATATTTAGCTGTCAAACATTTCAAGTACAAATGGATTTCATTTACGCTGAGTCATACTAATTAATTGACAGTTGTATAACATACGAGCACGCAAGCCAGTGGGATACCCTGGCTCCATGCCTTTAGTTTATTACCAGTGTTTATAATACGCATATATTAAATTAAAAAAAAATTTTTGTTACATTTGTATTTAATACATTTGCACTACTGTCATCGGCGAGCACGCAAGACACTTGCTACCCTGGTTCCAATTTTAGGAATATAGTTATTAGAGGTGGTTAGAGGCTTTTATTTAACATTATTCAGGTAATAAAGAATATATATTTAATTTCAAGTCTCTATGTCCACGGGAAATGGGTGAACAAACAAACTCACGAACTTTATATATTACATATACAGTGAGGCTACATTATATTAATTATCTAATTTAGTATTTATTATCTATATTTTACTGCCTTTTGTTTAATATTCGTATCAATTTAATTTGAGCTATTTAGAAGTTATTATATCCGTATCCAAGATCAGTTTTTCGAACTTTTAACCATGAAGGGACAGTTTTACGCTTTTAACACTCTAAACAGAGCATATATTATCTATATTGTAGATTTTAATAGAAACTTATTGACAGATTTCTAAAAAAAAAGACGAAATGTAAAAAAAAGTTTTTTTAAGAAATAAAATGGGTTCCTTTGTTAAAGTAATTACATAGGATTACAGCCCCCAGGGGGTGGACCTGGGATTGGCTCACGACAGTCGCTCGTACATTCCTGCACATAGCCTTTCCTCAATGCCCCCCCGCACCCACAGTGTGGCCAAATCAACTTCAACGTCTTGGAGCCGTCTTCTTCTAGGAATTCAAATTATCCTACATCAAAGTGTGCAACACTGGTGCTGAGCTTGCTGTTTCGTCTCAAGGTTAGTATTACCTTCAATAAGACATTTTGTCATCATAACTCTTTCAATTATTCTCCCCACTACACTCAAACGCACGCTCTCTCTCTCATGCACACACGCACACACACACACAGCGCATACATATAGCAATTATATAGATATAAAGGGTGATGTCTCTCTTTTTTGTAGATCTAGAACCAAGCCATAATAATAAAGATATCTTTGAAATGACTTCCTTGTTCCATACCAAAGTTATTGTGGAAGAGCCATATAAACGAAAAGAAATACCTCAGTGCAAAAGGTGCCAGCGTTATGGTCACACCAAAACTTATTGTAATCTAGCACCTCGTTGTGTGAAATGCGCAGGTCAGCATAGAACAGAGGACTGTATGAAGTCAAGAGATGAGCCGGCGAAGTGTGCCCTTTGTGAAGGCTGTCATCCTGCAAGTTACAGAGGATGTGAAATCCACAAAAACATACAGAAGAAGCTGAGGCGAAATGTTGACTCAACTGAGAATCAAAAGACAAGAACTACTGGTATTTCTACGAACCCAGTCGTCAAGAACGTTAGCTATGCTAATGTCGTTGCAGCAGGAGCCACATCATCTGAGCCACAGCAAGTACCTCACAAAATGCCTACCTTCTTTCCTCCTCCCACACCTTCCTCCGATTTCACAGTCCTTCTTACATCCTTTTTAAATGAACTAAAGTCAACTATCACTCCACTTATCTCCCTTCTCACCACAGTCATAACCAGTCTTGTTCCTGCTGTTGCTACCAAATGAACACCTCCCCAACTAAGCAATCTTTAACTATCCTCCTCTGGAATGCCAACGGACTTACTCAACACAGACAAGAACTCGACATTGTACTACATGACAAGAAAATTGACATTGCACTACTGACAGAAACCCACTTTACGTCCAGGTCATATTTTAAACTAACTGACTACATCACATATCGCACTGACCATCCTGATAACACTGCCCATGGTGGAGTAGCTGTGCTTGTACGGAGGTCTCTCAAACACCACATCCTACCTTCTGTATCCACACCTGCCATGCAAGTATGCACAATCTGCCTTGAGTCCCATCCATACAACTACAATGTCTCTTCAATATATTGCCCTCCAAACAAACGTATAACCCAAAGTGACCTTTCAAATATCTTTCAACACCTTTCACCTAAATTTATTTGTGGAGGGGATTTCAATTGTAAACACCAGTCATGGGGATGTCGAGTAACCACACCTCGGGGTTCTATTCTCCGTAAATCTCTTCTCAACTCATCTTATACTGTCCTAAGTCCTGGAACTCCTACATATTGGCCTTCTTCCACAGTCAAAAAACCTGACCTGCTTGATATATTTGTCACTTCACCCATCTCAAAACTAAACCCTTACATCACAACTCTCCCAGACCTTTCCTCTGACCATTCACCCGTACTTCTATCATTATCTATTCATCCTATGAAAATTATTAATAATCAAACTCTACTCAACGGACATATTGACTGGGAAAAATTTAGAGCCGAAATTGAACGACAGACTGACCTTAAAGTACGCCTCAAGACATCACGTGAAATAGATGACGCAATTAGTAAATTAACTCAGGATATACATGCTTGTATAAATAATGCTAAAGTCCCATCCAGACCAAAAAAGCACACTACATACCTACCAACATACCTCAGGGAATTAATCCAAGCTAAACGACGAGCAAGAGCCAAATGGCAGAGAAGTCGATACCCATCTGACAAACAAACATTTAACAGATTACAAAACCAACTAACTCGAGACTTGAAGCAATATCAAAATTGTCTTTTCCAAAAATATACTGAAGCACTGAAACCCGAAGACAAGTCACTATGGACTGCCACTAGACGAATACTGTCCCATAAAAAAATTAGTACTCCGATCCTTACTGGCGACGATACCTGGGCAAAAAGCGACTATGAGAAGGCCACAGTCTTCTCCAAACACCTTGAAACCCTTTTCATTCCCAATTCAAATATAGAAGACCCTGATACTACAGCAAAAGTAACTGATGAACTTGTAGCCCCTTTACAGCTCTCTCTTCCACCCAAGTCATTCTCCCCAAATGAAGTCTCTTTTATAATTAAAAAACTACCATCAAAAAAATCTCCCGGTTATGACCTTATAACAAACGAAATAATCAAACAACTTCCCCGTAAGGTCATAATTTTCCTTACATATATATACAACTCTATCTTACGAACAACCTATTTCCCCATTCTGTGGAAATTTTCTATCATTCGCATGATCCCAAAGCCCCATAAGTCTCCACAACTATGTACGTCGTACCGCCCAATTAGTTTACTACCAACCATGGCCAAAATCTTTGAAAAATTATTTCTTCGAAGACTTCGTCCCATTTTAGAATCGAAAAATTTAATACCCTCTCACCAATTCGGGTTTCGATCTCAACACTCTACAATTCAACAATGCCACCGTATAGTTGATGTCATTTCCTCTACTCTTGAGAAGAAACAATACTGCTCAGCTGTCTTTCTTGATGAGGCGGAAGCCTTTGACAGGATTTGGCATGCTGGGTTGCTTTGGAAGCTCAAAAAAATACTCCCACATACTTACTACCTTATAATGCAGTCCTACCTCAACCACCGCTTTAGCCAAGTAATAGAAGGCTCTTGTCTTTCTCCAGTTATTCATATTAAGGCAGGAGTTCCGCAAGGAAGCATACTTGGACCAGTGCTATACTCCATATACACCTCCGACATTCCAGAATCTCCCCATACAGTCTTAGCCACATTTGCTGACGACAAGGCAATCCTTTGCACAAATGACAGTCCTGAGCTAGCATCCTACTATATCCAGCAACACTTAAACGTTATAGAGTCATGGCTGAAGTGTTGGAGAATACGCATTAACGAACAGAAAAGTGTTCACGTAACATTTACGTTGCGGCCAGATGCGTGTTCTCCAGTCTTCCTTAACCATATTCCGATCCCTCAAGCTACAACCACCAAATACTTAGGACTGCACCTTGACAGACGTCTTACTTGGGCTCCCCATACCAAAATGAAAAGAACAGAACTAAACAGACGATATAGACTTTTAATTCACTTACTTGATAATCGTTCAAAATTAACTACTGTCAATAAACTATTACTATATAAATCTATGATTATGCCTATTTGGACTTACGGAATTGAAATATGGGGAGCAACAAAATCTAGCAATGCCCAGAGGATACAAGCTCTTCAGTCAAAAATTCTTAGAAAAATTCTTCATTGTCCCTTTTACATACCAAATCAAACAATCTATTCAGACCTCAGGATTTCAACAGTTCATCAAGTAGCAATATCTCGATACAAAGCCTTCCATAAAAATCTTTGTAGCAATAGCAATCCCTTAGTCCAAAACATCTCCTCAACAAATATTCCAGGAAATCCCCAAAGGCGCCTGAAGAGAAACTGGCCAAGAGACTTATTAGTGTGAATTACTCTAGTGACTTGTAAATTTAATCTAAGTTTCATTACATATTTCTCACGCCAGGAAGTATAATTACTGAATTATTTCTTCCCTCCTGCCTCCATGTGTAATGTATATATTTCCTTCATCATTGTCACTGGTAATGTACATTTGCATTGTTGTGACTATGTAAAATAAAATTAAAAAAAAAAAAAAAAAAATATAAAGGGTGTTCCAAAAGAAGCTGATAGTTAAAAAAATGGATAACTTTCTCAACTTTTGTATACAGATCTTTTGTTTTTTCAGGTCATCTAGAGTAACCATTCCAAGATCATCATAAATCGTTACACAACTAGAGAGAGGATATTTATCGTAGAGTCGTATTTTCGGTTGAATGAGTCAATATCAGAAACTCAAAGAGAATTTCGAAAAAACTTGAACACAAGAAATTCCCCTAGTCCCAATGAAATAAAAGCCTAACAATTTTAGATAATTTTGAAAAATGGGAATTTTATCAAATTATCTGGTCTACCAGATTTAGAGAGGTCTCATCTCCGAATAACCACCCGAGCAAAGCAGATGTAATCTGAAGAAGAAGATTAAGTGTTCGAAACGCGTTGTTTAGTTTCTTGTAATAAACTTTTTTGTGTGGAAACCCAATATTTTTCCTAATATGAGTAAATACCATCCTATAACAGACTGCACAGTTAATGAACAAAAAACTTTTCATTAATGACTTTCTCTTCATATAGATTTGAGGATACAGCGCATTTGAAAGTCATTAGTTTTTTATACAGTCTATTATGAATAAGCGGTTTGTTAAATATAACTTTCTGTATGGAATGCATTGCAATTGAAACGAAAGTCTTTTCAGTAAATTACTTATAGGCTGAATTATTAGTTGGAGTAATAGCTTTTACTATTCAGCTGATAGTATCACAACCGAAATATTATAATTTATTAGAAAACGTCGAGGAAACATTAGGAAAGGTTAAGAGGATAGTCTTCAAACAGATGCGGCTTTCGAACAGTTATTACTGTAATAATGAAGGAATGAGAATATTGTGTGGCAGAAATATAGAGTTATAAATAGGGTGTGGGGGGACATGGAAGGAAGCAGGGGATGTAATTGAAACAATTACCACGTGGGAACGGCCCAAGGGTGGCATCGTGACTCGCACTTGTTTAGTTTTACCTGACTGTAGAGGCTTCGGCCTACTGCTCTTGCTGAGCAGCTGTGAACCCAGCCTCGGTGATTGTCTCAAGCTCATATAACACTCACATCTCATACCTTTACCGTCACACCTTTGACTGTAGAGGCTTCGGCCTACTGCTCTCGCTGAGCTGCTGTGAACCCAGCCTCGGTGATTGTCTCAAGCTCATACAACACATACTCTCATATATTTACCATCACACCTTTGACTGCATAGAGCAGATGTGGACCCAGCCTCGGTGATTGTCTCAAGCTCATATAACACATACTCTCATATATTTACCATCACACCTTTGACTGCATAGAGCAGATGTGGACCCAGCCTCGGTGATTGTCTCAAGCTCATACAACACATACTCTCATATATTTACCATCACACCTTTGACTGCATAGAGCAGATGTGGACCCAGCCTCGGTGATTGTCGCAAGCTCATACAACACATACTCTCATATATTTACCATCACACCTTTGACTGCATAGAGCAGATGTGGACCCTGCCTCGGTGATTGTCGCAAGCTCATACAACACATACTTCTTATATATTTACCATCACACCTTTGACTGCATACAGCAGATGTGAACCCAGCCTCGGTGATTGTCGCTAGCTCATACAACACATACTCTCATATATTTACCATCACACCTTTGACTGCATAGAGCAGATGTGAACCCAGCCTCGGTGATTGTCGCAAGCTCATACAACACATACTCTCATATATTTACCATCACACCTTTGACTGCATAGAGCAGATGTGGACCCTGCCTCGGTGATTGTCGCAAGCTCATACAACACATACTCTCATATATTTACCATCACACCTTTGACTGCATAGAGCAGATGTGAACCCAGCCTCGGTGATTGTCGCAAGCTCATACAACACATACTCTCATATATTTACCATCACACCTTTGACTGCATAGAGCAGATGTGGACCCTGCCTCGGTGATTGTCGCAAGCTCATACAACACATACTCTATATATTTACCATCACACCTTTGACTGCATAAGCAGATGTGACCCCCTCGGTGATTGTCGCAGCTCATACAACACATACTCTATATATTTACCACACACCTTTGACTGCATAAGCAGATGTGAACCCAGCCTCGGTGATTGTCGCAAGCTCTACAACACATACTCTTATATTTACCTCACACCTTTGACTGCATAGAGAGATGTGACCCGCCTCGGTGATTGTCGCAAGCTCATACAACACATACTCTCATATATTTACCATCACACCTTTGACTGCATAGAGCAGATGTGACCCGCCTCGGTGATTGTCGCAAGCTCATACAACACTACTCTCATATATTTACCATCACACCTTTGACTGCATAGAGAGATGTGACCCGCCTCGGTGATTGTCGCAAGCTCATACAACACATACTCTATATATTTACCATCACACCTTTGACTGCATAAGCAGATGTGACCCGCCTCGGTGATTGTCGCAAGCTCATACAACACATACTCTCATATATTTACCATCACACCTTTGACTGCATAGGAGATGTGACCCGCCTCGGTGATTGTCGCAAGCTCATACAACACATACTCTCATATATTTACCTCACACCTTTGACTGCATAGAGAGATGTGACCCGCCTCGGTGATTGTCGCAAGCTCATACAACACATACTCTCATATATTTACCTCACACCTTTGACTGCATAGAGCAGATGTGACCCAGCCTCGGTGATTGTCGCAAGCTCATACAACACATACTCTCATATATTTACCATCACACCTTTGACTGCATAGAGAGATGTGGACCCGCCTCGGTGATTGTCGCAAGCTCATACAACACATACTTCATATATTTACCATCACACCTTTGACTGCATACAGCAGATGTGAACCCAGCCTCGGTGATTGTCGCAGCTCATACAACACATACTCTATATATTTACCATCACACCTTTGACTGCATACGAGATGTGACCCGCCTCGGTGATTGTCGCAGCTCATACAACACATACTCTCATATATTTACCATCACACCTTTGACTGCATAGGAGATGTGACCCGCCTCGGTGATTGTCGCAAGCTCATACAACACATACTCTCATATATTTACCATCACACCTTTGACTGCATAAGCAGATGTGACCCAGCCTCGGTGATTGTCGCAGCTCATACAACACATACTCTCATATTTACCATCACACCTTTGACTGCATAGAGCAGATGTGGACCCCGATGTCGCAAGCTCATACAACACATCTCTCATATATTTACCATCACACCTTTGACTGCATAAGCAGATGTGGACCCAGCCTCGGTGATTGTCGCAAGCTCATACAACACATACTCTCATATATTTACCATCACACCTTTGACGCATACAGCAGATGTGACCCAGCCTCGGTGATTGTCGCAGCTCTACAACACATACTCTCATATATTTACCATCACACCTTTGACTGCATAGAGAAGATGTGGACCCTGCCTCGGTGATTGTCGCAAGCTCATACAACACATACTCTCATATATTTACCATCACACCTTTGACTGCATACAGCAGATGTGAACCCAGCCTCGGTGATTGTCGCTAGCTCATACAACACATACTCTCATATATTTACCATCACACCTTTGACTGCATAGAGCAGATGTGGACCCAGCCTCGGTGATTGTCGCAAGCTCATACAACACATACTCTCATATATTTACCATCACACCTTTGACTGCATAGAGCAGATGTGGACCCAGCCTCGGTGATTGTCGCTAGCTCATACAACACATACTCTCATATATTTACCATCACACCTTTGACTGCATAGAGCAGATGTGGACCCTGCCTCGGTGATTGTCGCAAGCTCATACAACACATACTCTCATATATTTACCATCACACCTTTGACTGCATAGAGCAGATGTGAACCCAGCCTCGGTGATTGTCGCAAGCTCATACAACACATACTCTCATATATTTACCATCACACCTTTGACTGCATAGACTTCGGGCTGTGAGCCTACTGCACTGGTTGGACCACTATATTATATATCTTCTAAACCAAGGATATTTCTTTTGGTAATGTCAGACTTAATTTCGCTACGCTTGGTTCACAAATGCTGATCCAGAGCAGTATCGCTTAATTAGCATAACCATAATGCCATCAAGTCGTTTCCATTATAAATTGGAACGTGACAACAAATTGGCACTGAGCAAATAAACTATAAATAGATCACATAATTTGTGAAAAACAACAGTAACAACTTTCTACCTCTACACTGTATTAATCTTAATGAATACATTATATTCATATTATATATATATATATATATATATATATATTTGCTTATATTATATTTGTATAAAGTGGTAGCAGATCTTCATCCAAGCAGATATTGCTAAATAATATATACGTTTCACGATGAATCACAAACACAGAACTAAGGAACAAATACACTTACTGTCTCTAATTTGCGGTTGAACTGTTTTGATCTTTGATGTGTACCTGTACCTTTCGGTCAAAACACATAAAATCAAATCAGGCCGATGCATTTTTACTTGCGGTTGAACTGTCATCAGGAGAGTTGAGATAGGGACACCAATCGCACTTGTGAAGCGACGGTTGGAGACCACAGTGTTGTTTGGTGGGTTGGTTTCCGACCGTCGCTTCACAAGACCAACCCACCAACCAACACGGTGGTCTCCAACCGTCGCTTCACAAGTGCGCTTGGTGTCCCTATCTCAACTCTCCTGATGACAGTTCAACCGCAAATTAGAGACAGTAACTGTGTTTGTGATTCATCATGAAAAATTTGTTGTCCTTTGGGATCGTTTTCCTGTTCATAGTATATATAACTTTAAATTACACAAAACACAACATAGAAAAAAGATAAAATACACACTTACTAAATTCAATATTTTGAACTTGTTCGTCATCAGGACAAGACTAGAAGAGAGATTAGTAAGTGTGAAATTTCTTTTATTTCTGTGTCGTGTTTTGTGTAATTTAAAGCTTCATAGTCCGTATGGACCGTTTCTTGAATTCAGTATGTATATATAAAAAGATTTCACACAAACACGTGAAAAAACAATCAAATATCAAACCACAATATGAAATAGGAAACAAGGACTAAGATCTTTCAACCTAACAAGCCGTCTTCGTCAGAGTTAAAAACCCAACTTGTGGTTTGACCATTGTTAGTATATATATATATATATATTTGCTATTCTTCTTCAGCATTCCTACTACTTTTTTTCGTTTTCGTTGTGGCCAACCTGTACATATTGTGTGAAGCTGTCCAGTTGGATTTTGTCTTCTTGCCACTCAACTTTCTTTCCTGAGTACGACCGTTGAAAGAGTCGAAATATTGAATGTGAGTCCTAGTTTCTGTTTTTCATTTGTGTTTCTCAAAGTTTTCAAAGTATATATATATTCTCAAAAAATTGTTCTTGACCTCTTCTATTCTATTGTATGTTTTGTTATTGAGGGCTAGGTCATATAAAAGAAAATAAACTCCTGCCTAGGCCAACGTTTCGATGTATTTCTACATCATCTTCAGGGCTAAAATTAGAATAAGAACTATAATACATTTACCAAAACAATCTACAACCCACATAGAGAACTAAATGATTATCTGTTGGTCTCAATAATTTAGTTGTCTATGTGGGTTGTAGATTGTTTTGGTAAATGTATTATAGTTCTTACTCTAATTTTAGCCCTGAAGATGATGTACAAATACATCGAAACGTTGGTCTAGGCAGGAGTTTATTTTCTTTTATATGACCTAGCCCTCAATAACAAAACGTACAATATATATATTATTTAACAGTAAATACACCTTGTAATAATCATTATCTAAAGTGAAGTGAAATAGATGTGGAATATGTGACCCAGTTCAGAAGAGAACAGCGGCGTACATAGATAGACATATGACTTGTCGATGACATTTACAGATGTCATCATAAACAGAGACTCGTATGGTTCATGTCATATTTTTCTTTTACGTGCAGTAAAAAATTAATTAATATAAAATTAATTTATTAATAGTAATATAGAAATAAGGAATGGGTTTATCAAAGCCCCGTTACACCAAACTTACAAACAGCATGTATAAGTGAATGCTAGAAGTTTGAATTAGAAAGAAATGAATTGAAACTATTGAGGCCATGGGAGTATACCGAGTGAAACATTGTCCTAGACGTGAACTCATGTAGGAGCTCAGACAGCACATGGCGGAGCTGATGGCCCGCAAGAGATATGCTGGGTGAACGGCCACGCGGGTCACTGGGGTCTCACCGTGCGAAACGGAGACCGTCAACAGTGTCTTCCGACCGAAACCGGCGTCACGAACATAGCGGTCCTCCTTCGCTGCAAACAGCTGGTGCCACCAAATACGATTCCGGGTCAGGGGAACAATGTCATCAGCTTTGCAATGGGATGCAACTGTGTCAAATACATTTCAATCAACCCAATATTTCAATTACATTTATATATATTCAACCTAGAATTTTCAAAAGAACTCACAGAATTGAAATCATTGAAACTCGATCCTATATTTTGATGTCCTCGTCATCAGGAAGATAGATGTAAATTGATCAAATATCTATCTACCGGATGACGAGAACATCGAAATATAGTAGTGAGTTTCTGTTTCATTTCTCTGTGTTCTTAGTGTCAATATAGTTTATTTAGTTCGTCGAATCGTTTCATTTAATTTGTATATATATAAAGTTTGAACCATAATGGAAAATAGAAAACAATAGAAATAAATGCTCCAAGGCCTTTCAATGTATGTCATCAGAGTAATACTTTTATGCTAGCTTCTCAGTTTTTTACTTTGTTTGCTCTCTGATAACATACATTGAAAGGCCTCAGAGCATTTATTTCTATTGTTTTACTTTTCCCAATGTGGTTTAAACTACATTGATTGAATCACGTGTTTATTAATAGTGATTTTTCTTCATACATATATATATATATATATATATATAAAGATTTTACATAAACACGTGAAATAATAATCAATGATCAAACCACAATATGAAATGGGAAAACAAGACAAGATCTTTCAACCGTAACAAACGGTCTTCGACAAAGTCAAAAACCCAACGGAAGTGCGTCAGTTGGGTTTTTGACTCTGACGAAGACCGCTTGTTACGGTTGAAAGACCTTAGCATTGCTTTCCCATTTCATTTTGTGGTTTGATCATATATATATATCCATAAATCAAATGAAACATTCCGAAGGACATTGAATGGAAAATTATAAGGGAAACAACACAAAAATAGACACAGAGATAACTCACTTCTATATTTCGATAAACATCATCATCACGAGGCGAAGTGTTCCGCAGAGATAAACTGACTGTTCTAATTTCATGCTTGTTAGTAAAATTGGCTTCTTGACGGCATTCGCGGTCCTGACTTTACTGGACAGATGTACATAAACTGTTATTCATTTTAAACTGTCAATCTAATGTTTCATGGCTTTTTATTTTTAAAATTGCATACTTTTGTAAGTTTTTCCTGGCCTGCATCACTTTACGGTAACAGGAGTGGCCAGGTTGGCTCAATGGTTAACGTACTCGCCTTTGAACTGGTAGGTCTGAGGTTCGATACCCAGTAGGGCCTCGATTTATTTACGTGGGAGGTGAATAAATCTGAGCATGTTGAGCCTGTTTTGATCTTCGCGTTCCTCGGCATTTTGTGCCATAACCGCTTAGTCAAGCCAGGCCGCCTTTTTGACAAGTTACCCTTTAGCCACCTCCATTGAAAACTATGGAAGTACCCGAGATGGACCTGGCGAGGGCAAGCGACGCGATGCTAAGCACGAATTCTGACAGTTACTCCGCAAAACGGTACCTAGGACACGACACCAGTAATAGACAAGCTAAAGCCCAGGTAACGTGTGGAGATGATTACCGATAAGGTACTCAATTCCCTTGTCGGTTGCATTTTAACTAAAGAACACATATAACGAAGACATATAAATACACAATCAAGACCAACTCAACTACGCCTCAAGGTACTAAAATATTCCCTTGAGGTGGAAACTAAACTAATTTATAACTAAGAAACACTAAATACTAAAAGACTAAAAACTAATATAATGTCTGACAAGGTACTCGATATTCCCTCATCGGTTGCTCGAACTAAAGGACACAGGACATATAAATAAACATATAGAACGAACACAACTTACGTTAAGCCGTCGGTATCGAGCCTGTACGATGTCAGCTACTAGTTAAAGATCACTACTCTAAATACACTTGAGTTAGACAAAATTTAGGACTGCCAATTGTAGAATCAACAGGTATTATGGCTCGGTCATTACTAAAATGGGTGCCAAACTATATATGAGCCACATTCCACCCCTGGAACAGCACTAAAAGTTGAAAGCCTTATAAAGGTGATCAGAAAACAAACAAACATTACGATAACAAATATAAACAGGTAAAATGTAGTAAACATAAAACTGTAAGAGAGAAAACAGAGAAGCTTATAATATGCTACAAAACAATGGATTTATTAGAAAAGAATGCTGTAATTCACTGGAATCATCATCTTTTCCGCTGACAAAAATGGTGCGAATGCTATGTGTTTGACAAGTGATTACGGAGAGGAAATGATATCTTAAATATACTTGATTGCTGAGACTATTCCAGCCAGAGTCCACGGACTGGCCTGCGAACTCGACCAACCCAACCTATTGTTTTATTTTCCTTTTTAAAAGCCTTCTTCTTCCAACAATGTTTATTTGGTTGTAGATAAAAATCTTCATTGTAAAATACCTTTGGATTGCTTACCACTTGACAATCTGTCAGGAAACTTTGAATATTCATTGTACTGTTGTAATAAATGTGTGTGTGTGTGTGTTTGTGTGTGTGTATATATGTTTTGAAGCAGAGATCTCCAAACTATTCCTGCGAAGACTACTGACTTCAGCTGAGTTACGACTCCTGTTGTAATAAATAGGAGACCAATAGGTTTATGAAATGAGAAGAAATTGTGGCGCTTCTCATTTTCACCATTTCACATTTTGGTTTGATCATTCATTGTGATTTAACGTGTTTATTGTAAAATCATCTTTTATATGTATATATATATATCGATATTGGAAATAGGAGTAGGTATCGCACATGGTATTCATATGAATTCATATGAATACCACGTGATATATATATATATATATATATATATATATATATATATATATATATATAAAAACTTCACATAAACGCGTGAAATAACAATCAATGATCAAACCACAATAAGAAAAAGGGAAAGATCTTAGTCTTGCTTTCCCATTTCTTATTGTGGTTTGATCATTGATATATATATATATATATATATATATATTATATATAAATATATATAAATAAAATAAATTCAAAACAAAGGAAACACACAGAAAGACATAGACATAACTCACATCGATATTTCGACCATCGTCGTCATCAGGAGATGAGAAGAGCGAAGAGCGAAGAGTTCCGCAGGAAGACAGGGCAGCGACAGAAAAAGTCCGCTGGACCGTTTCTTTTAATTGTATATATATATATATATATATATATATATATATAAAAGTTAAAGAAGGGGTTCTACAACATTTTGGTCATAAAAATTCAACTCCTGATTATATGCCGACGTTTTAACAAACGTTGTTTGGCATTTTCAAGGCTTGTTTTAGAGGAAACACTATTTAACCGTCTATGCTTTTATCTAGTAGCATTATAACATAAACGAATATCCGATATAACTGTATACATGATAATATAAGAGATCCGAGTCATATCTGTTATGATGCAGCTAGATAAAAGCATGTGCGGCTAAATAGTGTTTCCTCAAAAATAAGTCTTGAAAATGCCAAACAACTTTTGTAGAAACGTCGGCATATAATCAGGAGTTGAATTCTTTATGATCAAAATCCTCAAGAACCCATTCTATGAACTTGAAAAATCAGTAGTCGAGAAACTATATCAATATATATGTTATATATCGGTTTTATATATATATATATATATATATACTCGTATATCAATGATCAAACCACAATAAGAAATGGGAAAACAAGACTAAGATCTTTCAACCGTAACAAGCGGTCTTCGTCAGAGTCAAAAACCTAAGTAACTCTGACGAAGACCGCTTGTTACGGTTGAAAGATCTTAGTCTTGTTTTCCCATTTCTTATTGTGGTTTGATCATTGATTGTTATTTCACGTGTTTATGTGAAATCTTTATATATATATATTCAATGTTTTCTTATCTTGACCATATATATTCTACATTTTTCATTGTATGAACCAAACCTCTAAAAAGAAAAATTGTTTTTATACATATATTTTACGAAAATACTGTAGATTTCTATACAATAGAGCAACACACATCTGAAATTCTTGGTATAGAGCTATACGAAGTTGTAAAGTACCTAGGAAACAATCCGAGAAATCCTGATTTAATAAAAACAAATATAAAAATGGATTAGAAAGTGTTTCTTTTTTGGTCATAATATACCTAACAAACAGTAAACAATGATAATAAAGCCAGTGATTCTGCTGTTTGCTTCATTGTGGAAAGAATGAAACAATTGCATTCATTTAGGACAAAGAGCAATCATTGTCTCATATAGAATAAACGAAATTCAGTTAGCAGCTAAATGAAAAAAAATATTAAATAAGCAGAAAACAAGGAATAAATGCGTGACTGAAAGAGTTCATTTATTTCGTTTTGAGCAGATAACTGGATTTACACTGACAAGTTACATCTCGTGATGTAACAAAAGCCGAACGAATAATATAAAATATACATTAGAGCTTGTTTTCGACAGGCAAGTGATTTGTGCAGAACTAATTGTATCTGCCTAGTCACGCAGAAGACAGCTTTATCACACAATCGAATTCATCTGGTTAGATAGATTGTAGACATCATTAAATATATATATACATCGATAACAAGATTTCACCTAATCACGTGAAATAACAATCAATGATCAAACCACAATATGAAATAGAGAAAAAAGACTAAGACCTTTCAACAGTAACAATTGGTCTTCGTCAGATTCAAAAAATATATTTCATATTGTGGTTTGATCATTTATTATATATATATATATATATATATATATATATATAATTTTTGATAAAAGTATCGACCGTGGAATAGAAACAAAACTAACGTTTATCGGGACTCGGTCAGTTCTTCAGGTTCAAATTAAACTCTCATTGCCAACGTTTCGCTCTTTATTTAAAATCTTTTCCATAGGCAGAAGTGTAAATTTTGAAACAGGAAAACTAAGTATTGCATTACAAATTATTTTACAAAGGAAAACAGTATGTGGATTTAACAACAACTGTAGCCTGAATGAACACGTGACACTTAGTTTTTCTGTTTCAAAATTTATACTTTTTCCTATGAACAAGGTTTTAAATAAAGATCGAAACGTTAGCAATGAGAGTTTAATTTGAACTTGAAGAACTGACCTAGTCCCGATAAACGTTTTTATATATATATAATTTTACCTATATAATGCATATATATATAGTTAGATAGATATACAGAAAAATCACAATAAATAAACACTTGATGCAATCAATGAAGTTTAAAGCACAGTAAAAAAAAATGCTCTGAGGCCTCTCAAGGTATGTCATCAGAGAGCAAACAAAGTGAACAAAGTGAAGAAACAAAAAACAAAGTGAAACAAAGCAAACAAACTTTGTTTGCTCTCTGATGACATATAATGAAAGACCTCGGAGCATTTTTTCTATTGTTTTCCTTTTTTCCATTATAGTTTAAACTTTATATACATATACATACATATATATATATATATATATATATATATATATATATATATAATAATATTCATTAAGAACGAATATTTTATATAAATGCTATCTGTTAATAACATTCGTTAAGTAAGTTGGTTTCCTTACTTATTTTCAATTTAGTGTCACTGTTTATTCAAACTAGACAGTTGTTGCTGAAATTCGCAACGTTTTTTCCTTTTAAAAAATCTCTAATGTAATAACTAAGTTAAGGACTGATTAGGTCCAAAATTAATAAATTCTTATTACAAACCGACGTTTCACCAAAATGTATAAATAATAGCACAATTTATTAATAAAATTAGTACTACTATAAACAAACTATGAAAACAAATACCTCTACAGAATATCAACCAACAGGAAACAAAGACATAATAATCTACAAAGAGAAACAAAGTAAAATAAAACCAAAAATGGACAGCTTTACTGTTTTATAGATGGATGTGTTTCTAACATAAGTACTACCTGAACCTCAAGAAGTTTTTGGATTGAACCATCTTCGGAGAGATAAGATTCAATTATTAAGAAACCAATTGCACTGGTTTAGAGACGATTGGAGACGAACAATGTTTAAGCATTATACTTACAAACAATTTAAAAGGTTAATAATACTGCAAGTAACTCTGCGAGGATACCTTCATTGGATATTAAAGAAAGACAAAAAAAAACACAATTAGGAACAATATACATAAACAAAAATAACCAAACACAGGGCAAAACAGAAATCTATAAAGTTATTACCGTATTGAAGGAATATTCAACGCATCACCCATATCTCTTCTTGTAATCTCTTTTTGTATAGTGTAAGTTATCAAAAAATGAATTGAATTGACAAGAACATTTGTTCTAACAACGATCACACGTTATATGTTCGTGAACACTATCATAACAGACAGCAAAACAAGGGAGGTTACGTAACCATAAACAAAAGAAGCCCTCCCACCCCCTCCACCTGCAAAGTTCAAATAATTAGCGTCAAAATAAAAGCAGATTAAGTAAAAGGGAACAGAAAAAAGTAAAAACAGAAACACTAAATAAATGAAATAACATTACAATCTTACAAACTATTGCAAGAAATTAGAATAAATTAGACTAAGGTTAGCAATATCAGATCTCTTGTTACAGGCCGTTGGTGCTTTCATTAAGTTGATCATTTCTTTGAAGAGTTTTTTTTTGCATGTTTTTCATGTCCAGTAAAAAACCTACAGAGTGTTTTCTGTTATGGGACTCCCACTGTAACCTAACATAACGTCTACATACCTCTATATATTACGTCTACGAGTATACGATACTCGTATACCTCTATATTACGTCTATATACCTCTAAATCAGCAAATAGCAAGCAGCCACATTAATTAATCAATTAATTAAATTGATTGTTTATTATTCCTGTTAGTAATAAGTAATTAAAGTAAAACTGAGTGTAAAACACTTGAGATTCTTAAAATTAAATACAACTACCTTATTTAATCATAAAGTAATAAGACTACGAGTTGTCTTATTCCCGATATGTCGCTAGAGTGGGATTCACTTGTAGTATAAAAAAAGAACTCAAAATGGCGTCAACTATAACTAAAAGTTTAAAATTAATCAAGGTTACTGCTAATAAATTGCTTAACAAAGATTGTATAAGTAAACAGGATGAAAAGTCGAAGAGACCAATGATTATTAAACGTAAGCTGAATACAAATTAAATAGAAATATATGTTATCACGCTGGACATCTGACACTGTAGTTTAATGAATCAGATGCCACATCTGGAATTCTTTTTATATTTTCATATTACATAATATTCAAAAATAAAAGTTTATTTTAAAATTCTAGCCACCATTCTTTTAAAAGCTCATATTTAATTAACGAGATTTTACAGATTTTAAATCTCTTAAAAGTTGTGAAGTCGCCAGAATTCATTTTTCATTACGTTATCAATAAAGAACAAGAATAATAGATTAATAATTACGTAACTACTTACCTCTTGTAACTAAATCTCTAAAAATATAATTTAAATTGCGTAAATTAATTGCTTTTTACTTTACTATAAGTAAAGGATAGTGATCGTAAAAAAAAATAGATTTCAAAATTTTGACGGAATTACATGTTATGAGGTCCCAGAAGTCGTTTCATGAAGTTTTTTCGATTATAGCTGCGTATTTGTGTGTGTGTGTTCGATTTCAAGATTTTGACGGAATTACATGTTCTGAGGTCCCAGAAGTCCGTCCTTTCATGAAGTTTTTCGATGATGGCTGTGTATGTGTGTGTGTGTGTGTGTGTGTGTTTGATTTCAAGATTTTGACGGAATTACATGTTCTGAGGTCCCAGAAGTTGTTTTATGAAGTTTTTTCAATGATGGCTGTGTATATGTGTGGGTGGGTAAATATATATCCAAAGTTTTTGGCCACGATACAGTCAGAATTAATTTGAATCTTTGATGGATCAAATTAATATTTTACATAAAAATTAGACTGATAGTGTAGATGAGCCCTATTGTTAATGATCAATTATGCATGATGGGAAAGTCATTTTTTTAAAAAAAATTTTAGAAAAATGTTTTTACGGAACCCCAGACAGTTCGGGAACCCCTGGGTTCCGCGGAACCTCTGCTCTACGCAATAACAACAGTTTTGACTGCAACAACAACTAAACCCAAATAGTCCTCTTTTGATTGTTACTGGAGATGCTTTATAGATGCTATTCAAACAACTGGCTCAAAAAAAAAATTGTTATTTAAACCACTCTTCAATAATTTTATATATTTTAGGAGTTTATAAAAATAATTTAGCTCCCTGAAAAGTTGAGCGTGGGTTTAAAAGTATAATGGATACTAAATGAAGATGATAGAGAGATGAAGATGAGTGGTACTTACTAAGGTAAGAGGAGGTATGCATTATTCAAGGTGCTAGTGGCTCATGTAAGAGCCTGAGCGTGTGTGATCACTACAAGCCCCTGTCATAAGGCTTTCGAAAAGTCCATACCTTTCTATCAAGCCTTCTTTTCATTACCGATACATTCAAACAGTTAGCCTTTTATCTAATAACTAGACTACCCGTGACCCTTTGTGTCACTCAGAAATTATAACAATAGGTATTGAAATTAACTCAGTCAATATGATTGACAGGGATAATTTTAATTGTTCTATTTTGTTATTAGGGCAGGGAAACAGATTTTTATATGGCCCGATTTATGATGTAATATTCTTAACATGATTCAAGATATATACAAAGTAAGTATATTTAGCAAAATAAAAATCATTTAGATAAAATAAAAACGGAATGACATTTAAGTTCTCTCATAGAGTGTTATTGACCTAGATATAAAAATACCTGAAATTAAATCTCTTCTCTACCCTTTCTATACTATATAGTATAGTGTACCATAGTATATTATATATGCCCTATCTATATAATATACTTTGTCATAGTATATTAATATACTATGTAGTATACGAGGTGTGTAAATAAAGTAGTGAGACTGATTTTTTTTTTAAATTTTCTATTCAAATATAATTACAATGTGATATTGTCACCTTCAAAATAGTTCCCTTCGGAAGCCACACAGCGCTGGAGACGGTCCTTCCAATCATTGTAGCATTGCTGGAACTCGGATTCTGGAATGGCCTTCAGCTGGTCGGTTACAGCAGTTTGTATGTTTTGTAGTGTCCCGAAATGAGTTCCCTTGAGGTGATTTTTCAATCTCGGGAAGAGGAAAAAGTCACAAGGACTCAAGTCTGGTGAATAAGGAGGCTGAGGAGCAACAGGAATGTTTTTACTGGCCAAAAACTCGTTTATTGAGATGGCAGTGTGACAGGGCGCTCACATCTCCCATTTCTCATCTCCAATTCATTGGTCAAAATGTGATGAACGGAGGTGTGATTCAAATTCAACTGTTCCCCGATCATTCTGACTGTCAAGCGTCGATCTGAACGCACAAGGTTCCGTACTCTGTTGACATTTTCATCGGTGTTTGCACTTGAAGGCCTTCCGCTTCGTGGTTCATCTTCAATCGACTCTCTTCCTTCTGAAAATTCCTTAAACCACCGAAAAACCTGTGCCCTTGATAAAACACGTTCTCCATGGGCCTCCTGAAGTTTTTCAAAAGTTTCGGTTGCATTATGTCCAAGTCTGAAGCAAAATTTGATTGCACACCGCTGCTCAACTTTGAGGTCACTCATTTTTAAAACGCTCAAGAAAAAACCATTTCACGAAAACCAACGCTACGGACAAACAAATGACTGTGGCGAGTTCAGATTCATACTGGAGGCGCATCACACGTGCACCTGACGCTACTCAAGGCCACGCGTCTCCAGCGTTGCCAGATCGAAAGCGACGTTGCCAGTCTCACTACTTTATTTACACACCTCGTACATACTACAGTATCTACGCTTATATTTTAACGCTCTCTATATTAATATACTATATAGTATATAATATACTACGTACTTCAATTTATAAGAATGCCAGAAAAAAAATTCTGTTGTAAGACTAAGGTCAGGGAGGCCCAGTGACTTACGTGTTGCTTATTGACTGGTCGATAGGGGGGTTCGATACCCACTCTAGGCCTCTATTTATTAACGTTGGAGGTGAAAAACATGTGATCAGCTTGTTTGTCCCTGAGAGAAAACTTAAAGCCGTCGGTAGGTACCGAACACGTATGACATCAGGTACCCGTTATGCATCTCTACTCTAAATTCATTTGGGTTAGTATAATTTAAGTTTCTTAATATAGAATATTCATTTGTTTGGGGTCACAAAGTGTGAAACTTGTGTCTCTATGTGTGGACGGTGACTGCAATTTAACCTAGACTTGAATGTCTATAACACGCAGTTAGCAACACATGTAGAGTTTATTTTCCTTATATTAGGATAACATAACCAAAGGTATATCAAATCCTAAGTTGACCGTTAGAATACTGAAATCTCTGGCTAGTTCGCGGTTCAGTTTTCCCGGGTTCAGAGTTTCGCGGGGTCCTAAAATGGTCAATTAAAAATTAAAAAAAATATAACAAAATATTCAACTGTAATGCAGTAAAAAAATAATAAAAAAATCTGGAGTGGCCTACACTCTACTTTACTATAAGTAACTTAATGTCAAATTTCTTGAGTATATAAAACATAACGTCTCATTTAAGCATAACGTAAACATCTAAATGGGATATAATTATTAGCCTTTCATTCCTGAGGTAGTACAGATAGTGATTGAAGGACATATCATTTTATAAGCTTATTTTTGTACATCACAAATAATTTATTATTTGCAAATAATTGAATTAGTATAACTACAGCAGTAATAACATTTTAGAAAAACCAAAGTGAACATTTCTTGAAACGATTTATTCTCCTACAAGAGAATGGCTTTCGTTCAAACAGCCAGTAGATTTCTTACTTTACTTGACATCCTTCTACATTAAATATTAAAGTAAAATTTTTAAATAAAATTTTTAAAACAGGAAAATACCCTTTTTTTCTCTGAAAAACATCTTAAACTGCGAAGAAAATGTTGTTTTAAGGTGATTTGTTAATTAAAGATGTACGATAATTACATTTATTAATCTCTAAACGAAAGATTCAGATTATGAATTATCATTTACATTTTTGGTCTTTTATAGAATTATCATACTGGGAATTTTAATCTTTAAAATAATAATAATAATAAGCTTTTTAGTATTTAATAAGATCATTTTCCTTCCCCTTTGTCAACTAACATATATACGATTTTTTTCTGAGTGAGTGTTATCATTTTCCTGCACAATATTATTCCTCTTACATCTCATATAATTCAATAAACAATTTAAACTGTTCCTTAAGAAAATCAGTTTTATCTCAGTGGATTCGCTCAAAAAATTTCTAAGTCAATGTAAACAATGTAAAAAAATACAAAAAATTCGACAAGTATAGCAGGTGATCTCTTAGTCTAGGGTAAACAAAGAGTTTTTATATCGTTATTGCTCTTTCCCGTAATTGAAACTTCATGTTTTTTTTTTATGAATTGCTAATTTGTTGTTCCATTTTTGGTCAAATTTTCATTATTTTTTAATGAGCCGTTTAGCGTTAAAAAAACATTTTCTGAAAACACAAATCGTACTCTAACGCCTCTTTAGCGAATGTAATTTTAGAAAAAAATATCTCAACTCATTTTACACATAATGTTCTATTTATAGGCATAGTTTCATTATTGTCCGTCAAACAGTATGGCTTGTATCGCTCTCACAAGGTTTGAGATTCAATTATAAGTCAAAATTTTTACATTTTATTGAAAAAAAAATATTTCCTGTTGTTTTAAAATTCTGATTATATTTTTCGTTTGTTCCATTTGTAACTTCAAATATAATGTCAAAATTTCAAAACTCTAGGGTTATCAGTTTAGGAGAAATAAATGTTGTAAAAAAAACGGTTTTTGGCAAAAAAAGTGACTTTCCCATCATGCATAATTCTTCCCAAACAATAGGGATCTTCGTCTTTATGAGGCCCATTTTTGTGTAAAATATCAACTTGATCCATCAAAGATTCTGGACCGTAGCGTGGTAACAAGCAATGCTAACACACGCACCCACCCACGCATCCACCCAACCACCCACCCACCCACCCACACACACACAGACATCATCGTAAAAACTTCATAAAACGACTTCTGGGACCTCAAAACATGTAATTCCGTCAAAATCTCGAGATCGAATTTTTTCACGATCACTATACTTTACTTATAGTAAAGTAAAAATACAACTGGTAATGAAAAAGTACAGTAGTTAGTATTAGTGAAGAAAATATACAGTATTCTTCTTGTACGATCGAGAAAGATATCAAACAACCAGGACTTGCTCGGTCAAAATATATTCTACAGTATTAAATTAAAGGCTAATAAATGCTATTAAAAAATATTCAATAAAGACTAAAAATGATTGCAAAATATTAAAACATAATCAATTGTAACAAGAGAATTATGAAAATATCAAAAAATAGAAGTTGAAATTAAAAAGAAAATAACCAAAGATGTTCCCTTTAATCTGATTGGCTAATTCATATCGCCAATCTAATAAGCAAAATATTTCTAATTTTTTTCTTTTTGTTTTTCATTTTTATTTACAACACAGTACAGTATTTAGTAAGATCAGGATTCTCTGATCAGGAAAAGTCGTTCTTTGAGCTTTAGAGGCTTTTATAAAGGCGCGTCCATTATTTGCGGATTTTCGCTTTTCTCTGATGTCTTCGGTCCCCATTATCCGCAAAAGTGAGGGATTACTGTATTCAAAAATAATATTTAAAAAAACACGATGTCTAATTCTCATTATTCTCATCAGTTTGTTAAAAAATACTCAAATCTTTTTAAAATATTACATTTTTTTTTATCTATCTTATATTTAAAATCTTTTTCCATATTATTTGAGCAAAATTTTGTCAAATAGTAGATTAGGTTACCAGTGGCCGTCCCGAGAGAGAACACACATAAGCCGCAAGCTGGTCCCTTGAGATACCACAAAGAAGAATTGGGGCTATTCTCCCCCGTCCCTGGTCCACTCGAACCACCTCGAGAGAACAATAAATCTAGACAGATCCCTGATACCAGTGGATGCTAAGTTCTCAAGATTATCAAAGAAGTACTCTCCTAATGCTTCTTTCCTTCTTTGAGTCAAATCAGGGCATTGACAGAGAAAATGAGAAATAACTGCATTATTTTTACATTTTTTTTTGTTTTTTTTTTTAACAACAACGAAATATTTTGTTGTTGTTCAAAAAAAAAAGCAAAAATGTTGTAAAAATAATGAAATGATTTTATGGTTCCACTTTTTAATTAGGTAAAATAAATGTTTGCTGAATTCTGTTTTCTAATCATCTGGGTGGAGGGAGCTGTCGGAGGATTCGCAAATATAAAAGGCTGAGAGCCCTTGGGCTTGACTGTAATAAAAAGGTAAATTAAATTGTAATTGTCGTAAAGCGTTCTTTTGCTACGTACTGTATAGTTGAAGGCATTTTCTGCTGACTTATCTAGATGATTTAATCAAACAGATTCTTATTCACTTTTTTTTTGTAAAAGATAATAAAAGTGAAGGAAGTACAATGGTTTCCCACGAGAAGAAGACCTTTAAAAGGAATAAAGAATGTTAGAAGTTTTATAAATGGATGCTAAGAGGTTGGGAGAGGGGGGGGGGAAGAATGCTTGGTATTGGAGTAACGTGGGACAAGTGATAAGGCGTGAGGTCTTTGCATTGGTATATCTATCTACCATCTCAGGCTGGAACGGCTCTCTCCAGCGAGTCCAGCACTTGAGAAAGACTTGAAACGTCGGCAACCACCTGCTAAACAAAACCCACCGACACCAACATCGTCACGCTCCTATTTCAGTATAACCAAACCCCATAACAAACATGTATACAAGCAGAAAGAAGAACACTCTTTAAACAGGACTTTGTCGTACTTTCTGTCAAAACAGGTATTTTCCTGTATTTTTGAAAAATCAGTTATTAAATTTTATTTGTTCTTTCTAATTCTTTTTTTCACTGTAGCAAGTATTATTAAGATATATATTTCAAATGAAATGAAACTTTTTAAAGAAAACATTAAACAGAATGAAGTTTGTACTAAAATAATGTCGCTTGTAATCGATATAGGCAGAAGGGAAAAAATGGATCTGAATAAACCACTCTGTAACAATAGTTTCAAAATACAGTATAAAAAGATTTCACATAAACACGTAAAATAACAATCAATGATCAAACAACAATATGAAAATGGGAAACCTAAGACTAAGATCTTTCAACCGTAACAAGTGGTCTTCGTCAGAGTCAAAAAGCCAACTAAGATCTTTTAACAGTAACAAGCGGTGTTCGTCAGAGTCAAAAAGCCAACTCAGTTGGGTTTTTGACTCTGACGAAGACTTCTTGTTACGGTTGAAAGATCTTAGTCTTGTTTTTCCATTTCATATTGTGGTTAGATCATTAAAATATGGTATGTATACCATTTGGTGGTACGTGGTTTCTGGTTGGTGAAACGATAAATACAATCCGTAATGATTAAATTAAAATCTGACATTTTAAATTAAAAAAGCCTATAATTGCATAATATTTGTTTATTAAAGTTGTTGATT
This sequence comes from Hermatobates lingyangjiaoensis, assembly GCA_026182355.1. Classification (NCBI taxonomy): domain Eukaryota; kingdom Metazoa; phylum Arthropoda; class Insecta; order Hemiptera; family Hermatobatidae; genus Hermatobates; species Hermatobates lingyangjiaoensis. The sequence goes on along the minus strand of JAPFBL010000213.1, from coordinate 106,460 downwards.
CCAAATATTGATTAATTTGATTGTTTTAATTACTTTATTGTAATTTAATATTATAACGAGCTTACTTTTCATTCTTTCTTACGCAATATGTTATTATTACAAACAATATTTAGTAAAATAAGTCTGATAAAGTAGTTGAACATTATGTTCACAGAAGGGGTTCTTGAGGATTTCGGTCATAAAAATTCAACTCCTGATTATATTCCGACGTTTCGCCAAAAGTTGTTTGACATTTTCAATGCTAAAAAACAATTTATTAACGACATAAGTAGAGCAAGATAAATACATCCACAAAATATCAGCCAACAGAAAACAAAAAAAAATTCAATAACAAGAAAACCATAAAAGGATCATAAAATACACATTCCTATTGTTCATTATTTAAAAACAAACATTTGTTGTTTGAACAAAAATAATTCTGGGATATAGTAATTATAATTTTAATATTGTGCTTATCTGTTTGAAAACTGGGTTTTGTTGTCTTAATAATTAATAATAACTCATTAGGTTTAAATAACAATGTTACGATACTGAAGAACCCCTTCTGTGAACTTGAAAATCAGTGGTCAAGAAGCTATATCAATGTTAAACATTGTGATTTCAGCACAATTATAATTATAAGTCCTCAAATACATTTCTTACAAAACTACTAAATATAAAAGATGAATACGTCCTATCTTGTTCTTTCATACTAATTTCATAAAATATTTCAATAAACATGAAGTTCATAAAGCCTGTATATATTATGGATTTATTTTACCATTATTTTTATCTAAATTATATTTTCCTCCTCAGAAATAATATGGCAATTAGATGAAACAAGTGATTTGTACTTCAAGGATGACCTTTAACCTCTTCCTTTTATCCAACACACTAGCCATTTATTTAAACGTATTCAATAATTTCCCTAACGGTGTAAAAACAAACAGGTTTTTGATATGAATACCTATTATATTATATTCTTCAGCAGTTTACCCTATAAATGAATATTTCTTCTTTAAGGCAAACATTTTAATAATTTTCATTTTGATATGAAGAAATAATTTGGATCATATGAACATCCTCCCCCTCTAATTATAGCCACCTGAACATTCAAAGACACTTACTGAAAATTATAGCGGGTTAAAAACGTCAGCTCTTTACGGTCTTTTTGTTTGGTCGGTGATTATAATTTGGGAGTCTTAAACTCAAGTTTATTTATAGTAGGTATCTTTAACGAGTACCTGATATCGCACAGGCTCGGAACCAATAGCTTAACGTCCTCTCCGAGGGACGACCTAGTGAGATTTATTCACCTCCCACGTGAATAAAACGAAGGCCAGGTGGGTATCGAACCCTGAACCTACCAGTTCAGAGACGAGTAGGTTAACCACTGAGCTAACGTGGCCCCCATCAATGTTGTTTATCTACTCTATTCATTCTCCTGTTGAAGGCTAAAACCGAAAGTTTGATACAATAAATGTTCATCTTGACTTATTTGTGTGTATGCAGTCAATTTTGAACCTCTGTATCTGTTTTTTAATATTTTTCTGTTTATTGAAATAGTCTTAATGATATTTTGATATAAATAATCTTTTCTTAGACCTAAAATTAATTATTTCTTTATCTTTGAATTTTTTAATCTTTCGTTTAAAAGTTAAACAAAACAAATTTTAAACTAGCTTAAATTCTGGATGAATTTTGTTTTGTAATGAATGTCATGTATATTGTAATATTAAAATGAATAACATAAGAAAACCCATAAGAAATATGAAGTTTTTCTATAATCTTCTATGTAGATTCTATAATCCATAATCTTCCATGTAAATTCCATAATCCATAATCTTCCATGTAGATTCCATAATCCATAACCTTCCATGTAGATTATTAAAGAACAGAAAGCTGCTCAGTTAGAACGGAAAGCAGTGGGAATCGGTAAAAAAGCAACTGTAAATACTTCAAGTCACTCAGCCCTACTTCCTTTAAGTAAGCAGTTTTTGTCCTACTCTTGTCCCGTTTCTATTTCTTTAACAACAATTTGGAGCGGTCTATCCTCAACTTTACGAAGTTCAAGTGAACTTATATACGTTTAAATTATCATAAATGACTTATTACATTACAATATACATCACAATATAGAATAAGATTTATATATAAATGTATTTGCAAAACCTGGGAGAAGACATTCTTCATTACATGTAGTAATAAACTAAATTTTTATTTTTTTTTTTAAATTGATAGATAATCGTACTTTTTTATTTGTAGAAGAACTCAAGTCATCGGTAGGGGTCAAGGTAACTCAGTGGTTAGGAAAAGTATTAAGTCTCCTCACAAAAAGGTTTATTACAAGAAACTAAACAACGCGTTTCGAACACTTGATGTTCTTTCTAGAAAAATATATATATGTATTTAAGAGCTTTGAAAACATAGAGGCGAATTACTTAAAATGAATACATCTGATACTATTGAGTGATAAAAGGAATAATATTGAAATGGCTTAAATTGATCCTTAACTTAAAACTACATACTGAGACTTGTCTAATTTATACATAAAAGAGATTCTTAATTACCTGCTCTGCCGGGGTGGTTGTTCGGGAGGTGAGACCAAGCAAGGACTGAGGGTGTCAGGGAGTGTTTTTAGGGGTGGGAGGGTGTTCAAAGCCTCCGCTATACTCTACAGATTGCATAGTTAAAGAAGTAACTCAGTGGTTTTATAGCTCGCCTTCAGACTGGTAGATCCGGGGTTCGATAATCACTATGTCCCTCGATTTATTGACAAGGAAGGGAGAAAAAAATCTCATACATCGTCCCTCAGAGAGAACGTTAAAGCCATCAGCCCCTTAGCTTGTACGATGTCAGATACTTCTTAAAGGTCTCTATTCTAAATAAACATGACTTAGGTAAATTTAGGGTTACCAAACATGTAGAATGTTCATCATGTAGTATCACAAAGGGCCAAACATCCTTGGTATAAATTAAACAACCACAATAAACAAATATATATTAGATACAATGCTCTAAGGCCTTTCGTTACAACATCATAGGAGAGCTAAATGAACTAAACAAAAAATACAATAACACGTCAACCAGGATTGCTGGCATCACTGCTAAATTTAATGTTCCTAAAATTAAAAGAGTCTTGATCTCCTTACTTATTTCTTTTACCAATAGTTCATCCAGTTTGTAAACTACCGGACTACTGTTCAATAAATTTCCATAGAAGTTCTTTATGAGTGCACTTTCAATAATATTTCTCTTTCTTTCTGAAGGCACAAAAATTGCATACATACATCTTTGGTATGTATGTTCTCTTGTATGTTTTGGTATGTATGTCCACTATAACCTAACCTAACCTGACCTAAGCCACCCCGGAAGCGAATCTGTACAATGATTCGATGATTATTCATCATATGGTAGTAAATAAAGCCAATTATAATGAAAATCAAATTGGCTTTATTTTCTATGCGTTTTTAAATTTAATTTGTTTTTTTTTCTATGCAGTCTGAAAGCAGGAAAGCCGATCATACAAAGGTTTACTGGTTTGCTTGCCTTTCTTGAATACCAAGTTGGGAGTCCAAGAGGTGTGAAAATAGAAGGTATGAAAGACGTGTTTGTACTTGGAAGCTGGGGGAGAGAGAGAGAGAGAAAGAGAGGTTGTTGTAGGGTGAAGTGGGGAAGAGGTGGGAGGGGGCTAGAGTTAGAAGATGTAACCGGTTGCAAGGTAAAAGCAACAAGAGGCGAGCAGCCACCGCCCCCTGCAAGCCCATGGGGCGGGCATTCACGTGTGTGTGGATATGACCACCGCATTCCGCACATTGTTCTCCTCATCCTTGGCTGAGCGGCAGCCGTGCCAGCCATCGTCACATATAGCTCTCGCATCCTCACCACCGCACCCTCAACGCATAACCATCTGCCTCTCATCCGCATTTATAACAAAAAACCCTCATTCTGCAGTCAGAATACGCAACACCTAAAACACATCGTAACACAAATCGTAACTCTGAGTCATTACCGACAACACCCTAAAATACATCCCAACACAAATTGTAACTCTGAGTAATTAATGACAACACCTAAAAGACATCGTAACTCTGAGTCATTATTGACAACACGTAAAACACATCGTAACACAAATCGTAACTCTGAGTCATTACCGACAACACCCTAAAATACATCCCAACACAAATTGTAACTCTGAGTAATTAATGACAACACCTAAAACACATCGTAACTCTGAGTCATTATTGACAACACGTAAAACACATCGTAACACAAATCGTAACTCTGAGTCATTACCGACAACACCCTAAAATACATCCCAACACAAATTGTAACTCTGAGTAATTAATGACAACACCTAAAAGACATCGTAACTCTGAGTCATTATTGACAACACGTAAAACACATCGTAACACAAATCGTAATTCTTGAGACATTACTGACAACACCTAAAACACATCGTAACTCTTGAGACATTATTGACAACACCTAAAACACATCGTAACTCTTGAGTCATTATTGACAACACCTAAAACACATCGTAACACAAATCGTAACTCTTGAGACATTACTGACAATACCTAAAATACATCGTAACACAAATTGTTACTCTGAGTCATTATTGACACTATTTAAAATACATCGTAACACAAATCGTAACTCTGAGTCATTACTGACAACACCAAAAACACATAGTAACTCTGAGTCATTATTGACAACGCCTAAAACACATCGTAAAACAAATCGTACTCTGAGTCATTATTGACAACACTTAAAACACATCGTAACACAAATCGTCACTCTGAGTCATTATATATATACCACACAACAAAGACATGAACTATACAATAATGATACCCTGCATATATCATAAGATATATCAACACTTTTTTCGTTAGAAATACGATCCGAATAGGACAAATATAGTTCAATGTAGAAAAAGAAACATAGAGAAATTAAAAGCACACAGGTTTTTAAATAAAAAAACACCACGTTTTGAGCACAGAGTTATGTTTCAGGTAGATCTTCTCTAGTGGAATGTTGACAAGGATTCCACTGATTCCTCTAATTTTCGGTTTGAACCGTCTTCAAGAGAGATAAGACAGGGAAACCAAGCGCACTGGTCAGAAACGGTTGGAGACTAACAATGTTGCCGCATGCCCGTTCAGTCACAGAGAATATGGTAGACAGGAATAAATTTATAATTAAATTAAATTAGTGAAATATGAAAACATATTAAATACAAGAAAAAGTTGAGGAATGAACAGAGAAATTGATACATAAATAAAAGTACGGACTAATCTATGATAAAATAAAATAAAACTGAGAATACAAATAAAAATATTAAAGAAATAAAGTAACTTAGTTTATTTTTACCTTATTCTCTGTGGCAAGATACATCAAGCTATAGGCTGAGAAACATTCCGATCATCATGCAATACAGATATCGTACCTACTTTATACCAATAATAGATAATATATTTGCATAATATAGTGGTATACACTATATGGCATACACTATAAAAAAAGAGATACACTATACGATAATGATATCTTACTTACTATACTCGACAAATAGATACGCCACACAACAAATTTCACATTATATTTCCACTTTAAGAACTTGAAGTTATTTATAATAACATTTAAGCAATACCCCTTTGAAAGTTATATATAACCATTTCATAATCGTTTTTATTTGGTAATTTAAAACTAATAAATTCCGATGTAGTTGAAATTTAGTACAGATACTCTAGAATACATTTTACCCCTGTATTAATTCTTTATTATTTGAATTGTGTCCCGCTCATAAGTTTGGATACTAGTCATTACGTGGCATTTGCTCTGACTGAGAAATTATATAGCAAGTCTCCAGATAAAAAACAAACTTTATTTAAAAAAAAACACCACGTTTTGAACACAGAGTTAGTTATGTTTCAGGTAGATCTTCTTTAGTGGAATGTTGACAAGGATTCCACTGACAGTTCGCTAAAGTATATTTACCATAAGAAGAACACTGTGTGTTCGAAATGCGTTGTTTTCTTAATAGAATTGTGTTTTTTTTTGTAAAACTTTCCATCACTTGCTAGTTAAACAATTATTATTAGAAATAAGTTTATATATTTTTGTTCATTTCAATATGTGATAATGTTACCACTTTATTTCCTAGACGAATAAACAATAATAAGAATGGTGATATTCGGTGATTTAAGGCTAAAGAAAGGTTGATTACAAGAGTGAAGGGAAGTTGGGAGTGTTGTGATGAGACACTGGAAGCCGTCATTTGACGAAACGTCAGGAGGGCTCTGGAGGCTGATGACCGCGTGGTCTATGGCAGGCCGTCAGTGTCTCCCGGCTAATTACTCGACCCCCCCACCCTACCCATAAATCATCACTGCCCCATCGTCTTTGATTAACTGCCAACAACATCATAAATTCCTCACGCCTCAAAACCCTCTCACAAGTCTTCTTTCTTATTCTTCTTTTTTTTTTTCATAATACAAAATAAATTATCTTCATTTAATTGGATAAAAAATGACAGTTTCAAATGATGAATTGTTGACAAGATTGCTCGTGGGGGGGGGGGGGGATGCTCAACATAAACCTGGGGTTGGGTCACCGGTTATTCTTGATTCCGTGAACATACCTCAATAATTGTGTCTTCCCCCTCTCACCCGTCCTTCTTCTTTAATAACACAACCTGCCATTATTAAAACACTTCTGCTAATTAATTAAGACACGTAAATCTAAAAAGTCTGTTGATTTGATATAAATTTGAACATACTTATTTTTATCTAAACAATAGATGGAGAACGTTAACATTTCAAAGCGAGACAAAGAAACACTTTCATTCACTAATGCTTCAATCAGTCACTCTATGACAGGGGTTTTCAAGCTTTTTTCTATGCGGAACCCTTTTTGCTTCAGTAACTTTTCCAAGAACCCCAAATTCTAATGATTTTATACAATCATAATATAAATATTTTCATATACTTTTATAAATAGTATGTATATATTAAAAAATAATATTACTGCAATGTGTATTTTTCGAAGAAAAATTCAAAACCAAATATTTTAATTTTCATATCTTTCACAAGTAAATAACACATGAAACAGAATTATTAGCAACTTTAACACAAAGTTTATTTTGTAATCATTTTTGGTTTTATAGTTGAAAGTTTGATTCTCAAGGCAGACAGAGCATTAAGTCTACTTTGGTATTTAGTTTTTATGGCAGTATAAAAGGAAAAACCGGTTTTACATAAGTAGGTATTGGGAAGTGGCAGCAATGTGTGAACTGCTATTTTTGCAATAGAAGGACATTCGGGAATCAGATATCTGCAAAAACTGACTAGTGATTCATCCTAAATATGAATAACATTTTGGCCACTTCTACTTATGTGTATAAGCATTATTCGGTTTCATCATTCACAAGAAACACAGAATAAATCCACACCAACTAAAAAAAAAAAAAATTTAGGAAAAATTTTCTCTAAATATTTTTCACGGAACCCCAGACAATCCGTTAAGGAACTCCTGGGTTCCGCGGAACCCACTTTGGGAATCTCTGCTCTATAATATTTACTCAAAATTCAAAATTACAATAAAAGTCTACATCTAAAGTATTTTTATAATCAAAATAACACTTTTTGCACAATAGTGTTCGTCCTCACACTTATTTCTTTATAGTCAGATAACACAAGCTGTCTTATCACTAAAAGACGATAAACCTAAAGACAATAAGTTTTTTGAAACGTGTTATTTTGATTATAAAAATACTTTATGTGTATAAATTACTATAATTTCTAATATTAAAGGAACTCAGTTGTTTTTTCAAATAAAATTTCTAGAAGAGTTAAAATAAAAAAAACACGAATAAAACCTCTCCTTATTTTGTTTTTGCATGGTAAGTGCAATATAAAAGGTAAACTATACAATGGAGGACCTTAAAAATATTTTAGAAAAGAAATAAAGACATTTGTACATAGAGACTCACTAGACAATAGTTGTTTTTGTCTTTAGGAGAGGGAATCCTGAACGTTTCGTCCAACATGTTCACTACACCCAAAAAAAAAAATGGTATTTAATTCTGTATTAATCTAGCTGTAAAGATGTCTAAAAGCATAGAACTCCAACGTTTCGTTAATATTTGTAGGCATCTTCAAAGCTATATGAATACAGAATTAATTATCATTCTTTTTTCATTGTATGAAAGTACTTAAATGTATAGACGAAAGATGGTTGGTTTAAGGTGTTTTTGGGGCTTGTTTTAACTTTGGACTAAACCTTAAGAAAGTGAAAATACTATTGAATATGATCAAACTACAATATGAAATGAGAAAACAAGACAAAGATCTTTCAACCATAACAAGCGATATTCGTCAAGAGTCAAAAACCCAAATGAAAAACCGGTTTTCAGTTATTCAGTTCGTTTTTCAGTAGGGTTTCTGACTCTGACGAAGACCGCTTGTTGCGGCTGAAATATCTTAGTCTTGTTTTCCCATTTCATTTGTGGTTTGATCATTGATTGTTTTTCACGTTTTTATGTGAAACCTTTATATATATATATATATATATATATATATATATATATATATGAATAATAATCAAAATAACACTTGATATAATAGATGGATTAATTTACCACAATGAAAACAATTTTTTAAAACAATGCTCTAAGGCCTTTCGTTAATACATCTTCGGAGAGCAAGTGAACTAAAAAAACAATAAATACTTGCTAACTTGGCTGATTGAAATTTCCAGAATTGATGGTAACCCTGAATGTGTTTAATGATGAAGTCTTCATCTGTTTATTAAACAGATGAAGACTTCATCATTAAACACATTCAGGGTTGCCATCAATTCTGGAAATTTCAATCAGCCAAGTTAGCAAGTATTTATTGTTTTTTTAGTTCACTTGCTCTCCGAAGATGTATTAACGAAAGGCCTTAGAGCATTGTTTTAAAAAATTGTTTTCATTGTGGTAAATTAATCCATATATATATATATATATATATATATATATATATATATATATATATTATGAACTTTGAGAATGAAATTTAAGAAAAAAGTTGGATTTATTTATATGAGAGGACATTAGGAAGTGGAAAAAAAGAAGGGTGAAGGCGATTGTTTTGTGGTGATAAGGTTACCTGGACATTCCTTGATCTCTGGCTGCTTTATAAATAATCGAGAGAGACTGGCTCATAAAGGTATGTGGAGATGATATCTGGCGGGAGCAGCTTTAGCTTTGGGAGGAGGTGGCTAGCTAGCTAGCGCTGACAGATCCAAACGCACTTACCGCCTCATTGCTTCCTCCAAACATTATTCCATTTGACTCAACCATCATTAAAAATTCAAATCCTTTCAAATAATCCCTTTATTTTTTTTAAAAAAAATAATTTTTTTTGTAATATTGAAAAAAAGGAACAGAGCTGTGTTCGCAAGCCATAAGAATCAAAGGGACGTTCAGGCGTGAATTACTAAAAAAAAATTATAATCTCACTTCTTAAAATAATCAATCCCACATTAAACAATAATGACAAAATCAAAAAACCTCAGTCTTCAGCTAAAAAGATTTCATCAGTAGGTTAGGTTCGGTTGCAGTGGTAGTCCCACAAGGGAACACACGTAGGCCGAGCATTGCCCCTTTGTGATAACCCACAATGAAGATTGATTCTACAATGGGAGTCCTAACTCAAGTGTATTTAGAGTAGGGATATCTTAAACGAGTACCTGACATCGTACAGGCTTGGGACGGTTTAATGTCCTTCTCCGAGGGACGATGCGCTCAGATTTATTCACCTCCCGCATGAATAAATCCAAGGCCAGGTGGGGCTCGAACCCCGGTCCTATGAGTTAAGAGGCGACCACATAACCACTGAGCTAACCTGGCCCCTATTTCATCAGTAATAAATTTCCTTGAATTATACTTTTCATACTTTCATGAAAATCTGGGCTAATCTGACCCCTCCTCGGTAAGTATACTCTGCTAAAATTCTCAATAATAATTTATTTATTCACAAACTGAAAGACGTGAAATAAAAATCAATGTCTAAATAATAATAAGAAATTCAGAAATGTGACCAAGATCTTTGAAATAAAACTCTGTCTTCGTCAAAGTCTCACACAGTGGAGATCATTTGATATTGTTGAAACATCGTGGTCAAGTGTCCGTATTTCTGACTGTCTTCGGAGCAATTAACTTTTATCTTCCTAATGACGAGGCCACAGAAATATAAAAGTGAGTTTCTGTGATTTCTTTTATTTGTTTTGCTTTTTATAAATTTAGTTAACGTACAAAAAAAATTATGAAATAGCAAAAATTAAATTGATATATCTAAAATGTAACGATCTATTCATATATATACATAACTTTAAGTTACACAAAGCACGACACAGAAAAAAGAATAAAAAGAACACTTACAGAATGCAATATTTCGAACTGTTATTCGTCATCAGGAGTAAACTTGAAGAGAGAACGAAGTGAGAGAGATCTCCCCACGTCGTTGGGCGGAGCACGAATGATATATAACAGTTCAAAATTGAAGATAGCTAGCACACAAAGTAAAGAAATACACTTACAAACTGAAATTTTCGGGCAATTCGTCTTCAGGAGAAAAGAGAAAGGGAGACCAAGCACGTTGTAGACACAACGGCAAGTAACTAGTTTGGATCGTTTTTCCGTTTATTAAGTTATATATATATATATATATATATATATATATATATATATATATATATAACAATATTTCACAATAAACATTTGAAACAAAAATGAATATCTAAATCACAGTAGTGAAATCAGAAAATTAACTGAGACCAAAATAAGTGGTCTCCGTCACATATTGGTGATGTGACGTGTGACTATTAGTTGGACACTGACGAAGAACACTTCTGTTGGTTGAAAGATCTTAGAAAATTTTCTAATTTCCTTAGTATTGAGTATAAGTTGATTTTTTTTTACATTTTTATAATGAAATCTTATTTTATATATATACAAAATTTCACATAAACACGTGAAACATAGCACAACATGTAATACCTTGTGTGGAGCATGTTTAAATAATGAACTTAAAAAAAAACATGTGAAATAACATGAATCATCTAGATTGCCGACTAAAAATCGAACTTGTTACCTTCAGTAAACGCAATAAAGCTACCTATTAGCCTACACCAAACACCTCAACTTATATGTAACTTCTAAGTTATATGTAGTTTGTATACGTCAAAAGTTGAATGACCACATATAACAACACAACTATGAACTATTATTTAACATATATTTCATTGGTCTATATATTTGGAAAAATAAATAGACCTCTTTGAGTATGAAACTCGTAATTCTATTTCCTGTCGACTAATTTAATTTAAAACTTACTGCGTTTGCATGACTAGGGGGATGTTGTCGATGGTGTCTCACCTGAAAAAGAAAACAACAGTTCAGTTATTATATGTGATTTCAATTCCAACGTAGTGCAATCAGTTATTATGTTGTATTTACTCATTGTAGGGTAAAAAGCTAATGAAATTGTCTCCACATATAAAAATTTAACCGTATAAACAACGCGTTTCAAACACGTGTTCTTCTTTAAGCATTGACTAAAAAATACAATATCATCAGACAGTTATCAATAGTACAAAAGTAAATATAGCACAAAATAAAAATAATATAACATTAAATAAGGAAGAGGTACGAACATACGAGTGAGTGTCTGTGGTACAACTGACTGGGAATAGGATGGAAGTGGGTGAGGGTATGGAGCAGTGTTTCCCAAAGTGGGCGGTGTTTTGATATCGGGGGGCGGTAATGCAAAAAGGAGCAGGGATTCTATTTCCATAAATTTAAAATGTTCATGCAATATAATTTCTAAATTTAAGTGAAAACACGACATTAAACTTCTAGGAAACAGTTTCTTAAAATTATTTGTTTTGGTTTTGATAATTCATTTTTATGTTAAAATTATATTCTCACCTAAGTTTCTTTTATTGTGTATTAATTCTTTTGCATAAATATACTATGAAACAATATATCTATTGTATTCTAAATAAAGAGCAGTGTTTCCCAAAGTGGGCGGTGTTTTGATATCGGGGGGCGGTAATGCAAAAAGGAGCAGGGATTCTATTTCCATAAATTTAAAATGTTCATGCAATATAATTTCCAAATTTAAGTGAAAACACGACATTAAACTTCTAGGAAACAGTTTCTTAAAATTATTTGTTTTGGTTTTGATAATTCATTTTTATGTTAAAATTATATTCTCACCTAAGTTTCTTTTATTGTGTATTAATTCTTTTGCATAAATATACTATGAAACAATATATCTATTGTATTCTAAATAAATATTCGGTTAGTAATTATTTTAATTTAATTATTAAAATGTTACTCATTTGGTTATTTAGTCTAGGAATCTGATTATTATTCAAGGTTGTTGAGTTATAGGTTTATGGACCAAAGGGGGCGGTCACTCGAAAAAGTTTGGGAAACACTGGTATAGAGGTACATCTCTTTCATATTGGAAGGCAGGTACATTTCTTTATTTTTTTTTTCTTAAAGGTTAGGTCAGTTGTACCACAGACACTCACCCTTAGGCTCGTACTCTCTTCTTTATTTTATTACCTGCCCATCAATTTCTGTACCAATAGTTACCAAGACAGGTCCAGGAAAACTGAAAAGTCCGAAAATTGGTAACATGGTAAGTAATGATGGATAGGGTAGGTATATGAGAAGGGAGGATAGATCCTCTGCCCCACATTGCCTTAAATCAGCATCACAATCATAATCATCAAATACAGGTATATAAAGTTAGCTTATGTTTATCATACATTAAAATACATAATATTTATATTGTTCATACATAAATTGTTTGTATAATTTGATTAAAATAACGAAATTGGAGTAGACTAGGCAGCATTGTGAATTACTAAAACCAAAAAAATTTTGACAAAAAATTAAAAAGAAAATTAAAAATATTAGAAACAAACTTGAACCCAACTGTCAGATAAAATATGAATGTCCTGAGGTAATATTATAAACAAACATGTCTTTCATTAATTTTATTTTATGTTAAGTAAATAAATTGAATATTTCAATTTACAAGTTTTGTTTGCTTTAAATATATTTGATTGTGTATATAACTTGAATTGATGTTTTATTTAAATATGTAATAAAGTAAATTACTTTTTATTTTACTTTTAAATGCTTTTTATTTTTTGCTAAATTTACTTACTGTGTGTATATCTTAAATCATGTTAAGAATACTATATCAAAAGCTTGGGTCATAGAAGAATCTGTTTCCGTGCCTTAATAACAAGAAACAATAATTAACATTATCCCTGACAATCATGTTCAGTGAATTTATTTCAATATCTATTGTGAGAGTGGTGATTATGTACTATATATAAATGTAACAAAAAAAATGCATTTAATATTTTTGTAATATAAACACTACTAATAAAATAAAGGCATAGAGCAAGAGTAGCCCAGAGGCTTGCCTACTCGCAAGTGACACAAAGGGTTTATATTTATAATATAAATAAATATTTATATATTATATATAAATAAATAAATATAATAAATAAATATTATTTATAAATATAAAGTATATAATACATTATAATATTTATAATATTATATTAATAATATAAAATATTATAATGCCTAATGCAGGTGTTGAGATTAAAACAAAAAAAAAATAAACAACACTTCAGTTTGGAATTAATGAAGATTTACTGTTTAGTTTATTCGGAATACAACAATGATTCTATAGCAGTGAAGACAAGAGAAGCCGGTTGAACGAAAGAAAATCCTTTCTGCTTTATTTTCTAAAAAAAAGAAACCTTGTTATTGTTTATTCATCCGAGAAAATTCATCCAGAATTCGCAATGTTTTATTCAACTGTTACTTACAAAGTTCTTTGTAAACCCAAAGCTATTCTAATTAAAACAATGAATTTATAATTAGGGATTTGTTCTTTTTTTTTTTAGAAAATTAAATGAAACTTTTGAATAACTGTTTTGAATCAATAACATGTTTTCATGTTAGGTAGAGTATTAAGTCTCCACAGGAAAAAGTTTATTACAAGAAACTAAACAATGCGTTTCGAACACTTGGTGTTCTTCTTCAAGTTACATCTGCTTTGCTGGGGTGGTTGTTCGGGAGGTGAGACCAAGCAAGGACTGGTCTCACCAGCTTGGACCTTCGTCCGTCCTTACTTGGTCTCACCTCACCCCAGCAGAGCAGATATAACCTGAAGAAGAACATCAAGTGTTCGAAACGCGTTCTTTAGTTTCTTATAATAATTTTTTTTGTGTAGAGACTTAATACATTTCCTAACATGAATAAATACGATACTATGACAGATCGCACAATTAATGAACATGTTTTCATGAAAAAAAAAAATTGAATCACTCGTTTCTTGGACAGTGTTGTCATAAGCAGGAAAAAAAACATTACCCCAAGAGGGAAAGTTACATAATAGTGAATGGTGGGGAGGGAGGGGGGCACAGTTTGACTGATGACTAACAGATTTCACACATTATAACAGAAATGAAAAGAAACGCCTCATAAAAGAACCGCAACAGATATGAAAAAACTAATTCGCATGCATTTTTTCTCTCACTCAGTCGTAACTATATTTTGGATCTTAAATATTTTCAATAACTATGAAAAATAAATTTATAATTTATTCCAAAAGAGGTATTTTATTACTTCGTACTAATATGTAATACATATAATAAACTTATTACTATAACTGTAAAATTGAATATTTCCTATGTTGAAATATTGCTTTACATAAATCAACTAAAACTTTCTGTAGAATCTCTCCTTCAGACTTATGAATAGTTATGGCAAATGCTAACTGAATTAGAAATAGAATCAAATTTCTTAAAAAAGAAATGTCGCCTTCTTTAGATAAAACAAATTTCAATTCGTGGAATTAAAACTATTTCCCCTTGAAATCGTGATGTTATAATTTTACAAACAATGACTTTATATATTTTTAATAAGAAATCACATGTTTATTTAATAAGCTTTTAACAAACAAAAGTCAACTGTCATATTAAATATTAAAACTGCATATGGACATACGTCTTTTTCCAAAAATAAGACACTGACTTACTTTATTATCAGGTCAAAATCCATGCTAGGGCTTATTCTCGGGGGAGGGCTTCAAGTATATTAAGTAGGATTTACATATTTTTGTTTAATATTTATTTTTATACAAAAATTTAAATTTATTCGAGTACAGTCATGTAATCTGCTGGAACATCGTCATAAATTATCAAAAATTTGAATTCTGTTCTGATTTTCCTCCAAATCTATTTCCTGTAGAATCATTGGTCTGAATCTCTCATGTCTTGCAATTTAGCTGTGGTTAAATTAATACTTCTTGTCTAAGTAGCCTGCTTGAAACGAACTTTAGGGTAAACAAGGAATTCCTTGGAATATTTTTTTCCAAAGAATTCTCTGGAATATTACAACAGCTAGAGATACCTACTGCATTCAACAGCAATTTTTTAACGAATTATATTTTTCACATAATCTTAACTAGGGCCTATTTTCAGGGTAGGGCTTATAGTCCAAAACGTCCCGAAAATCACGCTAGGACTTATTTGCAGGGGATGTCTTATTTTCGGAAAAAGACGGTAATATTAAATCCGAATTAAATGCTCCGAGGGGGGGGGGGGAGTACTACCTCCGGGAATGAAAGACTAATAAACATCTCCCATTTAGATATTTATACTAAGCCTAAATGGGAAATTATATATTATATACCCAACAAGTTTAATATTGTGTTTACATTTAGTAAAGTTGAGTGTAGGCCACACCAGTTTTATTATTAGTGTGTTTTTCTCATATTAAGAGAAAGAAAAGTTATTTTTTAAAAAAAAACCCTAGAATGCCATAAGATTTCAAGTATAAAAATTATAACAGACCAAAAACATAAAACACGTCAAACATAATTCAAAATTGAAAAAATTCTTTGAAAAATAATAAATGAAATTATTCTACATTTTAAACTAACAATTATCTCAAACGACAATTTTTCTCATATTTTTGAAAAAAATAGAAATATTTCCATGTTTTAAATGAAATACTTTGTCTTAAATCATCAATTTAGAACGTCAGATAAACTATGTAAGAGATCCACTGACTATTGAAACAAAAGCCATGTTCTCCTGTAAGACATCATTGCGTAACACGAAATCAATACTTTCGGATTCCAGAAATGGTATTTCTGCTGTAGTTATACGAGGGATATTATATGCAACAGTGGTTTGATAAACAAAATAAGCGTGTATATTGATTAGTGAATCAATAACTCTCTGTACTATCTACAGGAATGAAAGACTAATAAACCTCTCCCATTTAGACATTCATATTATACCTAGATGGGACATTATATATTATATACCCAAGAAGAATGATATTATGTTTATTTATAGTAAAGTTGAGTGTAGGCCACTCCAGATTTTTTTGTTTAATTGATGGTCATAAAACAGTGGTCAAAAAGAACCAGGAAACTACAACCATATTTCTTAATTACTAAGTAATGGACTAAATATTTTACTTAGGTTTTCTGTATCCGTTTTTTTATTGAAAGTATTATTGGTTATTCGAATGTGAATCATTTCTTTCATAAATCTCTTATTTTTATTATTTTCATAGTCCATAATCTTCGTGACATCTAGGTTAAAGTCATGACTATTGTTCATTGAATGATGGGCTAAAGCACAAAATGTTTTCTTTGATTTAATGTCATATTATGTAGAGCTAACCTATCTATGAAATATGGTTGTAGTTTCATGGTTTTTTTTTTATATAGTTTTAATGAGTTTTTTCTTAGGGTAGTTTTGAGTTATCAAGTCTGATATAGAAGGTTCGAAAAACGGTCACTGCAGCAGCACACTACCTGATTTGAAGACAAACTGTTATATAGTTGTTTCCTTACAATAGAAAAATACCAAGGTAATTATGTATATTAATTAAATCATGTAATATAATTACTTTTCATGTAATTGTAATTAAATTCTCTATTGATGTATTTATGTATCTCTATTGATGAAAATGTCTAGAAATATAGACGAAACGTCAGCTTAAAGATGTTCTATTATTGAAGATAAACCAAACCTTGATAGAAAGAAAAATAGTGTTAAATATATTTGGTCCAGATAAGGAAAGCATTCAATATATATATATTGTTAAATAACGCCCCATATTTGGCTTGTATCTGTTTCTTACATATTTCTCCAGTTTCCGGAATTCCTTCCTCGTCTCTTTATTAAAATTATAAAACTTATCACCAATATTGTTAGTCGACATGTTTTGAATGTACCACATTCATCATCAGGACAATAATGAGGATAATTGTCATAATTATTCTAATATTGTCATATAATCATTCTCATATAAGGGGCGTTATTTAATAATATATATATATGTACAGGGGGCAGCACTTGGTAATTGCCGGGTTGATTACTTGCCGTTGATCATATATATATGAGTTAGCTTCAGCTACTCAAAGGGATTACTTCTGCCCGATGACGACAAATGTCAAAATATCGTTGTGAGTCTTTTTTGTGTGTGTTTTTATTTGTTTTTCTCTTTCCTGTGTAAAGTATATATATATACATACAATGAGTAGCAGTTTGCTTCTTCAGTACGCGAGTACTTCGCACTTCTTCCCGATGACTATAGTGTCGAAATATCGAAGTGAGTTCTGTAGTGACTTTCTGTGTTCTTTCGTATGTGTTAAAGTTTTTATATATACGTTTCATGGTAAATCACAAACACAGAACAAAGGAACAAACACACTTACTGTTTCTAATTTTTGGTTGAACCCGAAATTAGAGACAGAGTGAGTTTGTTCCTTTGTTCTGTGTTTGTGATTTACCGTGAAACGTTTGTTGTTCTTTTGGATCGTTTTCGTGTTTACAAAGTGTTTATATATATATAATAGTAAGACTTTGAATGTTATAGGTAAAAGGAGAAAGACAAGACTGGAGGGAGAGTGAGGTTGATTAAAGGATAATGAGGTGAGGCGGGGAGGAGCTGGGTGTATATGGTTGTTTGGCCGGAGGCTGAAGGAGAGAAGGCCGCAGTGGCGGAGGCTAGGTGTGTGGCGGACTTGTAAACCGGTTAGAAGAGAGGCTGCTCTTCCCCTGCTGCTCGTCTAACATCATCATAGAGGCGCAAAGAAAAACCGAACTTTACCGACTTGCAGTGCAAAGCTCCGCATCACCGCATCCGTCAATCTACAACACCCGGTGTAGTGGCCAGTGTAAAACATGCCATCAACCTTTTACCCTTAAAGCACAGTTTTCCATCATTCAATGAACAATAGTCATAACTTTAACTTAGATGTCACAAAGAGATTATAGACTATAAAAATAAGAGGCTTATAAAAGAAATGATTCAAATTCAAAAAACCAAAAATGCTTGCAATGAAAAAACGGATACAGAGAAATATGGTTATAGTTTCCTGGTTCTTTTTTGAACACTGTTTTGTGACCATCAATTTAAAAAATTTAAAAAAAAATCTGGAGTGGCATACACTCAACTTTATAATAATACTAAGATCTTTCAACCGTAACAAGCGGTCTTAGTCAGAGTCAAAAACCCAACTTAAACTTTTTTCAACGCGGAACCGTTTTTGCTTCAGTAATTTTCCCGGGAACCCCCAGTTTCTATTTTTATACAATCATAATATGAATAATTTCACATGCCTCTATAAATAGTATATATATGTTAAAAAAAAATTAAAAAGTAATATAACTGCAATGTGTATTTCTCAAATAAAAATTCAAATCTAAAAGATTTTAATTTTCATATTTTCCCCAAGTACATAACACATAAAACAGAATTACCAGCAATTTTAACACAAACTTTATTTTGTAACCATTTTTGTCTTTATAGTTGAGAGTTTGATTCTCAACTCAGCAGCAACATTGAGTCTACTTGAGTATTTAGTTTTTATGGCAGTATGAAAGGAAAATCTAGTTTTACCTAAGTAGGTAGTGGGAAATGGCAGCAATATGTCAAATGCTATTTTTACAATAGCAGGAAATTTGGTAATCAGATATCTTCAAAAACTGACAAGTGATTCATCCCAAATATGAATCAAATTTTGATTACTTCTACTTACGAGTATAAGTAGAATATACGAGTATACTATATCAATATTATTCACATGTAATATAAAAAATGGAGCATTTGAAAATATTGCAATAAACTCCATCCAAGTAGGAGTCCTACTTTGGAGGGAAAAAAGTAGATATACACATTATTCGGTTTCATAATTCACAAAAAACACTGAATAAATCCATACCCAGTAAAAAAAAAATTAAGTAAATGTTTTTTCTAAATGTTTTTGTTGGAACTCCAGACAGTTCGTTAAGGAACCCCTGGATTCCGTGGAACCCACTTTGGTACCTCAGCCTTAAAGGAACAGCCACCAAACATATTGTTATTTTTGTTAAAATATCTCTCACGAAACAGATAAGAAGACGTACCCTGAAAAAGATCATTAAGCCTTCGAAACCAGTCAAACTAATACATACTAAGCAGCTACTATTGCTTGACTTTTTGACCATAAACTAGTCAGAAACTCAAGTCTCTTATATGACATTTCAAATTTTTTTTAATTTCAGGGCTACAAGAAAAAATATAATCTACTAACTGACCCTGCAAACTTCGTATTGCCAACTGTTAGTCAATGTTGTGTTACCTTTAACTAAGCTTAATTTGGTATTTAATTCTTAGATAATAGCTAACCCAACAGCCGCTGTCCTGCCTTTTCTATAAGTTTAACTTATAGAATAATATAATACTTTAATATAAGTATTAACTTTACTATAATTAATTATAATATCAAACTCGTTAACAGCCAACTTATGTTTTGGTTGATTAGTCAAACAATTGTTCAACAACCATCCATCACACCAAGGAATGCATCAGAACATATATGTTTGATTGGGGTTATTTTTTTACATTTAACAATTTTATTGTTCTAACATATCATCTTAACTCATTAAAACATTTCAATTATTTTTAAATAAACCCCTAAATAACAATTTTATTTCACTTAAAAACTGTCCAAGTCAATTAAAACAAAGTAAATAAATGCAAACAAATCCGACCAGTAGGGTAGGTGATTCATTATTGCGAAATCTTTTTATATGTATATAACGTCATCAAGAAATTGATCAAAATAGAAAGACTAATGTTTCAGGGTAAACCATAAGTAAACGGTAAATATATAAACACACTGTTTCCAGTTTTAGCAATCTTTAAAACGAATATTAGAACCAGTAAGTGTGTTTCTCTAAACACTGTTTACCTTAGTTTATCTTGAAACATATAAATATATATGTGGCATGTACCTCGTGCTAATATTTGCAAATATATTTATATATGAATATCTTAGATACTGTATTTATTTTCTCGGTGGGGAGTTGGGTACCGGGTAAGTTGTTTGTGCAGGTTAGTTTACTTGGGAGAGGTTTCATCGCCCAAGCACACATCGACCTAGTACATTACCTCTAATAATAAATATTGTGTTCCATTTTTATCAATTCTGCTTGCAAACACCCACATATCATCACTTGTTTATCCCAACTTCTTATCAAATGATGAACAATTATTCAATTGTGCATTGGTTACTTGTAAATCTTAGCTTAATGGCAACCACTATTAAATTAATTGCTTACATTTTAATAAATATAGTAAATAAATAATATATTTATATATTAAGTATATAATATTCAATATCAATATTATATATAAATATATATACTACTACATTATATATTATAATAATTAAATTAAAAATTAAAATAATATACTTAAAATAAACTGTGACACATACAAAGGAACGTAAGAAAGGGCTCTCTTTTCAATATTTCGACCGTTATATCGGTCGTCCTCAGGAGAAGAAATGAATTGACGGAGGGACGACAGTCAACTAATGAACTGTAAAGTCTAGAGTTCTTTAAAGAACTCTGTTAAGAGTGCTTCTAAAGGAGTGCTGCCGCGAAGAACAAATAAAAATTAAACCAAGGAGTCAATTATTTTTGATTATTTATTTCTTATTATTTTAATATTTATTTATATTTTATTTTCTCCTAAAATAATGTATACATGTATACATGCATGTCTCCTACAACCATATACGCTTGTAAACAGACATGGTTGTTATCTATGAAGAAACGTTTAATAAAGTTAATGTTATTAATTACTATTGGTTAATACTACAATTAATAAAAATTAATTAGTTTACTATATTACCATTAATTATTACATATTACTAATAATAAATTAAACGTTTCACGCTAAATCACAGACACAGAACAAAGGAACAAACATACCTACTGTCTCTAATTTTCGGTTGATCCGTTATAAGGAGAGTTGAGAAAGGGACACCAAGCATTCTTGCGAAGCGACGGTTGGAGACCAACAGTGTTGTCACACACGTACCCGGTTCAAGTAAGGTAAGAGAAATTAACTAGGAATAAGCGAAGATCTAACAAATAGAAAGTGAAAATAAAGAAAATTAGGAAATATAAATAATAATTCTCATTCAAATAAATAATATTCTCATCATCTTCATTATTGTTATTATTATTATTAACATTATCATTATTATTATTTAAATATTTATTATTTATATTCCTGGATCTTTTGTTTCAGTTATTTTAATCTTAATTTTCTTCATTATTATCTTTTAAGTTTTTATTATTTCTATTTCCTAATTTTCTTCATTTTCACTTTCTATTTCTTAGCTCTTCGCTTATTCCTAGTTAATTTTTCTTACCTTACTTGAACCTGGCACGAGTGTGACAACACTGTTGGTCCTCAACCATCGCCTCACAAGTGCGCTTTAGTGTCCCTATCTCAACTCTCCTGATGACAGTTCAACCGAAAATTAGAAACACTATTCTGCGTCTGTGATTTACTGTCAAACATTTGTTGTCCTTTTGAATCGTTTTCTTGTTCACAATGTTCAGTCATAATAAATTAATTACTATAGATATTGTCATTCCCATTGAAGATAACTTGCGTCGTTGGATTAAAGTAAGTAAGTATTCATGATTTACATTTAAATATATCATTAAGTTGTAGATTTAAGTTGGTGTTCACCATGATCAAATCCTCAAAGACTCGGCTAAATACATGAGCCCAGCACAAAGCTATACAAAAGACCTTACATTGCTTCCCTCACTGTACTCTCCAGTTTGCTTGTATTTAAATTAGTAATCTTTCATATTTTAATTTTGAAATTATTAACAATTCTATTTTGTTTCACTATTCTTAAACAATAATAAAGGAAAATCTATTGAATATTTACTATCAACATATACTTTGAATGGTTTTAAACCAGTGGTGGGATTCAAATTTTTAAAAACCGGTTCGTGCGAACCGGTGTTTAAAATATTATGAGTTCGGAAACCAAAATTATATTTTTATATAATACCTTAATTGAAAGAAAATACGTTTTACTTAAAATTTAGTCTCTTTCTCTTTCTCTTTCTCTCAAAGTAAGAGTGTGCGTTTGTTTTTAATTTAACTTTAGAAACAAACTAATATGTTTCTAATTTGATTTCATATAATATAGTATTGGATAAACGGCAAACAGTTTTCGGACAGTCATCAAACCAAGTGCTTGATGACTAACCACCTCTAACCACAAGAAATGTTACTTAACTTTGTTTATCAAATGGTAAACACTGCATACCATGTAGGCGTTGGTCTTGGGGAAGTCCTTTGAATATTGGAACTTCACTATTTAGAAAACAAAAATCTAGTACAGTAGTACCGCGAGATACGACTGCTTCTTCTTACGAATTATTCGAGATAAGGCCAAAAATGTCGTGAAAATCTTGTTCTAAATACGACGTAATGTTCATCTTACGACGTAAAATCTGAGTCGCCGAGAAAGAATTTTCTCGAAACTTCTGGAACGTTCTAGAAGCTTCTGAGACCGTAAACAAACATGGCAAACTCTGCACGACAAAATTAAGCACCAGACGTGACCTACACTACCGTACGTATACGTACGCTAGCGGGAGACACCCGCGTTCCAAAATCTTGCATCTAAAAACCACCCACATACCAAAATCATGCACCTGAAACTCTGTTTTTATACATTAATTCATTATTTATTCAATTCTTTTGTATTTGCATAGTTAAATGCTTGTTTTTTTAGTGTACTTTTGTTAGTTTTATAACGTAAAATAGGAAATTATATACGGGTTTTGGGCCGTGGAACCAATTAATTTTTTTTCCATTAATTCTTATGGTAATTATATGTTCGTGATACGAATTTTTTAAGATACGACGGGGGTTCTGGAACCAATTAAATTCGTATCTCGAGGTACTACTGTATATGAGGCCACACAGACTTTAGTCACCTGACGATAGGAATAGCAGTTTTGTTTACAGTAGTGCTAGTTGTAGTGATGCTCGTACTTTTGGCACTTACTTTATCAAATAAACGTTCTTTCTCTCTCTCTCTCCCTCTCTCTCTCTCTCTCCCTCCCTCCTCACTCTCTCCCTCTCTCCCCCTCTCTCTCTTTCTCTCTCTCTCTCTCACTCTCCACTTTTAAAAGTTCAAATATTATAAATACAAAACTTTTAGGAACATTCCATGCATAAACAATATATGAAATATTCATAATGTTCAACATTGAACAAGTTACTGAAATAGAGCAGAGCATTTCAATGTTATTTTCACATTTTATGAACAAGTAAACTGTATCAACTATCCAAATCAAAATGTCATAGAAAAATATCCACTAGATAGTAGTAAAAACCTTGTTAATTTCATTCAAAGTATTACAATAAGTCATAGAATATATAAAAAGTAAAAAAGCAAATTATGCAAATAAGCATTCTAAATCTGAAATGGTATAATTTGTGATTTATAAAAATAAGTTAATTTTTATAGGGTTTTGATTCAATTCTTAAAAGGTTTTCATTTTCCATTATTATTAAGTGTAACCTATTGGAAATGCTTCAACACTCTACTCATCTTTGATATTGAACTCGTTTTTGTCTAGTTTGGATCGTGTTTGCGTTTATTATGTGAATATATAATTATATGTATATACATTAAAAGTAACTAGCCAGAATGACAGTGATATTAAATTAAATTCTGTAAGATGTTTGTTATAAAATGAAAACCCCCGTTATTTTTTATACATTGTACACACAAATAAAGCAAGTTTTAGTGCTGAGCTTCCTATCCCGTTTCAGGGATAGCAGGATATTAAATATCAATTTAGTGATTGTTGCTCTTTTACTTTATGAGATTTCATATATATATATATATATATATATATATACAAAGATTTACAGATACATGGACTAATTTACAAACTAAACTTATTTCATTGGACTCAGGAGATATCAAAACATGTATTTCTGTTGAAAACTCGATTTCGAAATTTTGACTCCATTTTATTATCTCTCTATATTTCATACAGAGAGAATATATCAAAATAAGAATTGAATAACAGTTTTTATAAACATCACTTAATTTATATAAAAAGAAATTGGCACTATTTCTTTATTAAAATTATTAATAAACCTTCTTTATTAGAATATCGTAATACTATTTTATTATAAAATGAAGTAAATGACATTTTCCGACTATGTATAAGTTGAAATGAGATGGAAAACTTATTAAGATATATATTCCCATGCTCCCTTTCATCCTGCATTATTTATTATATGTTAGCAAAATGCAGCAGAAAACATGTCCCTATCCTGACATATTTCAAAATATTATGCAATTTCATTCAGGTCATACTATAACAATTATATAACACTTTTTCATCCTTATAAATTAATTTAGTATTTTATATTATATATATGCATATATATATATATATAAATATATATATATTACATATAAGAATCGGTCCACAAGGACATAAAACTTTAAATTACACAAAGCACGACACAGAAAAAAGAATAAAAAGAACACTTACAGAATTGAATATTTCGAACTGTTGTTTGTCATCAGGAGTAGACTAGAATGGAGGACGAAGTGAAAGAGATCTCCCCACGTCGAAGAACGGAGCGCGAATGAAGCAATAAAGAGTCCTCTCACTTCTTCCTCTCTTCCAGTCTACTTCTGATGACGAACAACAGTTCAAAATATTGAGAATTCTGTAAGTGTATTTTTATTCCTTTTTCTGTGTCGTGCTTTGTGCAATTTAAAGTTATATATATGTAATAGTTCAAAACTGAAGATAGGTAGCAGACAAAATAAAGAAACACACTTACAAACTAATACAAACACTAATACTTATTATAAGTAAGTATTAATACTTATTACTAATACTTAGAAATACTTACAAAATAAGTTATATATATATAAAGATTTCACATAAACACGTGAAATAACAATCAATGATCAAACCACAATATATATATAAAAAGATTTCACATAAACAAATGAAATAACAATCAATAATTAAACCACAATATGAAATGGGAAAACAAGACTAAGATATTTCAACCGTAACAAGCGGTCTTCGTCAGAGTCAAAACCAAATGCTGACGAAGACAGCTTGTTACGGTCGAAAACCTAACTTGTTTTGTCTGACAACATAAGTCTTGTTTTCCCATTTCATATTGTGGTTTAACATTTACAGATATATGTATATCACTTTTTATTCATGAATGTACGATCTGAAATAGACAAAATGAAAATCAATGTAGATAAACAAACATAGAGAAATTAAATCACACTCTTACAGTGTCTAATTTTTCTCCGTCTTCAGGAGAGATAACAGAGAGGGAAACTAAGTGCGTTGGTGCAGAGGCGATTGGAACAGGTTTGGTCCAGCATTAAATAACACTAAAAAAAACACCTTATGACATCATTTCGCCTAAATTTCTTATGATATAACAGAAGAAAATACTGTAGAATATATATGTTTGAGATAAGAGAACTTCGAATATCATTTATCAAACGACTAAAAGAAAAAAAACGTAGAAACAACAACAAAGCTTACTTTAATATTTCGACCTCGTCGTTATGAGGAGAAGGTGGTAAAAACAAGAGCTCTTCTTTCATAGTAAACAGCAAATTGTTTGTCTGCCAAGAAGACTTCTTTTTCTTCTTCTTCTCCTGATTACATCGAAATCGAAATATTGAAATGATGTTTGTTGTTTCTGTATGCCTTTCCTTTCAGTGTTCAAAATCCACTAAACGAGTATATTTATAATTTAATTTAAGGTAAAATCTCTGATGACATATATTGAAAGGCCTCAGAGCATGTATTTCCATTGTTTTTCTTTTTTCCATTGTGGTTTAAGCTTTATTTATATATATGTATATATTTAAAAAAAATGAATGTTCGATTTCACATTATTTAATTTGTTAGAAAATGTTTCTAATTTTCTAAAACTCTTTTTTAAATCCGTTATATTACGAATATATATATATATATATATATATATATATATATGATCAAACCACAATAAGAAATGGGAAAACAATACTAAGATCTTTCAACTGTAACAAGCGGTCTTGTTTTTCCATTTCTTATTGTGGTTTGATCATTGATTGTTATTTCACGTTTATGTGAAACCTTTATACATATATATATATATAAGCGGTCTTCGTCAGAGTCAAAAACCCAGTTTGGTTTTTGACTCTGATGAAGACCGCTTGTTACAGTTGAAAGATCTTAGTCTTGTTTTTCCATTTTCTTATTGTGGTTTGATCATTGATTTGTTATTTCACGTGTTTATGTGAAATCTTTATATATATATAGTAAAATTTGAAAGCAGTCCTTCCATTAAACATATTTAATTAAATAATGGACCCTATTATTTAATATAGCCAATTATTATAATCGCTCTCTCTTCCCCCCTCCCTCCCTCCTTTCCCAAAATTGATTCCTCAGCGCTGAAATGTTAAACAATTCATGTTTCCGCCTTATATTTGTCCCAGAACCATGTCTAACAGCCATTCTTAAACACCTTTAGTAATTTATTGATCCGTTGAAGAAGAAAGTTGTCGTTTACTTACAGCTATTTAGCACATCATTGAGTACCGTGAATGGTTATCTAAACTTGTTATCAATGCCCTAGAAAGTCACTTCCCGTAACAGCAATTACAAGCACTTTTGCAGTGTTCAAGCAAAATATTCGACAATTCACAACTTCGAAATATATATATATCTGCTCAAAAACGGAGAAAAACAACACAGAGAGAAAGAGACACACTTACAAACTCAAATTTTCGGATGATCCGTCTTCAGGAGAAAAGAGAATGGGTGACCAAGCACGCCGGAAACACAACTTGGGTTATGTTTCCTGCCGTTGTGTTTTCCGGCGTGCTTGGTCGGTCGCCCTTTCTCTTTTCTCCTAAAGACGGATCATCCGAAAATTTGAGTTTGTAATTGTGTCTCTTTCTCTGTGTGTTGCTTTTCTTCGTTTTTGAGCTGATTTGCGTCCAGTTATGATGGTTTTTTTCGAATTTTGAGTGATATATATATATCATGTCTTGTTTTCCCATTTTCTTATTGTGGTTTGATCATTGATTGTTATTTCATTGTTTATGTGAAATAACAATCAATGATCAAACCACAATAAGAAATGGGAAAACAAGACTAAGATCTTTCAGTCAAAACCCTGACTGAGCGTCAGTTGGGTTTTTGACTCTG
Source organism: Hermatobates lingyangjiaoensis (assembly GCA_026182355.1). Taxonomy (NCBI): domain Eukaryota; kingdom Metazoa; phylum Arthropoda; class Insecta; order Hemiptera; family Hermatobatidae; genus Hermatobates; species Hermatobates lingyangjiaoensis. Next base: position 78,794 of record JAPFBL010000213.1, on the reverse strand, counting down.
ACGAAGACTGCTTGTTATGGTTAAAAGATCTTAGTCTTGTTTTCCCATTTCTTATTGTGGTTTGAATATATATATATATATATATATATATATACAATAACAACTCATTGTAATAAACACAAGAAAGAAAAATGAACATTTAAACCACAGAAAAAAAATTAAAAAAATTCTAATATCTAAGATTTTTAAAGACCACAAAGATGTGGTCTTCGTCAGAGTCCAACTGATACTGAAACGATCTCTATCTCTTTCAGTATCTGGATTCATATGTCCAGAATATACAGTATTCTTGTTATTTTTTTTCATGGTTCTGTCGAATTTAGATATATTTCAACATCTTAAGCGAATGTTTCGTCCATATTTGTTGATATCAACAATAAATTAGGTATACATTGCATATCTAATATCATAGGTATTGGCATGGTAATGCCATGTAATAATGTAAATTAATTACATAATGTAATGAATTATGTAAATAATTGTGTAAACAGTATCAATGATTGCATAATTAAATCAATGACTTAGCCCTAAGGATGTCTAAAATAATGTTTCGTCTAACGTCATAAGGTTATGAAATTTATTTAACCTAGACTAAACTTGATGAACTAGAAAGTTATAATGTACAAACATCTTAAATATTTACTATTAGTAGTTTAAAAAAATACTGTCAATTTTGCACACATACGGACACACAAGTAAAATTAAATTCCTACAATCACAAATTATTAATTAAAATAATAACTAATTAATAATAACGAATATTAAAAATTATTATTATTTATTATTATTATTATTTTTTATTATTATTATTTTAAAAATTATAAATTACTTAAAATCGTAAAGTTTATGTTTTGTAAATAAGCAGATTTCTATGAAATCGTAAAAAGTAAGTTTTTTTTCAGTTAAAATACTTTATAAGAAATGTAATATTGGTGATGAGGATGTAATTGCAACTCATGGTTAACATGAACATGAATTGTGTGTTTATAGATCTTTCATTTACTGGGATATCCTGCGCACACAAACACACACATACACACACGCGCACACGCACTCACACAGACGTGCATACACAACACAAACACACACACACACACACACACACACACACACAATACAACCACAAACGCGCGGGGTCGTATGCACATTCACAGATACACACAAATCACACAATCATACAAGAAAACACACACAGAAAAACGAATCTGAGAAACCTATTGACTCAGGAGACTCTAAAATGTCTATTTTCTTTTAAAAACTCTATATCAAAATTATATCCCAAATTCAATATATTCATTACTTTATATTTAATATAAAGAAGGAGTCTCAAAAGGGTCTATATCGATAAGAGAGCTAAGGAAGTCGACGAATATGAATATACTAAAGATCGATATATTCATAGCCGTGAAAGAGGGATCAATAAATATTAAGTGCTCATAGTTGAGTATATAAAAACATAAATACACAAAAAAGATTCGAAAGGGTGTTGATAAGTAGTGGATTCATAGTAAAATGTATAAATATGTATATAAATCACCTCCTAGTCCTCGATTTATTCACGCAGATGATGAACAAATCTGAGTATATCGTCCCTCGGAGAGGATGTTAAGCCTTATGTCTCGAGCCTGTACGATGTCAGTTACACGTTAAAGATCCGTACTCGAAATGGAGTTGAGTTAGGTTAGGCAAAATTTAGGACTCCCAATGTAGAATCACTGATCAAACAAAAAGACCTTAAAGGGCTGACGTTTTTAACCCCCTAGGGGATCGGTTTAAACAATAAAAAAGAATAGCATCTTAATAATTCAATAATATTACAGGTAAATCTTACGTTTACTATACTAATGCCAACAAACCGGTTTTTAGATCTAATGAAATTATTTTTTTTAACATTTATGAATATAGCTATTCTTCTGTGTCTTATAATTGAGAGAATTGAAAAATTAGTAATTTAAATCATTAGTTGTGCAATCCATGTTTCCTTAAATCATTAGTTGTGCAATCCGTAATTGTGTGGTATTTACTCATTCTGAGGTAAAATGGATAAACCATCAGTACCACTTCCTTGGTGTCTTCCTGATGATGAACACAAAGTGTTCGAAACGCGTTGAATAAAACTTCATTTCTGTGGAGACTTTTGTTGGTTTATTCATTTTACCTCCATGTTTCCTTATCCATTTTACCTCAGTATTAATTTAAAGTTTCACCTATTTGAGATTCCGATGTAAAAAAAAAAGAAAAGAAAATAGTCAGTAGGCACAAGGATTCTATCAATATAAATTGCTCAAAAATGAAGTCACGTTACAAAAAAAAAAGTAATTTTTCATTTAAAAAAAAATAAATAACCATAAAATCCAATAAAGTATGAAGAGTGAAACAAATTTGATTCACCGTTATCAAGATAGTAATTTATACATTTGGTTCGTGAAAAAATGTTTAGTTGGAAGATGACGCAGAATGAGGGTTTTGATGCGGCGTGGTTTTCAGCCTGGCAGGTTATGAACGAGTTTAATTATAGGCAGGAGGGAGCGAGAGGAGCGGGGGTTTGCTGAAGAGGGAACATCCTTGGCCTGGTCCGACCCAGTTCATGCAAGAGTGTATGAGCGAAGCACCCATGTCTTCGTGCAGCTTAAAAAGTCTTCATCGTTACCTCAAACACACTCAATATGGAGACAAGACGAACATGCAATCTCTAACTTCAACGCTTTATCTTCCGTTGTGGTCTTCACATAAAGTCTTGTTATATTACACCATCTTAGATAATATTAATACGATATAAGTCTTATTATTCGATTTTTTTTGTACGATCCCTCCAGGGAATACTGTGCCTCTCTAAAGAGTCTATCTACATTGTGAGCATTTAATATGCCTAGCTTAAATGTATTTTTTAAGTGCAGTTTTAACCCTTCTGCTGTATTTCGACATGCCATTCAGCTGCAGGGGCTGCGAAAATCGTAAATTTAAACATTGATATAAAAAACTTTATATCAATCAATTGTTGCTGCCAACAATCAGGAATATGAGAATCACTAATATTAGAATAAAAAATAAAAAAGGTAGGTTGTGTAGTTATATGTTTGTACTTGTAGTAGTTTGTAGTTTGAAGTTGTTGTAGTTTGTAGTTATAGTAGTTTGTAGTTTTTAATTATAGTAGTTTGTAGTTGTAGTAGTTTGTAGTTGTAGTAGTTTGAAGTTGTAGTAATTTGTAGTTAAAGTAGTTTGTCGTTTGTATTTATAGTAGTTTGTAGTTGCAGTAATTTGTAGTTATAGTAGTTTGTAGTTGTAGTAGTTTGTAGTTGCAGTAGTTTGTAGTTATTGCAGTTACATAGGCTTGTAGTTGTAATAGTTTATATTTGAAATAATTGAATAGATTTTGATTATTTCGTAATTTCTTTGAACATAAGATAGTTACCCCTGAAATTGTATTTACAGTAAAAGTTTATATTATATTGGCAAGGAATTTCATAGAAGAATACAATGTTCTACATACTATTTTTATATTTTAGAGAATTACATATCATTTTGGGTTGAATATAATTTTTTATTCTTACTTTAGTTACCCCTAAAAAAAGAGAGAAATATTATAGTTGCATGATTTTCAATGTTTTTTTCGGGAAGCTTAGTTGATTTTGGTTCACAAAGAAATTGTAAATATAATTGTTCTTGATTTTCGTTTTTTTGGTCCCTTTTGAGAATTTTTCACAAACAAGAATGAACCAGACTGGTGCATCGAAAGGGTTAAAAAGTACCTGGAGCCAATAAGTACCAGGGCCTTGCGCCTTTTAAAAAAAAAAAATAATTCTAGTACCAGAGTGATAATCGAACCCATGATCTACCAGTCCAGAGTACAGCACGTAAGCCACACAGTCACTGTAGTCTCCTTTCATTAAATTAAACCACACAGTAATCAGAAACCTTTTTACCCTTTGCACTATTTTGAAAGAAATTTATACTTTACTAAATAAAAAATCAATCTAAAGATGAATGCACAATAGATGACCACAGTTACAGGCATATATAAAGGCTAAGGTAGCCCAATGGCTTGCATGCTTGCTCTCAAGCTTCAATAGTCTCGATTTATTCACGCAGGAGGAGGAAAAACCTAAGCACATCCCTTTCCGAAGAGGATGTTAAAACCGTCGGTCCCAAGCCTGCACAATGTTGGTTAAAGATCCATATTCTCAATAAAACCTTGAGTTATGCAAAATTTAGAATTACTAATGTAGATTGTTCATTGTATGTTATTTTTTGCCTATATGTCAAGATTTCTCTCGTGGGATGTCACAGACACTTAAACTACTTATATTTCATCGACATTTCAGCTATTAGAGTTGCCAGATGTCCCGATTTGGTCGGGACATCCCGATATTTTAGACCTTTACGAAATGTCCCGATATTTTCCCAGTTTCATTATCTGACAGTTTATTTAGTGATTCTTATAAGGCCACACTCGGAAATATAAGTCAGGAGTTCTTGGAAGGCAAACTGGAGGTATCAGTTATCCCTCTGATGTTCCAAGAAAAGTTCCTTCTGTATACCAAACAGATGTCTTGAATCTCTACACCCCTTATTTTTTCGTCTCAGTTGCTTGTGATCTTTTCGCTGTGCTACACCTGCTCTGCCTACACCTACTTACTCTACTGGAATCAAAAAGTAAGTATCAACTAAAATGAGAACTCTAGTTTCAAAACCGTGGTGTCAATTTTCAATTTCAAAAGATTCATTAGAGATATTTAATTTATTGAAAGTAAAAATACGAATGGAAAAGAGAAAAAAGATCGGGCCCAGTACACAGCAGCTCCAATTTATTTTCCAAATTAACAAAAAAATTCATATTAATTATTATGCTGTGTAATTATTATTAATTATTATATTTACAGTTATTTTGAAAGAAACAATGTAAGTATTTTCATTTCCTTTTTTCCACATTATACCTAGTCCTGCCATAAGTTCTTTTACAAGAAAAAGTGTTGCTAGAAAATAAAGTACTCATAGTTCTTGGGAAAAGTAATTTATTTGTAAAATTGTGAACTGGTAATCCTTAGCTTCATATCTGAGATAAACAGTAGGCAGGTTTCAGTAGGCATTTATTTTAGCTAATCTTTATGTCCAATGTTTGAAACAGAACTTATGGCAAGACTAGGTACTTCCGGAGGGGTTGTCCCGATCATTCATCGAAAATCCCGATTTGTTGGCACTTTTTACTCATATGTCCCGATATCAGCTTAAAAAAATCTGGTAACCCTATCAGCTATACACACATCTTGTGCTTCAGTTCCTTGGTCATTCCTTGATAACGACATTCCATCAATGGCAAAGCACTCTGCCTACATCAAATCCACGAATTCCCAACAATATCTTTACTTCAATATCTATACTAGTGCATCCTTTAACCTGTTCTGTTTCTATCCATATCCACCATATTTGCACTATTTTTCAACAACAGAGCCATGTCAACAAACTCAGAGATAAACTTATCCAACAGTTTGATCTTGTTGTATTAGTTGATAAGCGTCTTATACTTGTGATAACTCTTTATCACCTTCAAACAAAGCCAATACTAAAACTTCTTCCTTACTTACCGTCTACCTTCATCCCTGGGGTTCATTATCATTCTCTACTTCCACTATATTCCAAACTTTTACGTCTTTCCTTCAGAATATCTGATCAGATCTATTGGAAGGGAACAGATGGGCTAAACATCTCACAGTTTTGGTTCTGAGGGATTTTTATTTGTTCCAATATCTAAAGAAGTTCAACATAAATATAACTTAGAATTAGTAGTAATACTGTCCGTCATACCTCGTAAAGTCTCAGAAAAGCTCGACCGGTTTCGGTCCCATCTTCAAGAGCAACTAACTGACTGTGTGTATTTCATTTTCCTATAACCTACCTACACTTGTCATCTACATTGCGGAATCAGTGTTGTCAGTGTGGTTAATTTTTTTTTTAATTGTTATGCTTTTTTTCCTTTTATTTCTTGTTTCATTATCTATTTCGAGTTCTTTGTGCCGTGTTTTATATGTTATTACTAATAATATATAAGTAAAACTAACCCTTTACATGGGTATTTACCTCAGAATAAATATAGCTATTGATATAATTTTGTGCCTCAATATTTATGAATATAACCTTAAATTACAGAAAACACGACACAGAAAAAAGAATAAAAAGCACGCTTACTAAATTCTCAATATTTCGAACTGTTGTTCGTCATCAGAAGTAGACTAGAAGAGAGGACGAAGTGAGAGAGATCTCCTCATATTGAAGGAAGGAGCGCGAATGAAGCAATGAAGAGTCAACCGATGAGAGCATCACTAGCGTAAAAAAGGAACTAGGCACTAAACGTCGGAGAACGGAAAGGGTAATGCCAAAGTGTAAGTCAAAAACAATAGATAAAGGTATAAAAAATAAATAATAAATTGAAGAAACGTAAAAAAAAACAAAATAAATTTAAAAATAAAAAAAGAAATAAGTTTAAAATAAAAGAAATAAAATACAAAACTTAACGCTTTTGATTTGAACCGGGGGCGGACCAGAACCCCAATAACCATATGTGGGCCTCCTCAGACGCTCTTAAGGTCAAACTATGGTCATCAGTGGTCATTTCTACAATGATCTGAACACTTTTTTCCTCCAAAATAGTACCCCTACTTGGAGAGAGTTTACTGGAATATTTATGCTCCTTTTGTTATATTAAGTGTGTATCGTTACACTATGTAATATGAAATCTATGTTATTTATGAATTTCTGAAAACTATGAAATAAATTTGTTATCAGTTCAATTTTGCTTGGTGGCTAGTTTAACCCTTGTAACATTGCAGTTTTCTGAAGATGGTGTCTGTTGTTATTAAGGAGAGCGCAATGGAAGAGAAGGTGATCCGGGGTTTGGACATTGAGATTATCGCAGCTGCATAAAGCTGAGTCATCAATTTTAAAACAATTGAAGTAATTTTTAAATTTACCATGTCTGGTTAGAGACATAGTTAATCTGTAGTTGTTCAAATCAAGGTGTTTATTTGATAATCTGCTGAGTAACGTTGGAAAATATTGCTTGGTGTGAGATCTTTTTCAGTTGCCACCCATTCCTCTTCCCACACCCGTAACGATCCTATTTCTGCCAACTTCTCTGTATATTATTTTGGAAACACTATAGCAGGCAATAAAAGAAAGGTTATGACTGTTACCATGGATAGCTACAGGAAGGTTTTTTACGTTGACCTTTTTTGAATATAATACCGTTTTCAAATATAATACCGTTAAGAAATTCATTTGTTAGTTATTAGGTTACTAATTAAAGCATGCTAATTAAGTAAAAAAGAAAGCATTTGTATATGAGTACATGCATTAAAAAAAAAAATCAATAAAAGTAAATACCTTAACACAGCAATGACATAGTGACACTCACCTGAAAGAAAAAAAAAATTAATATCTGTAATAAAGGATTATACCAAGTGTCAAAATATATATAAAGTATGTAATCATTGGTCCAATTGATATTAATGAAAGCGAACTAGTTTTCAAACTAATTGAATAATTATCTGAGTAACTCGCCATAGATGACGAGGCAAAAGAAACAGCTGCCAACTGGTTATCCTTATCCACCCGAAATTTTAATCACTTTGGAATACAAAATTTTGAAAAAAATTGTATCACAACTATTTCAACCCCACAATTTCCACAAATATCCTCCAAGAACACCTAAATAGCATTGAAGCCTGGCTGCAAAAGTGGCTTTTAAATATTAATATAAATAAAAGTTTTCACGTAACTTTTACTTTAAAAAAATCACCATGTCCCAATGTTACTATGAATAGCGCTCTCCTTCCAACGAGAGATGTGGTCAGGTACTTAGGGCTCTTCATTGACAAAAGACTAACTTGGAATCCTCATACCCGACTAAAAAGACTTGACTTAAAACGACGATTCTTACTACTGTACAGATTCTAGGGAAACACTCGAAATTGACGCTACATAACAAAGTACTACTATACAAAACATTACTGCGACCGATCTGGACTTACGGACTTCAACTATGGGGTTGTGCAAAACCATCCAATATTCATAGAATACAATCATTACAATCTAAAATCCTCCGCACTATCACAAATGCTCCGTATTACGTCAAAAACTACACCCTTCATAAAGACTTAAAAATTCCATTCATCCAAAACCTTGCCTCTGATCGTTATAGGTCATTTCACAAGAACCTTTCCTCTCACCCAAATCCATTTGTACGAATCCTTGCTTCCTCCTCACCTTCCCAGAATCCCCCAAGACAACTCAAGAGAAAATGGCCCAGGGATCTGCTATTACAGTAATATACTTTAAAAAAAAAAAAAAAAAAAAAACTAAGTGAGAAGTTGAACCAGTGGGTTTCATTCTTTGCTCATGTGCATCGATGTCATTGTGTAATCTATCACTAAATATGCTTGTTACGCATAATATGCGTAGTTGTATATTTGTAAATAAAGATGATAAAAAAAAACTATTTCAAAAACAAATAAACGAAAATGTTTGAAGTAGCCAATTATCAACCTAGCTGTAAAAGCAATATTAATAATAATGAATAAGCAATCTTATGTAATTGAATTTAATTATGCTATTATATAATGGTAATTATAGAGAAAATAAATAGGTTCTCTTGGTTTAGAATAATTAGTGAACGGTTGTACGTTATATTGGTGATAAAAATACCATTTAATAATAACATTAAACAATTAGTAGAAAAATTCATTTAAAACCTATGAAATATTAATTTATTTAATAAATTAAATTATTTACAACAAATTATTTAACTACTATTCATTTATTTAATAAATGAAATTTTACTAATAATAAAAATAAAGAAAAAACTATAAATAGTCAGTTACATTTGCACAATCATTTTTATATACATAAATCATATATATAAATTTTTGAATAGAGAATCCTTGCAGTGGTTTCTACTGCAATTCGTTGAAAGAAACGAATCTGGTGTACGAGTACAAACGTAATTATGGAGACTGTGAAACCCAGAAGCACTCATACATTGGAGTAACTACATCTACACTTTCTAGGAGACTCACTATGCACCTGATACCAGGAGCCCCTAGAAAGCACACAGAGCAAGCCCATCATTCTAAGTTAACAAGGGAAGCACTTGTTGAAGGGACAAAAATAATAAAAAAAGAAAGAGATCAGCATAGACTTAGAATAACAGAAGTCATACTTATTAACAAAAAGAAGCCATATATTAATAAACAATTAGAAATTAGTTCTAAAGTTCTGGAATTGTTTAAATCAACCTGGAGCCAATTAGGGCCTCTCCCAGGTAGCTACAACGACGCCCTAGGTCACTCAACCACCACCGATTAGAAAAACAACTTAATCCCCCCCAACACCAGCAATACATTCTACCTTTCTTATATAAGCTTCAAACATCAAAATGCATTCATTTCTTGATAATGGCTGAAGACAGCAGAAATATGTGTTCACAAGCAGAAATACCCGGCGTTGCCCGGGTCTAGAAGTTTTAAGTATAAAATATGAAATGATCGAAATGAAAATTGGGTTCAATATTATTTTATGCATTTTTGCCTTACGATTCTTCATTCATGATCTACAGTCCCTTGGACGTTTTTTAACATTTTCAGGAGAATAGTGGTACCTAGGCTATGAAAGAAGCATCCTAGAGCAAAAAATCATTAAATAACATTGAGTTCGATTTTTATTTCCAACATTTCATATTTTATGCATTAAGGCCGTAGACGCCATATTTCTTGAGAAAAAATGCAAAAACTAAAAATTGGCAAATTTTTGAGGTTTTTGGGCCCTAGGGGGCCGGGGTCAAGCTGCCCCCCAGAGTTTAATAGCCTAAAACCACCCCAAGACCTATAGAAAGTGCCTTGCAAAAGAATTTTTGAAAAAGGTCCATTGTAGGCCGAATGCATAAGGTACAAACATACATACATACATACATACAGAGCCACGAAGAGAATTTATATATAGTTGCAAGTATAATTGTTTGAAAATTATGATATGAAACATATGAAAATTTGTTTGATAATGTTGAACTTGTGACAAAAAATTAATTTTTGCAATTTATAATTGAAAAACTTTATTGTGAACTCATTACAAAGAATTAGGAATCTAGGTCTAATTTAAAATGTTTGAAAATTATACTATGAAGTTTGTGACAAAAATCGTTTGAATATTAAAATGTGAAATTTGTGATGAAAAATGTTTAAAAATTATAATGTGAATGTTTAAAAATTATAATGTGAAATTGGTAACAAAAAATTAGAGATCATTCAAGAATTTCTGGTACCTGATTGTTTCCAATTGAACTAAGCGTGTGGAAATATTATCATAATGATTAACCTACCTGCGGCCGCTATTATCAATTAAAGTCAAAATGTAAACAAACAGGTTATACAGGAAACCTTATCTATTATAATATTTTTGGGATATTACCTGAACCACAACTCTGATTTTCGATTTTTATTTCCAAAATTTCATATTTTATGCATTAAGGCCGTACACGCCATATTTCTTGAGAAAAAATGCAAAAACTAAAAATTGGCAAATTTTTGAGGTTTTTGGGCCCTAGGGGGCCGGGGTCAAGCTGCCCCTCAGTGTTTAATAGCCTAAAACCACCCCAAGACCTATAGAAAGTGCCTTGCAAAAGAATTTTTGAAAAAGGTCCATTGTAGGCCGAATGCATAAGGTACAAACATACATACATACATACATACAGAGCCACGAAGAGAATTTATATATAGATTTAGCATGTCGATTGGTAACTTACTATATTCTGTGGATACAGTAACAAGATCGTTATTCCGAAAACTCGAAAAACTTATGAAAAAGCAAGTTTCAGCTAAATTTGGTCTAATTTTTAACAATATATATATATATTTATATATGAAATTATGAGCTTACAAAACATAACTCGTAATAGTTTATCCATTCTCTGGTTGAAACTGCTAATACGATGGGCATTATATTATATATATTATAATAACTGAAATCTGTTTTTCCTCATCATCTACTGGTGGTATGAATTTAATACCAGTCAACAGGTTTCGACAACACCACTGTCATTATCAGGGGTTACATTTCATAACGTCAATGATACGAGTAGTGTCATTGACTTCATACAATAAGCAGGGTGAATTTCAAAAAAGTGGTTCAAGAGACAGATTTCTACCAACATGAAGGCAGTTGTTCATTTTGGTTGACTGCTGGACTGACGGGTTTCCCTGGTTGGTCAAGGCCGTTTGCTTTGATTCTTTTACGCTGTTTACCAACTCTTCGTATGTTGTGCAAGGTTCCTAAATATTTATGATAATCACCCTCTTCAAGTTAGATTCATTTTTGATCCATTTCACTTAGTATAAACTAGATTTAGTTACAAGCAGTTTCCACTTTTTTTTCAATTTCATTTCTCAATCTCTTTAGTTTGGCTTATTAGGAATGACTTTAACGCGGTAATCCGTAACTGAACAAAATTTGAAATTTTTTCTATAAAAAATTTACTATTCATATACATGAAGTTTTTGAGTACATACATATATATATATATATATATATATATATATATATATGAATGATCAAACCACAATAAGAAATGGGAAAACAAGACTAAGATCTTTCAACCGTAACAAGCGGTCTTCGTCAGAGTCAAAAACCCAACTCTATATATATATATATATATATATAAAACGAGATTTAACAAGAAACGTGAAAAATAAACAAAACATCTAAACCACAGTAAAAAATCAAAAAAAAGTCTAAGATCTTTAAACTGTAACTAGCGGTCTTCGTCATTTTTCTGATATTCTTACTTGGTTTAGACGTTGATACACACACACACACACACACACACACACACACACAATAATCAAAGTTAAACACGCCATGCAATCAATGAAGTCTAAATCACAAGAAAAAAAAATCATTTTAGAACATCAAACCACAATATGAAATGGAAAAACAAGACTAAGATCTTTCAACCGTAACAAGCTGTCTTCGTTGGGTTTTTGACTCTGGTTTTGGCTCAGTTGGAATTTTGACTCTGACGACGACCGCTTGTTACGGTTGAAAGATCTTAGACTTGTTTTCCCATATTTAATGTGGTTTGATCATTGATTGTTATTTCACGTATTTATGTGAAATCTTTATATATATATATATAATAAGTAGATCTTTATTTATGCATATTTGGTTGAAAGGTAGGCCATATTTTCTACAAAATAATTTCCCGGAGTATTTCTCAAGAGTGTGGTATATTCTCGTTGTATATAATACACCTTGTAGGTGTATGGTATAATATATCTTTTATAAGTATTACTTTTATAAATCTCTCCTGTATATTGACAGAGAGAGAAAGGGAAAGACGAATGGAGAAAGAGAATTATATTAAAATATTTTTTCATCATTTTAATTCTTGAATTATTTGATAACTTAATTTCGAAATAAGTGGCGCAATATTATTAGAAGTAAATTCAATCATTATTTATAAAAAAAAAAGGAAATCTGCGATTTTCTTCCTTATAATGAAAATTAAAGGAACTAGATAAAGGCGTGAAATAGAATATATAAAAAGTACTTTAAAAAAAAATGTACTTTCTGAGAGGAAATGCATTATGGTTGTTTAAAGAAGTCAGAGGGGAATCGTGAAGCAGATAGTAGTTAAATGGGACCAATTGAGGGATACAAGAAGAAATGTTCGTGAAAGCCTGAACGGTAATGAGGCGAGTTGAGCCAGCTAATCCTGAGCAACAAAAAACCACAGCTCTCTGTCTATTCTCTGCAAATCTGCCCTCTAGCAAACCCAACGACTTTCTAACAAATCAACAACTTTTCAACTATATTCCTAGCCTTTTATTTCCTTCAACGATTTGTTAAAACATTTGAAATCAATTATTTGAATAGTTTTAATGATAATCAAAGAAAATTGGATTAAACAAAAGGAATCTAGGATGAAAATAAAACAGTGTTTTTTTAGAATAAATTGTATTATTTTTTTCCCCTTAAGACGGAATGCCTAAAAGCGTGAGTTTGTAAGTGTGTTTCTTTACTTCTTCTTCGATTTTAAACTCATGTATACGTTTATATGTATATAGTTGGCAACACTGTTTGAGTGCTTCTTCAAGGACACCAAACAGTCGTTGCATGTCTTCGGAGAGATTCGCATCTATCTTCTTGATGACGAGGCCATCGAAATATAGTAGTGAGTTTCTGTTATTTCATTTCTGTGTATTCTTTTTTGTGAATATATTATATATTTATATATAAAACAAAGAAACATAACATAACATATAACAGAAACATAACAAAGACGCACTTTTCAATATTTCGACATTACTGGGTATAGTTGACTTTTATATATAGTCTTTAGTTGACTGTCGTCCCTCCGTCAATTCACTTCTTCTTCTGAGGACGACCGCCATTACATTACTGATGTTTCTCATACATACATATGGCATGGTTGGTTCCTTTTTGAGTTCTAGCTTATGTTAGAGCAGTGTTTCCCAAAGTGGGCGGTGCTTTGATATCAGGGGTGATAATGCAAAAAGGAGCGGGGATTCTATTTCCATAAATTGAAAATGTTCATGCAATATAATTTCTAAATTTAAGTGAAAACACGACATATAAACTTCTAAGAAACAGTTTCTTAAAATTATTTGTTTTGATAATTTATTTTTATATTAAAAGTATATTCTCACCTAAGTTTCTTTTATTGTGTATTAATTCTTTTGCATAAATATGCTATGAAACAATACATCTACTTGGATTCTAAATAAATATTCGATTAGTAATTATTTTAATTTCATTATTAAAATGGTACTCATTTGGTTCTTCAGTCTAGAAATCTGATTGTTATTCAAGGGTGTTGAGTTATAGGTTTATGAACCCAAGGGGGCGGTCACTCGAAAAAGTTTGGGAAACACTGTGTTAGAGCAATCCAAACAACTCTAGTGAGTCAAGAAATTCTGGAGGTTAATGTGTGGGTTCTGTTCCTACACAAATCGAGTTATATGACAGATATTGTTTAATTCCTCCTGGAAATTTTTCAATGCACTTTATCATTAATTTTTCTGATTGTCTCGTTAAATAGAAATGATATAGCATTTTCTGTGAACAGTATTTGTGATTGGCGAATGAAGAGTAAATGAATTCAATACACTGGTAACACTATGTGCGCGGATAATCATGTCTTCGGGCAATGTAATCTCATTATTTCCATTCTTTTCAACTCTGTCTTCATCAGTATTTATCACATATCTAGATTATTCCACATTTTCTTCTCGAACACTGGTATTGCGAGCTAAAAGGAATTTAGTAAATTTGCGCAAGTAAGACTGATAACAGCATTATCGATATCAGCATCAGTTCCTCTCTGGAAGACAAACTGGAAGAAGTTGTCAATTCCTGAGAGGCCTCAGTCAATGCAATTAGTCCGAAACTCCTTCATTTAGGGAGAATTAGTTTTATTAAGAACTTTCCTGTACCCTCCGATGGATCGGAAGCCTTTCTCTATTGTTTTTGTTGAAATAGATTTATCAAAAGAAGAAAATATAGGCATTATAACGGAGTATTTTTTGACATAATTGTGTGCTGTTAATATTTTACTTATATTAATTTGATAATTTCTAATACTTCTTTTAACTATAATAATTATCAATTGTTGATATATTAAATAATTATTAATATTCTGGTCGATTATTAATTAAATTTCCTCTTTCTAAATTTATTATAATTAAATCATTATTATTGAGGTCAAAAACTATTACTTACTCTTTCGACGTCATTTACATCAGGTTTTGGAAGCCTATAGAAGGGACGAAAGCCCTGATGATGAATGTGGTACATTCGAAACATGCCGACTGGCAGTATTGGTGAGAAGCTTTATAGTTTTAATGAAGAGACGAGGAAGGAATTCCGGAAACTGGAGAAATTGTGTAAGAAACAGATACCATCCAAATATGAGGCGATATTTAACAATATATATATATATATATATATATATAACTTTAAATTACACAAAGCATGACACAGAAAAAAGAATAAAAAACACACTTACAGAATTCTCAATATTTATATAATATTGAATATAGTGAACAATAGTTCTCTAATCGGGATCTGCCAAATTTTCCAGGTTCAAAAATTAAACTTTCATTGCCAACGTTTCGGTTTTATTTTAAAACCTTTTTCATATAATTACAAACAAAGGATAATAGGAAATTACATATCTATATTTTAAAACCTTTTTATAGGCCTACAAACAAAGGATAATAAGAAAGCACACATCAACATCCAACAATGAAAATTCATTTTGATATTGTTTATATGTTGGATGTTGATATGTGATTTCTTATTATCCTTTGTTTGAAGGCCTATAAAAAGGTTTTAAAATAAAACTGAAACGTCGGCAATGAGAGTTTGATTTTTGGACTTAAAAAATTTGACCGAACCCAGATTAGATAAGACACCTATATATATATATATATATATATTTACATATTATAAAATTGAAAGTTGAAGAGAGAGAGGGTGAGAGGGAGAAAGAGCAGGGTTGCGACTGGAAGAGAAAAGCATTTTTTTTGGGTAGGACTGGGGTCTGCTAGAAAGCTCCATCCCTGACCCTAATTCCTCAAGGGAATATTCTGTCTTCCTCCATATTGGCAGTCTAAAGTTAGCTCAACTTAATTATAATTAGAGTATGCGATCTTATACGATTATCTGATATCATTCATGCTCGGAGCATACGGTTTTAATATCCTCTCAGATATTAGTTTTCACATCTGAGACATGAAAAAAAAAAAGAAATAAAATTGAAGACCATATTGAGAATCAAACCCGGATTTAACAGTCTATTGGCGAGCAAGCAAGCCAGTGGGCTACCCAAGCATCTTTATGTTTAATGTTATACAGGTTTTTTAAAAATGGTTTATGAGGAACACATAAGTGTACTTTTTTTTTTCAACATGCTCCACCAAAGGCATTTCAAATTGTGAAATTTAAAATTTGAAATTGATTTCACGTGTTTATGTGAAATCTTTATATATGTAGTTCAATGTACATAAAGAAACAGAGAAATTAAAAACACACACTTACAGTCTCTAATTTTCGGTTGAACCGTCTTCAGGAGAGATAAGAGAGGGAAACCAAGCACACTGGTAGAGAGACGGGTCTCCAACCGGCTCTTATCTCTCCTGAAGACCAAAAATTAGAGACTGTAAGTGTGTGTTTTTAATTTCTCTATGTTTCTTTATGTACATTGAACTGTATTTGTCCTGTTCAGATCGTATTTTCATCGAAAAAGTGTATATATATATATATATATATATATATAACTTTAAATTACTCAAAGCACGACACAAAAAAAAGAACAAAAAGCACACTTACAGTATTCTCAATATTTCGAACTGTTGTTCGTCAATATAAATATAATAAAATGCATTATATGCATTAACATCTTGAGTGTACACAATACTTCTTATTAAATTACGATAATGACAAAGATGGTAATAACGAAAATATAATATCATGTTAAATCTGAATTAATGCAGTACTACTAACAAAACACTTAAGTACCTACTGTTTAAAGGAAAACTGTTTGAAAAGTTGTTCAATGTAAAATCCGAACTTTTCGCACAGAATGCCGAACTGTGATTTACTTCATCAATCCCTCACGTTCATTACTAATCAATTCAGTTTAATTTTACAGTATTGCCATGAAGCACTTAAAAAAAAATAATAAAACAGAAACCGACAATTTCTGCCCAAACTATAACGATAATCCTGCAGAAAAACGATATTTTAACTCATTAGTTGTGCAATCCGTAATTGTGTGGTATTTACTCATTCTGAGGTAAGATGGGTAAACAAACAAAAGTCTCCACACAAATGAAGTTTTATTCAACAACAACAACGCGTTTCGAACACTTTGTGTTCATTCATTCATCATCATCAAACAACTAGTTATAGCTACTAGTTGTTTTCAGTGGACCAACCCTTCAGCACCACATCCTTAGGTGTCTTCCTGATGATGTTTGTTTATGCATTTTACCTCAGATATTATAGCTGTTCAATTCCGGCTTTAACAAATCATCATCATGTAGAATATCTTTCCAATGTTAATATACTAACACTTATAAAATAAAAAATTGTTACAACCGACAAAATAAGGATGAATAAAAGGGACTTTGATTTAACCTCATATAAAACATTGAGTTTTAGTGTAAGAAATAATTATATTATAAAAAAGATTTATATATATTTATTCGTTTACTAATTTAAAAAAAATATTTGGAGTAATTCTGTTTAAACAACTATAGCAAAGTATATCTCAGTATTACTCTTGGTCACATTTGGCTATCTCTCTCTTTGTGGTCATTGCTTCTCTTTCTCTCTCTCTCATAATGATCAGAGAGTATGATTTGTCTTTTAATATGTAATAAGGCAATCAAAAATTATTGTCAAATCAGTGCCACTAGGCCACTGCATGTTATATATATATATATATATATATATATATATGTCACATTCCACTGGTACATGTGAACGCACGTAACCCTTCTTCTTCCGTTCTACTTTCTTTCCGACGACGAACTCCAGTTCGAAATATCGATCCAGTAAGTTTTCTCGTTTCTTCTATGTGTTGTCTTTTTCATTTATATATATACTTAAAATAAACTGTGACACATAGACAAAAACATAACAAAGACTCGCTTTTCAATATTTCGACCATAATGGCCGTCGTCCTCTAGAGAAGAAGTGAATTGACGGAGGGACGACATTCAAGTCAATATATATATATATTTGTAAACGTTGGCAGCAGTTTTTTATTCCAACAAACCATTATCTGCCAATTGTTATGAACCCTATAGACAATACTATTGCTGCCATTAACACGAAGTTCAATTTAAATAAACCATTACTAATATTTAGAGTTAATATTCGAGTCCTACGACATTCCCAGAACCTATATCTGCTGTTTTCTGTTTGTGCACAGAAATTGTCCTTCTCAACAAAAAGTTCCCTACCGTTTTCCTGTATATACAATAATGTATTTGCATCAATAAACAGTATAATTAAAAACAAATTTGTATTTATATTCAAGAACAACGAAAATAAAAGAAGTACAAAACACAGTATTTGTTAAAATAATATTATAGAAACATAAGGTATTCAGCATCATTGGTGTGGAGACTTTTGTTTGTTTATCCATTTTACCTCAGAATTCAGCATATTGAATAAAGTATTTTTTTTTGTCTTTATTTGCAAGCAAACCTATAATAGCTGCATAATTCATTGTTTTAACATTATTTTTCAGTTCAGTTGAGTAGTTGAAATTGACGTAAACAGTTCCTATTAACTACTGGAGGCGTTCTGGTTTCCTGATCTTTTCACGTGATGTGAACGTGTATTACAAGTGCAACAAGGAGAAGACGTGTCTTAGGTATACAATACGCCTATCCCTGTCTAACTGTCGTAGTAGATAAAACACTGTCAATGACAAACTATTTTTGATTCATGTGGAATATAATGTTCATGTAACAGCGATGTAAAATCATCAACTGGTTAGAGCTGGTTAGAAGTGTTTATTCTTTGTGCTCTAATACCCTGTTGCGCACGAGACGGGCATCCCAAGAATGCCTTATCTTTCTATTTCAGTGTTTTTGGGATCAATAAATTATTTTTCAAAATTGAACTGACTAGTAATGTTTGAGAGAGTTTGGTTTGCTCTTTCCCGCTCTATCTCCCTCACTTTGTCACTATGCATCTTTCATTGAAATACATTGTTAAACAGTGGTTAGGCATTCTATTTGAAATGGCCGAGGTGTGATGTAGAACAGGTCCGTGATGTGAAGGCCGAACGGCGGAGAGAAAGTGGTTTTGCAAATTGGCAACAGAGTGAATTGAGCAAGACGCCAAGATGCAGGACGGCTGTCTATTGCATCAAGGCTTCGCCCGCACTTCTTCTTTCAACCATCACAGCATCGCAGTCTTCACTCACTCATCGCAGTCCTCGCTCACTCATCGCAGTCCTCACTCACTCATCGCAGTCCTCACTCACTTATCGCAGTCCTCATTCACTCATCGCAGTCCTAATTCACTCATCGCAGTCCTCGCTCACTCATCGCAGTCCTCACTCACTCATCGCAGTCCTCACTCACTTATCGCAGTCCTCATTCACTCATCGCAGTCCTAATTCACTCATCGCAGTCCTCACTCACTCATCGCAGTCCTCACTCACTTATCGCAGTCCTAATTCACTCATCGCAGTCCTCACTCACTCATCGCAGTCCTCACTCACTCATCGCAGTCCTCACTCACTTATCGCAGTCCTCATTCACTCATCGCAGTCCTCGCTCACTCATCGCAGTCCTCATTCACTCATCGCAGTCCTCACTCACTCATCGCAGTCCTCACTCACTTATCGCAGTCCTCACTCACTCATCGCAGTCCTCACTCACTTATCGCAGTCCTCATTCACTCATCGCAGTCCTCGCTCACTCATCGCAGTCCTCATTCACTCATCGCAGTCCTCACTCACTCATCGCAGTCCTCACTCACTCATTGCAGTCCTCGCTCACTCATCGCAGTCCTCACTCACTCATCGCAGTCCTCACTCGGCGCGTCAATCCTGCTCCGAACAGAACACTTTTGTACTATCACACCATCTACAGCGGAATGACTCTTCCACATTTGTCTTCATGAATATATAAATCAATTCATGAAACACTCTGCTAGGATAATTTATCAAACGATTAAAAGAAAATAACAGTAAAAGAAAATAACAAAGCTCTTGAATTTAGTTCTAATAACACTCAAGTACTTCTTCAGAGAACGACGGTGTTGAAATATCAAACGAAGTATTGTCTGTGTTGTATTCCTTATACTATTGACTTTTTTCTCCAGGCGAAACGTTTAAATTTCATTTCAATAATATATATATATATATATATATATATTTGTAAATTTTTGTAGCAGTCCTTCTTATTAAAAAAATTAACACACTTATTAACAAAAAGAAGCCATATATTAATCAACAATTAGAAATTAGTTCTGAAGTTCTAAAGCGAGAAGACAAAAGCTTCACTGGACAGCTTCACAGAATATGTACAAGTTTGCCACAATAAACACGAAAAAAAATAATATATATATATGATCAAACCACAATATGAAATAGGAAAACAAGACTAAGACCTTTCAACCGTAACAAGCGATCTTCGTCAGAGTCAAAAACCCAACTAAAGCGCGTCAAGTTGAGGACAGTGTTTCCTCAAAAACAAGCATTGAAAACGCCAAACAACTTTTGGTGAAACATTGGCATATAATCAGGAGTTGAATTTTTATCCTCAAGAACCCCTTCTGTGAACTTTTATTAATAATCTTTGTTAGTAAATAAGAAAATGGTAGATATCAAATTAGGAACTAAAAAGGATTTGATATGAAAATTTGATTCGTTTGAATTGATCTGCCTCCGATTGAAAACCTAACGGAAGGATTTTTGCAAAATTCATTAAACTGATATCAAATAAGAGATGTTAACAGCCTCTGTCAAATTCAATGGATGGTTAAATCAATAACAATTTAAGCTGTGCCCTTTTTTTTTTTTGAATATTTTTAAATGATTCAGTATTTTGAATTTATTTAATTCAACCATGTTTTCGGATATTTCTCGTTATGTTATAGAAAAAAAAACGAATTCGATAAAAATAAGTCAAATAATTTAACCAAATATAACAAAAATTATAAAAAAATAAATAAATTAAAATAACATTAAGCAAATATTATTATTATTATTATGTATTATATTATTATATAATAATAATGGATCTTTTATTTTTTAGAGTGACATTAGCTGTGGTTTAAGAAAGAAATTCTAACGTAGTGGAATCAGTTATTATGTGGTATTTACTCATTGTAGGGTAAAAAGCTAATGAAATGGTCTCCACATAGAAACATTTAATCGTATAAACATCGCGTTTCGAACACGTAGTGTTCTTCTTTAGGCATTAACTAAAAAATACAATGTAATCAAAGATTACCTATAGTACAAAGTAAATATAGTACAAAATGAAAATAAAAAAATCTGGAGTGGCCTACACTCTACTTTACTATAAGTAACTTAATGTCAAATTTCTTGAGTATATAAAACATAACGTCTCATTTAAGCATAACGTAAACATCTAAATGGGATATAATTATTAGCCTGTCATTCCTGAGGTAGTACAGATAGTGATTGAAGGACATATCAATTTATAAGCTTATTTTTGTACATCACAAATAATTTATTATTTGCAAATAATTTCATTTGTATAACTACAGCAGTAATAACATTTTTGAAAAACCAATTTCAACATTTCTTGAAACGAAATATAATCCTACAAGAGAACATGGCTATTGTTCAAATAGCCAGTAGATTTCTTACATCGTTTACTTGACCTCCTTCTACATTGAATATTAATGTAAAATTTTCAAATTTGAAACAGTAAAATACTCTTTTTTTCTCTGAAAAACTTCTTAAACAGCGAAGAAAATGTTGTTTTAAGGTGATTTGTTAATTAAAGATGTACGATAATTACAGTTATTAATCTCTAAACGAAAGATTAATATTTTGAATTATCTTTTACATTTCTTTTTTTTAACAGAATTATTATACTGGGAATTTTATGGCTTCTTAGTATTTAATAAGATCATTTTCCTTCCCCTTTGTCAAATAACATATATACGAATTTTTTTTTAATGAGTGTTATCATTTACCTGCACAATATTATTCCTCTTACATCTCTTATAAGTCAATAATATATTTTCATTTTTCCATTAGAAACATCAAGTTTATCTCAGTGGATTCGCTCAAAAAATTTCTAAGTCAATGTAAACAATGTAAAAAAATACAAAAAATTCGACAAGTATAGCAGGTGATCTCTTAGTCTAGGGTAAACAAAGAGTTTTTATATCGTTATTGCTCTTTCCCGTAATTGAAACTTCATGATTTTTTTTTTTATGAATTGCTAATTTTTTGTTCCATTTTTGGTCAAATTTTCATTATTTTTTAATCAGCCGTTTAGCGTCAAAAAAATATTTTCTGAAAACAGATATCGTACTGTTACGCCCCATTAGCGAATGTAATTTTGAAAAAAAATATCTCAACTCATTTTAGACATAATGTTCTATTTATAGGCATAGTTTCATCTTTGTCCGTCAAACAGTATGGCTTGTATCGCTCTCACAAGGTTTGAGATTGAATTATAAGTCAAAATTTTTACATTTTATTGAAAAAAAATTATTTCCTGTTGTCTTAAAATTCTGAATATATTTTTCGTTTGTTGCATTTGTAACTTCAAAGATAATGTCAAAATTTCAAAACGCTAGGGTTATCAGTTTAGGAGAAATAAATGTTTTAAAAAAAACGGTTTTTGGCAAAAAAAGTGACTTTCCCATCATGCATAATTCTTCCCAAACAATAGGGATCTTTGTCTAAATGGGCCCATTTTTGTGTAAAATATCAACTTGATCCATCAAAGATTCTGGACCGTAGCGTGGTAACAAGCAATGCTAACACACGCACCCACCCATGCACCCACACACACACAGACATCATCGTAAAAACGTCATAAAACGACTTCTGGGACCTCAAAACATGTAATTCCGTCAAAATCTCGAGATCGAATTTTTTCACGATCACTATACTTTACTTATAGTAAAGTAATAAGTAAGAGAGTACGAACCTAAGGGTGAGTGTCTATGGTAGAACTGACTGGGAATAGGATGGACGTGGGTGAGGGTATGGGGTGTACACCTATTTCATATTGTAAGGCAGGTACATTTCTTTGTTATTTTTTTTCCTAAAGGTTAGGCTGAGGTTAGTACTTTACTTGTACTATATTTACTGTCAATGATCAAACCACAATAAGGGTTTTTGACTCTGACGAAGACCGCTTGTTATGGTTGAAAGATCTTAGTCTTGTTTTCCCATTTCTTATTGTGGTTTGATCATTGATTTCACGTGTTTATGTGAAATCTTTTTATATTTACTGTATACTATAGATAACTTTCTGGTGACATTGTATTTTTTAGTTAATGCCTGAGGAAGAACACTATGTGTTCGAAACGCTTTGTTTATACGATTAAATTGTATATGTGGAGACCATTTCATTAGCTTTTTACAATACAATTAAGAAAGAAATAAATGTTAGACAAAATAATTGGATTCAATGGATTTATCATCTGGTCAGAGGAAAAATTGAATCTCTAGCAAGACGGTGTGTACTCATTCCCAAAATGTAAAGCTCTGTTGACGGTGGCCCATTTAATTAAAGAATGCCCACAATTAGAGGAAGAAAGGATGTCTGCAGGCATATCATCAAAATTGATAATAGCACTGATAACACTCCTGATAATAAATATTCCAGTGAAGTGACATCATTCCTAAAGGAAATAGACCTATACAAAAGGAATTGGAGAATCGAACAAAACCAGACAGTGCTAAATGTCCTAGTAGACGATGGACTTATCAATTGTAAATAAAAAAAAAGACGAAGTAAAATTTAAGAAAGAAACCAACCTAGACGGTGAACTGAGTAAAGAATACAATGTATGTTAATGTCTGAAATATAACAAAATGTGTAAAACTACAGGACATCTATTATAAACTATCTATGAAAACGATGCATACGAGATTGGTTAGTGAAAAAATCATAGATCATAGTCATAGTTGAGTGGATAGTTGAAAATAGTTTTATCTATTGACATTTTTTAAAAGAAAATAAGTTTAAGTTGACATCGGAGAATAAAACAGAAAGAAATATATGCGCAGGATATTTTATCTTATTTTCTGTTTTTATTCCGATAGAACCCAAGATAGAGACAAAAAAAATGGCAAACACACAATATAATGCACAACCTTTCTCTCAAACAACATAATAGAAATAACATATTCCAATGCTATCAATACATATTGGAATTCATCCAGGAAATTGTTCTTCTGATTCTATTTTACTCTTAACACATGGTTAGTTTACTTTCCTTTTTCTTCAAATATTTAAAAAAAAAAAAAAGATCAAAATAACTAGAACTCTCCTATACAGGAATAGAAGGGAATATTTTCCCTTATAAACGCTTTTTTGCAAAAATACATCTCGGATATGATATAAATATTAATTTTTTTATCTTCGCCTTTCATGTATTTTTTTTTAAATTTAACCATAAATTTATTCATAATTCATGTAAAAATTTACTTGACTTTAGGTCATCATCTTTCTCATTTTTTTAGTTTTATGTGTTTGACATTAAACATTTATAACGTATGATATAATTATATGCGTGTTTATTAAAGAAGGATAGGGGAAAAACAGAGAAAAGAAATAATATAGACCAGGGTTGGCAACCTTTAACACCAAAAGAGCGATTTGAACCCGGTTTTTACAAAAAAAATACCACTGAGAGCCGCAAATGCTTTTTGACTTCTAAAATAGGGAAAAACGCATTTATTAGAAAGTAAAAAAATAAACATACACTTACTATTACTGGTATTAGTGCTTTGACTATCCTTTAAAAGATGGGCTATAAAGTGTTGCTTATGAAATCCACAAAGTGCTACAGAGGAAATTAAATTTAATTTCTAATGAACACATTTTGAACATTCTGAGTTCTTGAAAAATAATAAGAATGTCTAAATGTCTCTTTCAAATAAATTAAAAGGCTGAACTTAAATAATCCATGTAGCAAACAAAAGCAAAAACGTGCTACAATGACTTCATTAACTTTTCTCTTTCTGGATTTCGAGTATATTTTAAATTGAAGCACCGTTTATCTTTTAATAACTGCATAACAAGATTTGTACAGAAATTCACATTCTTTTCCTTTTTTTTTGACACTTTTTGCAGTTTGCATTTTTTTGCTTGTTCCTTAAAAAAAATTATATTAAACATTGCTCATTCGAACAGAGTCCATAGTGGATTGTAGATTCTTACACTAATATTACAGCAAACTTGTTTTTTTTACTGTTCTGCAGAAAGAAAAAAAATCTATTTGTTTAAGAAATCAATGAACTTGATCAAATCACTTAAATGATTAAATAAAAGTTGGCAATCAAGATGATGATGACTCCAAGCTTTTACAGCCTCTCAGAGCCAGAAAGCCTGAGCCACTATCTGCTGAGAACTGCCACATTTAGGGTATGTAGCAGGGTAAAAAATACTTTCTTTTTAATATTTTAACATATAATATTTCAAGATCGCATAAAGATCTTCCAATTTAGAACTAAAACACTAAAAAAATAACTAACACAAATAAAATACACACAAATACTTTTTTAATGTAATTTATCTTCCTAAGCCACTCGGAGCCGCAGTGTAAGCATGAAAGAGCCTCAGGTTGCCGACCCCTGATATAGACAAATAACGAGTATTTTTATACTATATGTACTATACTATAGTAAAAAATATAGTATACACCATATATACTAACATGCTACGAAATACTCATAGCATACTATACACTACATTGTACCATACAATAAAATACTACAAACTATATTGTACTGTACAATAGTATAGTATTATTTGTACACTATATAATGTACAGGGTGATTATTCTCATTAATAGGAAGCAAACTTTTTTGTTTTTTTTTATTGGAGGCACTTGGGAGTGTTAAACACCATTCTGTTAGACAGTATTCATCAATAGCTATTTCAAATAAGTCATAATTTGTCGACTAATTCATATCAGGATAAGGCGAAGGCACAATGTAGTGGTAAAGTAGATAGCTCAAGGGCGCGCTCTAAGCTCTAAGTGTTTTCTGTATGTGTGTGTGTGTGTGAAAGAATTCTGTTATATGAGAGGCGTGAAATCCTCCATGAAGAGAGAGCATGACAGGCAAGTCTGCCGGAGGCACCACGTATACCCCCCCCCCCCCCCTCACATGGGGGACTCTTCCTGCTTTTGCTTCTGTCATGGATTTTCCAATGAACCATGCACTAATGCCAGCATTCTATAATCTTTTCACCTTGGCAAAATTCTCAAAATAAATTACGTGTGTCAAGGAACACATGAGTAAAAAAATTTCTCATATTAATTTCATCCTAGTTCACATTGTAATATAACAAGATTTCACAATAAACACTAGTTTGAACATTGATCATTAGTTTGATATATATATATATATATAAATAAATCAATGATCAAACCACAATATGAAATGGGAAAACAAGACTAAGATCTTTCAACCGCAACAAGTGGTCTTCGTCAGTTAGGTTTTTGACTCTGACGAAGACCGCTTGTTACGGTTGGAGCATCTGCATATCTGATTTGCAGGGGTGAGAAGTGTGGCTCATTTATCATTCGGCACCCACTCCAGTTATGGTGAGTAACGATACCGGGTTTATTCTATATTGGTAGTTCTAAATTGTTCCAAGTATGTTTAGAGTAGAGGACTTTAACGAGTACATGATAGCGTACTGGCTTGGGACTGACGGCATAATGTCCTCTCCAAGGGATGACGTGTTAAGATTTTTGTTGACCTTCTATATGCATAAATCGAAGACTAAGGGACCAGGTTAGCTCAGTGATTAAGGTACTCACCTCTGGGCTGGGAGTCCAGGGTTCGATCCCCACCTGGTCCTCGATTTATTCACTTGGGAGGTGAATAAATCTGATTACATCATACCTCGGAGAGGACGTTAAGCCGTCGGTCCCGAGCCTGTGTGATGTCAGCTACTCGTTAAAGATCCCTACTTGAAATGCACTTGAGTTAGGTAAAATTTAGGACTCCCAATGTAGAATCAGTAGAATCACCAATCAAAGAAAAAGCCAGTAAACGGTTGACGTTATCATCACCTAGGGAACGGTTTAAAAAATAAAAAAAAATCGAAGGCCAGAGTAGATATTGATACGGATCTTCCAGTCCAAAAAATCTTTTCTAGTGAAGTCTACACGTCATTACTGTCATCATCCTGTTTCTAATCCAATATATATTTAGTTTATTTATTCTCGTCCAGTTTGTATAAAATATGTTAAGATATACGTCATAATATTTCTTCAAATATGCATTAGATATCTCAATTCAAGTGGCTTAGGTTTCCAATGGCAGCCTCACAAGAGAACACACACACACACACACACACACAACCCAGGATCAACCAGTTTAGAGTTGACCACGCAAACAACTGAGCTTCCATATATATATAATTAAAGCTACAGCTAGAGAACACAGGAAAAAGGACTAACACTCACGAATCTCGATAATTTCGGCGTCTTGCCGTCTTTAGGAGAGAAGAAAGAAAGAAAATAAAAGGAGAAAGAATGAAGGAACGGATATATATATATAGTTCAATATAGACAAAGAAACATAGAGAAATCAAAAGAACGGTCCCCAACCGTCTCTGAACCAGTGCGCTTGGTTTCCCTCTCTTATCTCTCCTGAAGACGGTTCAAACCGAAAATTAGAGACTGTAAGATTGTTTGATTTCTCTATGTTTTTTGTCTATATTGTACTATATTTGTCCATTTTTGACCGTATTTGTATGTATATATATATATATATATATATATATATAATATAAAGATTTCACATAAACACGTGAAACAACAATCAATGATTAAACCAAAATAAGAATGGGAAAACAAGACTAAGATCTTTCAACCGTAACAAGCGGTCTTCGTCAGAGTCAAAAACCCAACTGACCCTCAGTTGGGTTTTTGACTCTGACGAAGACCGCTTGTTACGGTTGAAAAATCTTAGTCTTGTTTTCCCATTCTTATTGTGGTTTAATCATTGATATATATATATATATATATATATATATATATATATATATATATATATATCAGTGGCGACTCCTGACCTTTTTCTTTAGGCATGCAATTTTCAAAGAATAAAAGAAATACAGAGAAATACCCTTCTAATTCTCATGTTCAGTCCTTTCATGTTGTACAAAATGATAATGATGTATTAAAAACATTTTATGGGGATTTGAATCAGGTTTTATTTGGAAATACTTTTAACATTAACTTTTATTAACCAATATAATAAAAATAGGCAAAAAATGTTTTTATTAAAGAAAGAGATACACAATACATCATTAAATAAAAATTTCTTGCAAAATTCTTCGATAACAAAACCATAAAACTTCTCTCTATCTGCCATGAGATCTTTAAGTAAATGTCTTTCAATTGAAATTAGGGATAAATTAGACAATCGCTCTTCACTTTGGGAGCTTTGTAAATAACTTTTAATTCTTTTGAGGGCAGAAAACGATCTCTCAACACTTGCTGTTATTATGGGAATAGTCATAACCAAATTCATGAGTTTAAGACCTGTGTGCAAATCACTTTCCAGTATGTATTTGAGGAGCTTAGCAAGCCTGAGTTGCAGTGTATGCAAACTTCGTTCTTGTTTCTCTTGGCAATTAAGACCATTTTCATTAACCAGAAATGATAAGAGTAAACCCCTGTAAAAGAGAAGCTTAGCGCAATCATAGAAAATGGTTCCTTAGCGTGTAGTCGAATAAAAAAAAGGGGGCTCCTTTAAATATTTCGAGTCTAGAACATTTTGGTTTCTTTAAAGATGAATTCTATGCATGCAATGCATGTGTTGCATTCCCTGAGAAATCGCCACTGATATATATATATATATATTATATATAATATATATATATATATATAATATCAGTGGCTATTTCTATATATATATATATAGGTCGCTGCCCTGTCTTCCTGCGGGACTCTTCGCTCTTCACACCTCCTGATGACGACGAAATATCGATCGATGGTCGAAATATCGATGTGAGTTATGTCTGTGTCTTTCTGTGTGTTTCCTTCGTTTTGAATTTATTTTATATATATATATATATATATATATACATTTATATATATATATATATACATTTTTTCATTGGAAATACGATTTGAAACGGACAAATATAGTTCAATGTAGAAAAAGAAACATCGAGAAATTAAAGACACACACTTAAAGTCTCTAACTTTCGGTTTTTCTACTATTTCTCCTGAAGACCGTTCAAACCCAAAATTACGGCCGGTAAATGTGTGCTTTTAATTTCTCTGTTTCTTTTTCTACATTGAACTATATATATATATATATATATATGTGTGTGTGTGTGTGTGTGTATGTATCTGTGTGTCTGTGTGTTCGGAATTCGATCAATTTTCTAGGTTCAAATTCTCATTGCCGACGTTTGGTTTTATTTAATAACTTTTTCATAGGCAGAAGTAAGATATTTTGACCAAGAAAATGAAATTGACTTTATTTAAAGGAACAACAATCTTAACCAGGCAAAACCTTCGACTAGACAGTAAATGTTAGGAAAAGGATTAAGTCTCCGCACAAAAAAGTTCATTACTAGAAACTAAACAACGCGTTTCGAACACTTGATGTTCTTCTTCAGGTCACCTTGCAGTCCTTGCTCTGTCTCACCTCCCGAACAACCATCCTATCAGAGCAGATGTAACCTGAAGAAGAACATGATGTGTTCGAAACGAGTTGTTTAGTTTCTAGTAATAAACTTTTCTGTGTGGAGACTTAATCCTTTTCCTAACATGAGTAAATACCACACTGTACAGATTGTAGAGTTAATGAATTAGACAGTAAATACCACACTATAACAAATTGTACAGTTAATGAATTAGACAGTAAATACCACACTATAACAGATTGTACAGTTAATGAATTAGACAGTAAGTACCACACAATAAATGATTGCATAACTCGTGAAGCCTTTTTGTTTTTTATGCTAAAAAAATGAACACTTTTAAACAAGATAGAAGGAAGTGAATTCAAGGTTAACAATAAGAAGGGTAAGGAATGGATGAATACAGAAAGATGAGGGTGCGTAATTCTGTTTTGGTCAAACATAGTCATTTTAATGAAACATTTCGTCATGGGGACATATACCCTTGATTTTTTAGTCGAAATAGATTAAATTAAGGTCAGGATATTTTTTAACAGCCTTTTTTTTTGTTTCTTTGTGAAGGGAAACACAAAAGGCATGTTTTGCACAAGGATAGTTGTGATAGGATAGGGGAGAACAAAGTGGGTTTTCGTATTTAAGAAAGCCGTGTGATTGGATATAGATTGGCTTGAATGTTTAGTCAGAAATGTAGTGTTTTCAGATTAACAGAAAAGATAAAAAAGAAAAAAAGGTTTGGAAGGAGAGATTCCTGTTGTAGAACAGATAGCATCACGTTAGCCTGGCACTCCCCCCACCTCTCTACCACAAACTACACCTCATTAAGGGAGGGGGGGGGCGCTCTTTAGCTGAAAAACAATCATTCAAATCAACAATCACTGGAGTCTTTTCAAATTAATAATATAAACTCAATTACACGCCTAAAGTAGGTAAATCTCGTTCTCTAATCAATCCTCGAACTAAATCACTCAAGCCACATTTATAACTTTTACTCGTACATTCAGTACAAGTTTTGTTTTTTATCCCTCTTTTCTTTTCTTATCAAATTTCCTAAACCACCAATTATAATTTATCCATGTCTTAATACTTGCCAATTTCTTAGTACTTAGTCAAGTTTTAAACAATCTTAACGATGTTACATGATATAAAGGAATTTAAGAAATAAAAATTAGTGTATGTCATAGCTTGTATGATATATTATTACAAAAATCAACATTTATTTTTCTTTAAAAAATTCTACGAGTTTTCTCTTGACAATAGATTAGTTCCAAAACTAGTGGACATGAGAAGAAAAAGTACAAGGTAAGAAGTTAGATTGCTATAAAAATATTGAAGAAAATAATCAGATTTGTGACACTGCACGGCTTCAATTCATCTCATATATATATAAAATAAATTCAAAACGAAGGAAACACACAGAAAGACACAGACATAACTCACATCGATATTTCGACCATCGTCGTCATCAGGAAGTGTGAAGAGCGAAGAGTCCCGCAGGAAGACAGGGCAGTCTTCGCTCTTCACACCTCCTGATGACGACGATGGTCGAAATATCGATGTGAGTTATGTCTGTGTCTTTCTGTGTGTTTCCTTCGTTTTGAATTTATTTTATTTAAAAAAGTCCGCTGGACCGTTTCTTTTAATTGTATATATATATATAAATATAGGTGTGTTCTCTAATCGGGGTTCGGTCAAATTGACCGAAGAGAACACACCTATTCTATCAAAAGGTCGATATATTATTGAATCTGTTATATATATATATATATATATATATATATATATATATATATATATATAAAGATTTCATATAAACACGTGAAATAACAATTAATGATCAAACCAGAATAGTTTGATCCAAAGTAGTTGGGTTTTTGACTCTGACAAAGACTGCTTGTTACAGTTGAAAGATCTTAGTCTTGTTTTCCCATTTCATATTGTGGTTTGACCATTGATTGTTATTTCACGTGTTTATGTGAAATATT
The DNA here is from genome assembly GCA_026182355.1 of Hermatobates lingyangjiaoensis. Lineage (NCBI taxonomy): Eukaryota > Metazoa > Arthropoda > Insecta > Hemiptera > Hermatobatidae > Hermatobates > Hermatobates lingyangjiaoensis. Next base: position 47,383 of record JAPFBL010000213.1, on the reverse strand, counting down.
TATATATATATATTATATATATATATGTATATAATATTATAAAGGACGGAGGGTTGAAGTAATGGATTAGACTCCACTAATTACTTAGATTGGCGTTTTCATTAACGAAGGTAATGGGAAAGAAATCTAATGATCACGCCCCAGTAATGGCCCATAAAGTTTAGCACTTTGAAATTCTATTACATTTTTTACGACACTCTTTTAATCGTTAGAGGGAGAGTTAATAATCGATTAAAAAGCTAGAAGTGCCGTTGCTGGAAGGGTGAGGCTTGCTTCAAGTCTTTCCAGTGTGCTTTTAAGATCTTATGCTTTTCTTTACAGTAATAGTTTAGATGCAAAGTAGATCTTCCTTAAGGCATGTTTAATTAAAATGAACTGCAATCACAGCCTTCACGATGTTCTGATAGAGATTTGATGTCAGAAGTCATCAAATGGTGTTGAATTTTTTACAATAATTGTACTTTTCGTGGGCTACCAGTGAACGTTGCTAATCGACACGTTGCCTCTGGACTACCAATGGACGTTGCTAATCGAATACGTTGACCCTGGGCAATCAGTGGACGTTGCTATTCGAACATGTTAGCACTGTACAGCCATTGCATGTTGCTAATCGAACAAGTTGCCTCTGGGCTATCAATGGACATTGCTAATCGAATACCTTAGCACTGGGCTACCAGTGTACGTTTCTAATCGAACAAGTTACCCCTGGGCTACCAGTGGACGTTTCTAATCGAACACATTACCACTGGGCTACCAGTGTACCTTTCTAATCGAGCAAGTACCACTGGGCTACCAGTGGACGTTTCTAATCGAGCAAGTACCACTGGGCTACCAGTATACGTTTCTAATCGAGCAAGTACCACTGGGCTACCAGTGGACGTTTCTAATCGAACACATTACCACTGGGATACCAGTGTACCTTTCTAATCGAGCAAGTACCACTGGGCTACCAGTGGACGTTGCTAATCGAACACGTTACCACTGTAATGCGATAATTGTTCCTGTAATACGGATATATAAATAGAGAAACATTTTAAAAAGAAACAATCTAAAGAGAAAATTGTAAAAGACATGTTAAATTACAAAATCACATTCTTTAAGAATTTTCTTTTGTACTATCATTAAATCTCTCAAAATCTTTTAAAAAAAACTGTAGTAAAAGTGTAAAATTCTAGTTGCAGAGATAACTCACTTTTATATTTTGACAATCGTCGACATTAGCAGGTGAAGTATAACGTAGGGAGTCAGAGACTTTACCTCCTGTTCTGAGGGACACTTCGCCACCTGATGACGATAGATTGTCGAAATATAGAAGTGATTTTTTTCCGCAGTTATTGTTATAATTTCTGTCTAAAATCCTATAGTCTGTTTCAATTGATTAATATATTTATATTACAGTTTATTTCGTATAAACTATATTTGTTTTTAATAGATAACTATAATTGTAATACAGTAATCCCTCACTTTTCTTTCAAACAGAGAGAGAATCCTGACCTTACTGAATACTGTACTGTTTTGTAAAGAAAAATGAAAAACAAAAAGAAAACAATAAGAAATAATTAATAATAAAAAATTACGTCTTTAGCAACTATAAGAGAGAAAGAGAGAGAAAGAGAGAGAGAGAGAGAGAGAGAGAGAGAATTATACCCTTAATGTATTGTACAGTCAATGATAATGCAAGTAAATAAAATAAAAAAATTCGTTAACGATCCTTCATTTTAATTTATAGATGAAAAGGCGTATTTTTTAATATTTTTATTATTCTCTTGTTACTATTGATTATGTTTTCATTAATCTTTAGTCCTTATTGAACATTTTTTAATAGCCTTTAATTTAATGCTGTAGAATATTTTGACCCAGTACTGGTTGTTTGATATCTTTCTCGAACGTACAAGAATCATCCCGTATATTTTCTTCTCTAATACTACTCGTAACTACTGTACTTTTTCATTACGAGTTGTATTTTTTCTATTTTTTACTGCAATTACAGTTGAATAATTTTTTTATATTTTTTAATTTTTAATTGATCATTTCAGGACCCCGCGAAACACTGAACCCTCGAAAACTGAATCGCAAACTAGCGAGGGATTACTGTATATTCATATTCAGTTGAAATTATATATTTTACAGGTAAAATAGAAAAGACTAAACACGCATGCCAGTATTTTTAAAGAAAAAAACAATCTGCCAAATTAATTCTAGTTGTGTTTTTCTGTTGGGAGCACGGCTGCGAGGTGTTAATACTGATACAAGGACGTACAGGGAATACTGAACGGTGATTGGCTGTCCAGGCGGCACGAGGCAATAGACGTGACGAGGACCTGTTGGCGTTACGAATCATTAAGACCCAGGTAGAAGCGTACCCTGGCTGGCATAATTGGTTACTTATGGGTTTAATGTAACCAATAAGTAATAACTAGAAGAAGGAGGTGGATGAAAAAAAGGGGAGGTAGATGGTTTAAAAGCGGTTATAAGTCTGTTTATGAGCCAACAGTAGTTTGCTTTAGAAAGGAATATTCAAAATGATAAAAACAAGATGCATTGTAAAGATGACCGAATGAAATGATATATCTGCTGGAAATATGTGTAGAAATATACAAGGTATACAAATAAAGATGAAAGGCTTTTCTAAAAGCTGAACGCTTCTGTTTGCAAGTCCTTGCTGACTGTGGAATGCCGGCTCTACAAGAACAAGCAGCCGGCCAGGACAATGGAGCCGGGACTATCTATTGTTCTCATCGCGACAACACGAGCCCCGAGTCTTCTGTTCTTTAACAATATTCAACCTGCCGCTGTAACAAGCCAATTATACTATACATCAAGTCTAACAACAACCCTCAAATATTCAACTCCTTCCTTCACAATACACATTTCTCTTTATAATTGTTTTCAATTTCCCATAAATTCTGTTTTACAACACGCATATTCATAAAATCTATCTACACAATATTGAAATACATTAAATCCAGCACTATTTGACAACATGTTTACATCGTATCAACGTCTACGTAAAATAATAAAATAAAATTATCAGATGGAAATCTTTTAAAAACATACGATTTTATAGAACATCCTTAGAAGATTTCATTGCTTGTCTGACATAACATATGTCATATAAGTTCTCGAGAAGTTAAAAAACAAACTGTAGAAATTTACAATTGTTGTTTGTCATTTGCATAAATCTTGATTCATCCGACAGTAAACAAATATACTTTTCAAACAGTTTATATTAATTGCTCGAATTAGATTAAAATACATTATACATATTATATAATAACAAAATTTTACAATAAATACGTAAACTCACAATCAAACTTCAAACCACAATAAGCACTTTTTCGGGTTAATTTTTCCCATCTTCTTATCTCTGGCTTCCGAGAGTTCGGGACTAGATATATCAATTCTCCAAAATTTTTATTTTTGTACACCAACATGTTTCGGTCCACATCGACCATTTTCAAGGTTATTTTTACACAATTTAAATTATACACACTACATAACAATAATAACATAACATTGATACTGATCTATTAAAATACATTACTAAATAATTATAGTAAGTTACTAAACAAAACAAAGATAGCTAAATAAACACACGGGGTTAACAGTCATAATCAGTGGAAGGTTGTAGCAAGGTATCCGCAGGGTGAGGTTTCCCCAGGGATACCTGCGGATACCTTTCTACAACCTTCCACTTATTATGACTGTTAACCCCGTGTGTTTATTTCGCTATCATTGTTTAGTTTAGTAATTTATTACAATTATTTAGTAATGTATTTTAGTAGATTAGTATCAATGTTATGTTATTATTGTTATGTACTGTGTATAATTTAAATTGTGTAAAAATAACCTTGAAAATGGTCGATGTGGACCGAAACATGTTGGTGTACAAAAATAAAAATTTTGGAGAATTGATATATCTAGTCCCGAACTCTCGGAAGCCAGAGATAAGAAGATGGGAAAAATTAACCCGAAAAAGTGTGAAACTAGAAATTGGCATAGGTTTTAACAAAACTTGTATAGATGAAGGCCTGCTCCCCAAATACACTAATATATGTATATATATAGGTGTGTTCCCTAATCGGGATTCGGTCAATTTTCTAGGATAAAAATAAAACTCTCGTTGCCAACGTTTCAGTTTTATTTAAATCCTTTTTCATAGGCAGAAGTAAGAATTTTTAAAATGAAAAAATGAAATTTACAATATTTAAAGGAACAACAATGTTAACCGGACAAAACCTTCGACTAGACTATAAAACCGAAACGTCGGCAACGAGAGTTTGATTTTTTAACCTAGAAAATTGACCGAATCCCGATCAGATAACACACCTATTTTATTAAACGGTTTATATATTATTGTATCTGTTATATAATATATATATCATATATAAACCAGAAGAAAAAAAACTTAATATTTGAACATCACTTTCTTTTGAGCAAAAAAAAACACTAATCAGACCTTGTTCAATGTTTCGATATCTCCTTAAAGAACGAAGGATATCTTAACAAAAACAGTGGTCAAAAGAATGACCATGCAAATTGGCTTGGATGGCAATGGGTAACTAACTGACTTTGCTGTAATGTGACCATTATTTCAATGAGAGTGATAATTCATTCATGAATGAATGTGAGAATTTAATCAATTCATTTGGTAATAAAGTCAACGAAATTGACCATTCATTCATTAATGTGACAATTCTTATAATGGTTGTGATAATTTAAGCACAAACAGTAGTTTGTCTTCTACGATGCTAAGTGACCGAACTTCTGTTGGTCGACGTTAAAACCCACTCATTCACACCCACGCAGATTTGCAAGGACTTTGTTTTAATCACTCCTTCCGGATTTAAATCCTCAAACAAGCTTACATCTCATTAATTGAGAGATTTAAATCTTTGATATATAAAGCTTCTAATATATGGAGCCTGTGGACATCTCTTTCTTTTCTTAGGATTGACGTCCACAAGCGTTTCACGTGTCCAGAGGATATTATGTACTTCTCTGGAATGTTTTTTAGGGGCTCCTGTTGTGAGCTCACATAATATCCCCTTGACACGTGAAATGCTTGTGGACGGGACGTCAATCCTAAGAAAAGAAAGAGATGTCCACAGGCTCCATATATTAGAAGCTTTATATATCAAAGATTTAAATCCCTCAATTAATGGCCAGACATGCGATATGGGTATAATAGCAAGCATGAAAAATTTGAAAGCAGTTACAAGAAGAATAGGGATGCTAATTGATTGGCCCTCGACAGGATGATAAACTGTTTTCTATTTAGTAATTTGTTTGGACCTGCTAACCATTATTTATATTCTTTAGTTTATTTCAAAATTGTTTAAATTGTTTCATTCTTTTTTAAAAATTTTAAAATTACCAAATTTTGAAGAATGTTTAAAGACCCAACCTGAGGATGACTATAGAATAGTCGGAAGCTAGTAGATAATGGTCTTGTAAGTTATGTCATATTCTTTATATGTGATGTTAGTTTTCAATTGTATTTAAACTGTTGACATCTATTAAAGTGTTTCAAAAAAGTGACTCAATGTCCTTTGGACAACTCATTTGGGAATCACCACCTTATATTCGTAAGACTGTCAGGAGACTGAAACAGCTTAGTTTGAAAGTCGTTAATGCCAAAGCTGCGGTACATTTCAACAAAATATATATATATATACATTAATGATCAAAGCACAATAAGAAAATGGAAAAACAAGACTAAGATCTTTCAACCGTAACAAACGGTCTTAGTCAGAGTCAAAAACCCAACTGAAACACTAGATGCAGAGAACATCTGGTGAGGGGTTGAGAAGATGTCCCAAACATCCCTTTCTGGACATTAGTCCTTTCCTGCGCTTTCACCCTTTTAAAATACCACTCTTCCCTCCCACTCTTCTCAACCCCTCACCAGATGTTCTCTGCATCTAGTGTTTTAGTTGGGTTTTTGACTCTGACGAAGACCGTTTGTCACGGTTGAAAGATCTTAGTTTTGTTTTCTCATTTCATCTTGTGGTTTGATCATTGATTGTTATTTCACGTGTTTATGTGAAATCTTTATATATATATAAATATATATCTTCAAACGACATTATGAAATGGGAAAAAATATTAAGGTATTTCAACCGTAAGAAGCAGTGTTCGTCAGAGTCAACTATATATATGTATATATAATACAGGCACATTAACAAGAAAAGGACAAAGAAAGTCACTACAGAACTCACTTCGATATTTAGACATCCGTCGTCATCAGGAAGAAACTATATATATATACAGTATATTTTCAATTGCATGTGAATCGGTACACTTGGTCTCCCTATATTTCTTGTCCTGATGGCAATTGAAATTGAATATTTAAGACTGTCAGTGTTAGCCTTGTAAAATTGTATACATATTATTTACATATCATCTGTATTTAATGTTGAATAATATATGTCATAACTATATGACCATTTAATAGTTGTAAGAAATTGGATTGTATCGTTTACGGTGGTTAGAGGTGGTTAAGTGAACGACAGTCAAGAGAGCGCGTGCGCTCTGGCAGCTTCCTTACAGTTTCGCAAGTCACACTTACCTTATTCCCTGACCACTAAATAGACATGAATGCAGTACATTATTCACAGTTACCATGAATCTATTCATGTATTTATAAAAAAAGCCATTAAAACGATCACATTAATAGTAAAGTACAAAAATTGAGAGTAAAGGCTTTAACTTTTTTTCTGTTTAAATGTACAAATGAATAGCTATATTAGTATTAATTTAAAAAAGATAATTACATGTTCCAAATAAGGCTGAAGTTTTTTTTTCTTTTTTTTTTTAAAAAAAGATACAATTGTTAGGGGGAGGTAAAAAGAGCGCGAAGTTAAGGTTTGGAAGAGGCCTATACGTCTTGGTTATGACAGAGCAATCAGTATCCAAGGGGTTTTTGCTTATTTTGAGCAGCCCCCGAGGGTCACTTGGCAGGGGGGCTTCCTTTCTTTCAGATTTATAACTCTCTCTAATAGTCACACCATCAATTTTTCTATTAAGGAACCTTTATTTTTTTTCTTTTCACTCTTTACCTATCCCCTATCCCACTCATTCCTGACTACATTCCTATATATACTCACTCAGACCCAAGGTTTTTTGGCGTTTATGAACATCAGTAAGGCACGCAGCTTAGCTGGCTATTACCTGATTTTTTGTTCACCCAGGAAACATTTATTAGTTGACATATTCTACTACAAAAATTTTTCCTTCTTGATCGAAATAATTACTGTTATATAGATATAACATTAACATAATAAACACTTTTCTCTTTTTCTCGTAGTTTTGGTCAGGGTTAAAATATGGATTCACCTTTCGCCAACGTTTCGTCTTTATTTCAAGACATCCTCAGGGTTATAAACTAACAATCCCTGAGGATGTCTTGAAATAAAGACGAAACGTTGGCGAAAAGGTGAATCCATATATTATTAACCCTGACCAAAACTCAGAGAAAAAGAAAAGTGTTTATTAGTAATTGTGGTAAAGAAAACAGTACCTTATTAATATATATATATATATAAACTAGAATTTAAAAAGAACACTTAGAAAGGAAATCACTGAACTGACTACTATATTTCGATGTCCTCGTCTTCAGGAAAAGAAGTGAATCGCTCCAAAGGCTGATAACCTAAAGGTCATTCATATATATATATATATATATAAATGACCAAACCTCAATATGAAATGGGTAAAAAAGACTAAGATCTTTTAACCACAAAAAGCTGTCTTCATCAGAGTCAAAAACCCAAACCTCAACTTCAGTTGGATTTTTGATTCTGACGAAGACCGCTTATTGTGGTTGACAGATCTTAGTCTTGTTTTCCCATTTCATATTGTGGTTTGATAATTGATTGTTATTTCACGTGTTTATGTGAAATCTGATTATATATATATATCCCCTTCCATCCGCAGTCTTGAACGCACGCACCTCTTCTTCTTCCCTTCTACTCTCTTCCTAAAATATCAATCCAGTACGTGTTATCGTCGTTCTTGATGTATTGTTTCTTTTCAGATATATATATCTAACAGAACCCGACACAGAAAAAAGGAAAAATACACACTTACTAAATTCAATAATTCGAACTGTTGTTTGTCCTCTCTTCTAGCTTTCTCGTGATGAGGAACAACAGTTCGAAATATTAAATTTAGTAACTGTGTTTTTCTCTTTTTTCTGTATCGTGTTTTGTGTAATTTATTGTTTTATAAATCTGTGTGGAACGTTTCTTAAATTTAATATATATATATATACACTTTTTCAAATTTTTTTTTGGAAATAAATTGTTTTTTGGAAATACGATCCAAAACGGACAAATATAGTTCAATATAGACAAAAAAACATAGAAAAATCAAAAGAACACACTTACAGTCTCTAATTTTCGGTTTGAACCGTCTTCAGGAGAGATAAGAGAGGGAAACCAAGCGCACTGGTTCAGAGACGGTTGGAGACGGTCTCCCGGTCACAGAAAATAAGATAGACAGGAATCAATTTATAATTACATTAAATTAGTGGAATTTAATGTTGGTTAATTAGTGGAATTTAATGTTAGTTAATTTAATGTTGTTAATAACTGTTGGTCTCCAACCGTCTCTGAACCAGTGCGCTTGGTTTCCCTCTCTTATCTCTCCTGACGATGGTTCAAACCGAAAATTAGAGACTTTAAGTGTGTTCTTTTGATTTCTATATGTTTTTTTGTCTATATTGAACTATTTTGTCCGTTTTAGATCGTATTTCCAACGAAAAAGTGTATATATATATATATATATACCTGATAAACGAATACGGTCCAGCAGGACAGTTTACACTTGAAATAAACTGTGACGCATAGAAAAAAACATAACAAGACTCACATGTCAATATATTTCGACCGTTATGGCGGTCGTACTCAAGAGAAGAAGTGAATTGATGGAGGGACGACAGTAAGCTGAAGAACTCTCTGGGTGAGAGCTAAAGCAGTGCTGCCACGAAGGAGAAAAATAAAAAAAGAACCAATAAGTCGGGATCAAGAAAATGTCAAAAACATTTAATATTTTTACTATACTTATCTCGTTAAAGATGAGAAAGCAGAAATTCTATTTGGGTGCAAGTTAGATGACATACTTGGCCTTTCAATGGCTACATTCTGTTAGACTATAAGGAAGAAACAACTAAAAAGAAACTAGTGCAAGATGGACTGTAGTAGCTGCCTCATGAGAGAATATACTTTTTTGAAATACAACACAATGAGCATTCCACATTTGGAGTCCTAAAGTTAAGTGTATTCAGAGAAGGGATCAGGTTGATTCAGGCTTAGGACCGACGTCTTAACGTCCTCTCTTCGAGGGAAGATGTGGTTTTTTTTTAACCCCCGGATCTACCAATCCAGTGGCAAACATAAGCCACTGGGCTACCTATGTCCCATAAAAAAAACAGTGTTATAAAAAATAGTTGTTAAAACATTTGTTGTTGAAAAATGTTAATATAGTTTCAATAATAAAATCTAGTGATGCCTGATAATATTACATCATCAGTCTGTAACTAGTCTGATGTATTGGAAAATTGTATGCAACATTGAATAAGAAAACTGCCCTACTTGCACATATCCTTCTCCAATCAATGCAGATATTATGGTAACGAACAATGTGATTTCTAAGAAAATCTGCCTTTATCGATGGCTGACAATATTTTTAACAATAAATATTACAAAATATCCTTTAAAGAAAACATATCTATGTATTACTTCTTTATGCATTTAGTTACAGTTTTGTTTTCATTTTTTAGTCAACTCTAGTTGCAGGTTTTTGACTAGTTAAGATACTAGTTCATATAAATAATGTAAATTTCGTTTTCTTATTTAAAAATTCTAAACTCTCTAAATGAATTACTTCAATTAACTCTGAAATACTTCCACAAGTTGTAATGATCCATTTTCATATTGTTTATTTATTGATTATGTTTAGTCTTTGAAAACACTTCATAAGTACAAGATTCTTCAGTTCATAAAGGAATTTTTCACCGTATTTTTTTTCAATTTACGAATTGAAGAATCTTGAACTTATGAAGAGTTTTCAAAGACTGGAGAAAATTAAAAAACAACTGGTGAAGAACAATGCAGACATTTCTTTTTTAAATGTATGTATACAAGAAGGACTGCTTCCAACTTTTACTAATATATATATATATACATGCTTTGTTAAACACGACAGAGTAGTTTCTGTCTATGAGCTTCTTCTCGAGAACTTCGATTTGCCGAAAGAGAAGAAGCTCATAGACAGAAACTACTCTGTCGTGTTTAACAAAGCATGTATATCCGAAGGACTGCTACCAAAGTACACTAATATATATATATATATATACATAAAACATATTTCACATAAACACGTGAAATAACAATCAATGATCAAACCACAATATGAAATGGGAAAACAAGACTAAGATCTTCCAACCGTAACAAGTGGTCTTCGTCAGTTGGGTTTTGTCTCTGACGAGAACCACTTGTTACGGTTGGAAGATCTTAGTCCTTTTTTTCCCATTTCATATTGTGGTTTGATCATATATATATATATAGGTGGTATGTTACGTAATTGGCATTCGGCCAAATTTTCTAGGTTCAAAAATCAAACTCTCATTGCCGACGTTTCGGTTGTATTTTAAAACCTTTTCCACAGGCAGAAGTAAGAGTTTTTTGACTAAGAAAATGAAATTTGCATTATTTAAAGGAACAACAATCTTAACCGGACAAAACCTTCGACTAGACTTTATTGAATATTATTGAATCTGTTATATATAGAAAAATTTAGTTTTCTATGAGAAAGAAGAATTTAGAAGAAGATGGAATATTTGATGATTCAGCCTGAGAGGTGTAGCTTCCTCGTGGCACATGAAAACAGGCGCAATTAGATGTTGATATGTGCGATTTAGACTAAATGTTTAGTACGAAAAGCAATTGACTTTTGAGGAGGCCTTGATTGGTAAAAGAGTGGGGTTTTAGGACAGAGTGTTCTTCCATTAGCGCCTCAGTCCATTAGGGTCGCGGCAGGCTGCCTCTTTCTTGCTAATAGAGCGCATCGCAGCCAGGGAAACAGATGAACCACTCGCCCCGGCAAACATATTAGTCAACTGAGGCACTCATCTCGAAACAGCCGGACATTTATCAAGCTATCACCTTCGGCGCAGCAGTATTTAACGCCGAGTGGCCACGTCACGACATGTAGTCGAAATCTGTGAAAAACAGCTCTGCTTTCAAACTTAATGTGCTCTTCAACTGAAAGCATTACCACATGCACGAGCCTCATTACACCAATAATCGCATTCGTCATCCTCCGCTCAAGCCGGATAACGGATCTCTGGCAATGCTAATGTTATTAACTAGCTTTGGCGCAGCAATATTTACTGACATACGAACACAACGCTTGACGAAAACCTGCAAAAATAAATTCTCTGCTTATATGTGTATTCAAGATATCAAACAAAGCATGAGAGTTAATGCCAAAAAAAATTCAATACACAAAAGCGGAATAATAGTAAAAAAATAGAAACAAAATATAAAAATATAGAAGTGAGTTATTCTTTTGTCTATCTGTGGTTTTGTTGGTTCGGTATTAGAAGCTAGCCTTGAGCAAGTAAGTTTATTGAATTTTTTATTATGAATGTAAAGTAGACATGACAAACGTCCATTGATTTTTGTTAGTTTATAGCCCTGAGGCTGTCTTAAAATAAAGACGAAACGTTGGCGAAAAGGTGATTGTAAATATTAACCAAAACAAAATTCTGAGAAAAAGAAAAAGTGTTTATTCGTAATTGTGGTAAAGAAAACAATACCTTATATATATATATATATATACATATATCGTATATATATATATATATATATATATATATATATACCATGATAAACGAAAAACGGTCCGGCAGGACAAATAACAATTAAAATAAGCAGTGACACATAAACAGAAACACAACAAAGACTCACTTTTCAATATTTCGACCGTAATGGCGGTCGTCCTCAGGAGAAGATGGCCGACCCCTAGAAAGGTCTTCAGTTTTAGGTCTACCCCAGGATCCATAAGGATTCGGTGTCCTCAGGAGAAGAAGTGAATTGACGGAGGGACGACAGTTGACTGTCAGTTGACTGTCGTCCCTCCGTCAATTCACTTCTTCTCCTGAGGACGACCGCCATTACGGTCGAAATATTGAAAAGTGAGTCTTTGTTGTGTTTCTGTTTATGTGTCACTGCTTATTTTAATTGTTATATATATATATATATTTATATAGGTGTGTTTTCTAATAAGGATTCTGTTAATTTTCTAGGATAAAAAAACAAACTCTCGTTGCCAACGCTTTGATTTTATTAAAACCTTTTTCATATGCAGAAGTAAGAATTTTTTAACTAAGAAAATGAAATTTACATTATTTAAAGGAACAACAATGCTAACCGGACACAATTAATTTATATATTTACCCAATTAGTACTGCTTATCTGAATTTCTCCTTATTTCTTCTCTTAGTTCTATATTTTAACACCGGGTACGGGGGGCAACACTGGCGGTTGCCGCGTTAGTTACTTGCCGTTGTGTCTACAACGTGCTTGGTCTCTCTTTTTCTTTTCTCCTGAAGACGGGTTACCCGAAAATTTGAGTGTGTAAGTGTGTTTCATTACTCTGTGTGTTACTTTTCTTGAATTTTGAACTCGTATATATATATATATATATATATATTTCGTTGAACAACTGACCGTATTTCACTGATGTCAGTTTCTTCACCAGTTTTTCAAGGTTTCTGAATACCTTCTTCTTTCCTTCATCCAAACGTTGGAGAAAGTTAATTAAGTGGGAATCGACATGTTTCGACTGGCTTCCAGTCATCTTCAGGGTAATTAATTTAAAAAAAAAAAATTAAATCTTTAGAGTTGGTATTAAGACTAACTTGGTATTAATCTAAAGATTCTAATTTTTCCTCCTTTTTTTTTTTAATTACCCTTAAAATGACTGGAAGCCAGTCGAAACATGTCGGTTCCCATTAATTAATATGTTTGGATGAAGGACAGAAGAAGGTATTCAGAAACCTTGAGAAACTGGTGAAGAAAATGACATCAGTGAAATACGGTCAGTTGTTCAACGAAATATGCTTAAATGAAGGACTGCTTCCAAATTTTACAAATATATATATATATATACCATGAGAAACGAAAAACGGTCCGGCAGTGCAGATTATACTTAAAATAAACTGTGACACATAGACAGAAACATAACAAAGACTCACTTTTCAATATTCGACCGCCATTACGGTCGGAAAAGTGAGTCTTTGTTATGTTTCTGTCTATGTGCCACAGTTTATTTTAAATGTATATACATATATATATATATATATATATATATATATATATATATATATATATATATATATATGTATATGAATGATCAAACCACAATAAGAAATGGGGAAACAAGACTAAGATCTTTCAACCGTAACAAGACAAGCGGTCTTCGTCAGAGTCAAAAACCCAACTGTTGGGTTTTTGATCCAGTAAGTGTTCTTATTTCCTTTCTGTGTTGTTTTTTCATTTATATATATAAAGTATACTATTTTCGTTACTATAAGGAATTTAGGAATAAGAAGATGAAATCCTAGGTTATTTACTAGAATTGCTACGATAACTGAAAGCACTGAACACTTGAGTTCCAAACTTAATCAGAGTTGTGTTCATGTATGTTCATGTATGCATGTTGTGTTCATGCATGCAGTTTTAAAATTCTTATTAAAAGCTTATAAACTGATTGTTCATATACGGTTTGTTTTCTCTTATGCACAGAGGCTTTGCAAAATTTGCATAATAGAGAACAAAAAAAAAAAAAAAACCAAGAGAATTAGGCTGTAATCATACAAAGAGAACAAATAAAATCTAGTCTTTTGTAAGACTTGCGTTATCAGGGGGAAGCTATAGTTATCATTCACGTTTTAAAGATAACAGTAATGAGCAATTATCTTTAGCAGACATTATAATCTAATGTTTTAACACTGGCACCTTCCACTCCTGAATAGTTCTCTTTCTACGAAATACAAAAAAGAAAACACAATGATATAGCTTTGATAAAGTTGAACAAATTAATTTCAAATGATTCGTCTCTCCCCAATTTTTATTTTTTAAATATCCGAATATTTTGTAATAAACAGTTATTAGGTTAGTTCCACTGAGGTTAGTAATATTAGTAATATTATTAGTAATGATAACCGTCATACATCGTAAAGTTTCTGTAGAGCTCGACCGGTTTCAGGTCTGTCTGGTTCCCATCTTCAAGAGAGACTGCACTATTCTATCCGCCAATACCAGCCGGTTAAAAGGCGGTATCTTTATTCTTCTATACATATTTCAAAAAAAAAAATCAATTACCAAACGGATTAATTAACAGTCAGTTAATTGTATGATAGCAATTAACTTGGTGAGAGGTATAGTGTAGCGGCATGCAACCTGGACCTGCTGCGGCTTTGAATCCAGCAACAATATGTTTTTTCTAGCGCCTACCCTTCTACAGCTGAACACATTAAAAGTGTGGCTCATTTATGATTCGGAACCATTTTAACCATGTGATAACCACTTTACCGGAAGGCACATGGTATTCCCTCAAGGACCCATAGCTTCGTACAAAAATTAGAATTAGTATTAATAATGCCCGTCATACCTCATAAAGTTGCTATAGAGCTCGACCGGTTTCGGGTCCGTCTGGTTCCCATCTTCAAGAGCAACTGACTGTATTTTATTTTTTTACACTCAGTAAAATTAAATCTGTACTGTATTAAATAAAAATACAATCTGTATTTTATTAAATAAAATACAGTCAGTTGTTCTTAAAGATGGGAACCAGACGGATCCGAAACCAGTCGAGCTCTACAGAAACTTTACGAGATATGACGGACGTCATTATTAATAATTCTAATATCCTTTAATATAATCCAACATATCAAAAGAAAAGTTAATAAAAATTAATTAAATATAATGAATTTGGCTCTAATTGGATAAAATAATAGAGAGAAATCTATGAGTTTTGGTCTCTGGTCTGGAACTGGTGGTTATGACGTGCACTATAGTGCGAAGATATATTTGTTAGTCGTTGGATAATAGACTGGAAGTATAGAAAATAAATACTAAACTTAGTCATTGTAGGGTAAAAAACTAATGAAATGGTCTCGACATATAAAAATTTAATCGTATTAACAAAGCGTTTCGAACACGTAGTGTTCTTCCTCAGGCATTAACTTAAAAATACAATGTCATTAGTTAATGCCTCAGGAAGAACACTATGTGTTCGAAACGCGTTGTTCATACCATTTCAATACCTTTTTAGCCTACAATGAATAAATACCACACAATAACTGGTTAAATTTAGTATTTAAATCTAAATTTAAATCTAATTAAATAAAATGATAGAGAGAAATCAATGAGTTTCACTTTAAGGGATAATAGGTTGGTGAGGCGTGTCCATCAATATGCCGAGTCAGGTACGATTGCCTCATCATTTAATATGATTAGTGAGATTAATGATTATCAATATTAGCAGACATCATTAAATTAATAATGGTCTGCTCAAAATTATAGGCAATTAATTTAATTAATTTATGAAGGAACGTTATTATTAATTATGTTTAATGAACGTTACAATTAAAAAGTAATAACATCGAAAAATGTGTATTTTTCAAACTAAATAAAAATTTAAAATTAAAAGATCTTAATTTCAATATTTCCCACAAGTACATAACACATAAAACAGAACCACCAGCAGTTTTAACACTGTGTTTATTTTGTAATCATCATGTAATCAAGTACTAAAAAATATCATATAATTACAATAATTTTGTAAGGTTTATTAAGGATAATGTTTTTGTTTAATATAATCAGACCATTCTTTATTGTTTGGCTTTATAGTTGAGAGTTTGATTCTTAAGTCAGCAGCAGCATTAAATCTACTTCGGTATTTAGCATATGACAGTATAAAATGAAAATCCAGTTTTACATAAGTAGGCAGTGGGAAGTGGCAGCAATGTGAGGAGTGCTTTCTTTGCAATAGCAGGAAATTTGGGTATCAGATAGCTCGAAAAACCGACTAATTTATCCTAAGTATGAGTCAAATTTGACTACTTCTATTTATGTAAATAAGTAGATATACACATGATTCGCTTTCATAATTCACAAGAAACACCGAATAAATACATACCAACTAAAAAAAAAATAGAAAAATGTTTTTTCTAAATGTTTTTCGTGGAACCCAAGACAGTCTGTTAAGGAACCCCCGAGTTCCGCGGAACCCAGTTTCCGGGAACCTCTGGTCCAAGCTAATCTAACAATCACAATTCTCGATCATTTCCGGTACACGCCATCATCAGGAGACGAAAAGAAGAAGAAACACAATTGAAGAGATGTGAAAGAGTTCACTGACCGATATAAAGTGATACTAATGCATATTTATGACGAGATTAAAGAGAATTGTTCAATATCTTTACAGAATCTTCAAATATTCAACAATCAAGAACTAAAGCGTTTTTGAATTCCATTTAGGTATGGAGTTTTAATTTGATTGCTTTTCATCAACTGTCTATTGTTTTGGTCAATAGTAACTATAAAACAGTGGTTAATGTGTGTAAACTGTTTTCTACTTTCAAAGGAAAGTAAATATTTACGAGTTCCAGAGATTTACAACGTCCCCATGTTTTGTTAGTACCATTAGCATGGATTGTTCTTGAAAATAAACCTATCTTAGTATTACTAAAACACATTTTCGAGAAAGAAGTAAAAGGCAGTAGTAGATTTGGCTTACTTTAAATATATAGTGGTTTACTGTTTTAATGTGATTAAATGGGTTTTTTTTTACAGAAGGCTGTGTTTTAAAAAAACTCATTTTATTCGGCTGTAAGTTACAAGCCGTTCACACTTTTTCACAGGTAATTTTAAGAACTCTGTCCACTCAAGCTCAGGCATTTAAAAAAAAAAAGTGATTACTCATGGACAGCGGAAAAAACGCTGGATACTAGAATGTTAAAAAGGCTCTTTACTTTTACAATATGTATTGAAACGTAAATTAATGTCTAAACTGGGCAGCAAATCTAGAGTGGCCTACACTCAACTTTAATATAAGATATATATGTTATATCATGATTTGTTTTCTTGACCCAACATTTATATCATGTCATTTTTTTGAGGGATGGTCTAATGATTTGAAGCTAGTCCTTTTGCCGACGTTTCGACATATATTTATGTCATCTTCAGAGCTTGGAAATCTGAAGATTACATAAATATATGTCGAAACATCGCAAAAGGACTAGTTTTAAATCTTTAGACCTCAATCCTCAAAAAAATTACATCATATTTATGTTATAGTTAATATAGCATATTATAACATAACTACAAGCAAACATAATATCAATTTTTATTGATATTAAACATAAAAAGGTTTTTTCATCAGTAAGTATTATATGAGGTAAGAAAAACTAACTCCCATGTAGGTAAATAATATTTTCGTACCATTTTACCATACTATATTCTAATATATATAACCAGAATATATATAGTAATGCTTATACTGTAATTATAGTAAATTGTAGTAACTTATAATAAATCGTAGTAATTTAAAGTAAATTGTTACTATATTATCTAAGACGATAAGATATAGCAGGATTAAAGACGTTTAAAGGTTATAAGTATGTAAACTTATACAATAGGATATATGACATTTAAACCACAATGAAAAAGGAAAACAATAGAAAAAACTGCTCTGAGGCCTTTCAATGTATGTCATCAGAGAGCAAACAAAGTGATATTTGTTTAAAACAATATGATATATAATATCCAAACAATAGGATATATCTATCAATCTTTGGTATATTCGGTATAATACAATGTTTAATACAAATTATGATATATATTTCAAGTTTTATAATTATACTAATTGGCTCTAAGGATACTCTGACATCTTATAACTTCTCATAAGTAAGTGATATAAATAATTCATTTTATAACTCAATAATTGTAATGCATCATGAAGGATCATTGACAAAGCTGTTGTACTAGTGATTCAACTCTCTCTCTTAGAGTTTCTTGTAGAGTTTCTTAAGAGATGGTTGAGATGGGAAAATGAGATTGGTGGAGGAGGAAGTAGGTGGTGGGGTGGGAGGGGATGGAGGGGGTGTGTGGGGAGAGGGGTGGGGGAAAGTAAATTGTGATTGAGATCGTTATTGACATAATGAAGCTGAAATGAACAGTGTAGTGATGATGAGTCAGCCACAGTGGCTTACCATCCCTTATCAACTTTTATATCACTGTCCTGGGGAGGTGGTAAGAGGTGGAGTGGATTAATTTCTTAGCAAAAGCTTTTGAGATACTTTTTTTTAAGAAAATGGTTGAGTGTCTTTATTTTTATCTTTGTGAAAGTGGTTGATTTCTCTAGAAAGGTGACCAGGCTGTGATTAAAGCGGAATCCGTCCATAGACGGGGAAGTAGTTATCTGGCTTGGCTGAGTAGGAAGTCGGACCTGTCTTGGCACTTCTGTCGCTTGGCCAGTTAACAGACTCAGCTTCTTCTATCGTCATTCCATTACAACGCAGTCGGTTACCATCATACTTACATACATACATACATACATATATATATATAAATTAAATTTACAGAAGGATGACACTTAAAACAGATCACTAGAACTCACTACTTATTATTATGTGGAAGACTGCAAGCTTTGCTATTGAGCACTGGTGACAAGGACGATACCTCTAAGACCACACGTGACTCCAAAGTTGTTGAAACAGGTGAAACATGTTCTATCAGTAAACTATCTGAACCCCATGGAGGTATAACTCATAGTAACGGTTAGCTATAGAACTCACTACTTATTATTATGTGGAAGACTGCAAGCTTTGCTATTGAGCACTGGTGACAAGGACGATACCTCTAAGACCACACGTGACTCCAAAGTTGTTGAAACAGGTGAAACATGTTCTATCAGTAAACTATCTGAACCCCATGGAGGTATAACTCATAGTAACGGTTAGCTATAGAACTCACTACTTATTATTATGTGGAAGACTGCAAGCTTTGCTATTGAGCACTGGTGACAAGGACGATACCTCTAAGACCACACGTGACTCCAAAGTTGTTGAAACAGGTGAAACATGTTCTATCAGTAAACTATCTGAACCCCATTTAGGTATAACTCCTAGTAACGGTTAGCTATTGATGAAAAAAGTTTCGCCAACTGAACATCAGCGGGTGTTTTTTCCACAAGGCAGTTCATTTGATTAGAAAATATTTTTGTTTCAGGTAAATTGTGGGAAAAGGTCTCTAGAAGAGATGTAGGCAAAGGTTACAGGTATGTGTTCAGCGTGCTGGTTCTAAAGGACCGCCCTTCTCTCCTCTGTACAGCTTTTTCTTTTTTTGACAAGGGTTCAGTCTGACCTGCCTATTCCCTTTCAGACCCTTTTCCATCATCCCTTATCCACACCACCTCCCTACTAGGAGCATACAACCCAAAAACAACCCTTCAAACTATCAGCTTATTAATTTCATTACTTTTGGTATTTAGTCACACAGTAATTTCATCAGATGATAAAATACCTGAAAGATGATGGGGAGGGGGGGGGGGTTACAAATACCTACGCGTTCCATAAGATTACCAAAATAGTTACATAAGAATATATTACAGTAACCCAATGAAATGTCTTTCTAGAAAAATAGATAAAGAGATAGAACCCAGTTACGTACTTTCTGAGGACATAAAGTAAAATGTCTCAGACCATTCATTTCTATTGTCTTCCTTTTTCCTTGTGGTTTAAATTTCATATATATACACTAATAAATTCTCGACCGTGTGACAGATATATAACTAAAAAAGGATAGATCGGGATGCGGTCAGTTTCTTCCACTTTCAATTCAAACTCTCATTGCCATGAGAAGTTAGCTTCTCAGGCAATGAGAGTTTGAATTGAAAATGGAAGAAACTGACCACATCCCGATCTATCCTTTTTTAGTTGTATATATATATACGTTTAACGATGAATCACAAACACAAAACTAAGGAACAAACACATTTACTGTCTCTAATTTTCGGTTGAACCGTCATCAGGAGAGTTGAGATAGGGACACCAAGCACACTTGTGAAGCGACGGTTGGAGACCAACAATTGGAGCCAATTTGTTGGTCCTCCAACCGTCGCTTCACAAGTGCGCTTGGTGTCCCTATCTCAACTCTCCTGATGATGGTTCAACCAAAAATTAGAGACAGTAACTGTGTTTGTTCCTTATTTCTGTGTTTGTGAATCATAGTGAAACGTTTGTTGTCCTTTTGGACCGTTTTCCTGTGTACAATATATAAATACTATATATTATATATAAATATGTAGTAAATATAAAATGTAAATATCATATACTATATATATATATGTAAAGTATAAATACATTACACAAAACAATAACGCAGTAAATTAATTAGTTATAGCCTATAATTATCATTATAACGGACGAAGGGGAAAAAGCCCGGTGGAGAGGACCTAGTCCTCTCTGTACGGCTACCCCAGTATTTATAACTGGAACTTGTTCCCAATAAAGAATTTATTCATTCATTCATTCAATAACGCAGTCGACATGCATGATATATAAATAAGGGAGGTTACGGTAAAGCTAAGCTAACTTGTAATGTTAGCTAGTAATTGTGAAATAATTAATAGAGAAAATGTAGCCGGTCGTTTGCAAATAATAGAAGCACTCCATATATTAGAAAAGAAACCAAGTATAAATGGACAGATTTCAAGTTTCAATAGAATTTTAAAGCTACATGGAGAGGCATCGGCGAGTAGGGATGTTCAAGATAATTGATATTAAGCTTAGCATAAGGGGCAAATATCCATGGACTTGTCTAAACTGTAACCTCCAAGTTAGCATAGCCTTACGGTAACCTCCCTTACTTATATATCATGCATATCGACTGCGTTATTGTTTTTTGTAATATAGTTATACAGATATATAAATTTCCAGTATTAGCAAGTGAAGTTAAAGACACCCTGAAGATGGTCAACGATGACTGAAACGTTGGTGAATAGTGTAAACATGAATATAGTTAACAATGAGTTTTGAAGATAAAACTTTTGGAGAATTATTATTTCATATCCCGGAGAACCTTAGAACACTGATTAGGAGATTAGAAAACTTAAAGAGACAAGAGATGAGAACAAGGGTTCAACAATTGTTTAATGATATATATATATATATATATATATATATATATATATATGTCTTTAAATTACACAAAGCACGACACAGAAAAGAGAATACAAAGAAAACTTACAGAATTCAATATTTCGAACTGTTGTTCGTCATCAGGAGAGTAGACTAGTAGAGAGGACGAAGTGAGAGAGATCTCCCCACGTCGAAGAACGGAGCGCGAAACATATATATATATATGTATATATATAAAGATTTTTATCGGGACTCAGTCAGTTCTTCAGGTACAAATTAAACTCCCATTGCCAACGTTTCGGTCATTATTTAAAACCTTTTTCATAGGCAAAAGTATAAATTTTGAAACAGAAAAACTAAGTATTACATGACAAATTATTTTACAAAGAAAAATGGTCTGTGGATTTCAACAACAACTGTAGTTTGAATGAATAGATGACACTGTTCAGTGTCAGTGTACTCGTAGTTCAGTGTAGTGTCATGTGTTCATTCAAACTACAGTTGTTGTTGAAATCCACAGACTATTTTTCTTTGTAAAATAATTTGTAATGTAATACTTAGTTTTTCTGTTTCAAAATTTATAAATTTCTTCTGTTTCTGCCTATCAAAAAGGTTAAAAATAAAAACCGAAACGTTGACAATTAAAGTTGGCAACATAAAAAAAATGGACTTATACCACTTACAAAAATAACATCTCAATTACTGTTGTAAACACACTTTTATTAACCACTCAAATATTAAGAAGGAGCTTAAAGCTTAGAAACAAGCTCCTAAAACAATAGTAACTTACAGTTCGTTTGGACTTTTTTATTTGAATATTGGGAGTTCATAAAATATCAAGAGGGCCATACGAAAGACCCTGGCAATACTTTTCTACGTCTTCGTGCTAGTCAGTAGAAGTTTTTTCCGCATCGTTGTTAAATTTAACATTTTTTATAAAATAAATACTAGCAATTCTTCCTTTACGTGATTACTGAACAGTCTCTTTCTCTCTTGTAGTCTACTATCAAGAGGATTAGTACATTAGTATATAGTATATCAGAGGCAATTATTTTGACTCACGGGCCACATTGACTTTAAAATTTGACAGGTGGGCCACATTGATTTAAAAATCTGACAGGTGGGCCATTTCAGCGCAAGATACAATATAAAAAACAGCATTAGTTAACAGTACGTATTAAACAAAAACAAAAAAAGTCAATGAAGTATAAACATACTCTTTTAATGAGAACAGTGTTGTTGATCACAAATTTTAAATATAGCATCAGAACAGATCTGAGATATTCATCACCCATCTGGGATCTTTAGGTTTTTTTTTAGTATTTATGACACTTAAATAATCTGACCAGCAAAAAAAGAACGAAAGCTGAAAGTGTGATACTGCACCACCTGATGTTGAAATGCACTTCATTGCAAGTCAAAATAAAATTAATACAATCATTTACTTCAAACCTTAATGGTGAACCAATGTTCGGTGGGCCGGATTCAAAGACTAAAGAGCCGGATGTGGCCCGCGGGCCGTAGTTTGCCCACCCCTGATTTATATGAACCTATAATCCCAGATAAAATATCTTAAAGGTATTCATACCAGCTGGAATGGTCTAATCTGATTTTCAAAAGTTGTCAGAACATTAATCCATGAGAAATTCCATAAACATTTCTTCACTTTTATTTCACATAGTAAAATCCTTCTTTTTTTTTGTTTGAGGGAGATAAAAGAAATGGTAATAATAAGAAAACATTTGGCTGAAGATCAAAATCTGACCGTTTTTCCAAGAGTGGAAGATTTAATGAGGGTGTCAATAGGCCCACCCTCTGAGAAGACACTCGTAAGCCGTAGCCGTTTATTTTAACATCTGCCTTGTTTATCACTTATTCTTTACATATGTATGATAAGGAGGTCCGATATACTGGAAAAGAAGAATTTTTTTTTATCATCTCATACCGAAATAAGTTCTAGCGTGATTTTCGTGACGTTTTCGACTACAAGCCCTCCCCTGAAAATACGCCCTAGTTAATATAATGTAAAAAATATAATTCGTTAAAAAATTACTGTTCAATGTAGTAGGTATCTCTAGCCGTTGTAATATTTTAGAGAATTCTTTAGAAAAAAATATTCAAAGTAATTCCTTGTTTACCTCTAAAGTTCGTTTCAAGCAGGCTACTTTGACAAGAAGTATTAATTTAACCACAACTATATTGCAAGACATGAGAGATTCAGACCAATGATTCTACAGGAAATAGATTTGGAGGAAAATCAGAACAGAATTCAAAATTTTGATAATTTATGACGATGTTCCAGAATATGACATGACTGTAATCGAATAAATTTAAATTTCTGTATAAAAATAAATATTAAACAAAAATATGTAAATCTACTTAATGTACTTGAAGCCCTCCCTCGAGAATAAGCCCTAGTGCCGATTTTGGCCTAAAAATAAAGTAAGACAGTGTCTTATTTTCAGAAAAAGATGATATCTGTGATAAAAACCCACTCATAATAAAATAAATAATATAAGAATCCTTTTATTAATATATATTAATTTTCATAATGAAGGTAAAATGTTAAAAAACGGTGATTCGTTAAAATTTTCGAAAACTTTTGTTAAAATTATCTCTAAATTAAAAAAAATTTTAAAAACAACAATTATTTGTTTTTACATTAAAAAATATAATAATTCATATTATTTCGTTTACTGGTGTTGGACTGGTCCAAACCGGTTTCAAGATATCTATCTTCAAGAAGAACTCAATGGTCAGTTGTTCTTCTTGAATATGTGAACCGGTTTGGATGACTTCAAGTATACGAGGTGAAGCAGATTATTCATCCCTAAATATAACTTCCTATTAATCTCTGTGTTGCTATTAATATCCATGTAATTACTTGTATGTTCACAATTTTTTTTTACAATTCGACCTTACCCCCACCCCCACAATTTAGCTATAAACTTAAAATAGTAAATCCAATTATTGATATTTATCTTCTTCAAAAAAAATTACATAAAAATAAAATGATTTACTATTATCAGGGGAGAAATAAAAATAGTTGTTAATATAAGAATAATATTGATATAGCTTCTCGACCACTGATTTTTCAAGTTCACGGAAAATGATTTACTATTATCAGGGGAGAAATAAAAATAGTTGTTAATATAAGAATAATATTGATATAGCTTCTCGACCACTGATTTTTCAAGTTCACGGAAGGGGTTCTTGAAGATTTTGGTAATAAAAATTAAACAACTGATTATATGCCAACGTTACGCCAAAAGTTGTTTAGCATTTTCAAGGCTTGTTTTCGAGGAAACACTATTTACCGGTATATGCTCCATCATAACAGATACACCTTCCTGTATATGTGTATCTGTTATGATCCAGCTAGACCGGGAAATAGTGTTTCCTCTAAAACAAGCCTTGAAAATGCCAAACAACTTTTGGCGAAACGTCGGCTTATAATCAGGAGTTGTATGTTTATGACCAAAATCCTCAAGAACCCCTCTTCTGTGATCTGTATGAATAATAGCATAAATAATTTCGCAAACATTAGAATATTCTGAGCAATGGTTTTATAATAATAGTTACATGATTATATGGGGGTTCGGGGGGGGGGGGGGGAGGAGCTCAGTGGGGAGCTCATCTGCTCACCTTTAAACAGGTAAGATGGAAATATATCTTCACCGGGGGGGGGGGGGGGGGGGGGGGGGGGGTGAAAAAATATGATCAGATCTTCCCTCGGAGGAGAGGACCTTATGGGTCCCGAGCCTGTCCAATGTCAGGTACACAAAAAAGATCTCTACTCTAAATACATTTAATTTTAGGCAAACTTTTGTATTATCAATGCAGAATTATTCACTGTAAAGACCCTGCATGTGAATACACGTAGGTTCACATCATTAACCTGTTTGTGAATACACGTAGGTTCACATCATTAACCTAGCTGTGTTTTTACGTGTGTTATCTGCTGCAACGAAACCTAATCTACATAATTTTATTGATAAACATTTCAGTAGTGATGTCATGTCATTTAATATGCAAACAAATACGGTTTTTCAATGTTATTGAAGCTAGGATTTGCTTTCTGTAGTTGTTTCTTCTATCATTATGAAATTGCTTTTCAATCATTGTATCACGTGCCCAGCTGGAATACAAATTGCATTTGTTTATAGAAAAGAGCAATTGTTATTTATCTAAGTGAACGTATAAATAATTTAATACATGCATATTATTGTTACTACTGAGATTAGTATGATTTATATTACAAGGTATTTAGAGGTGGTACTAATAGACTCCAACATCATCATACGAGGTATGACAGTTTGCCATATTAATAATATAAATAATTTAATAGATTCAAGTAGAGAAATACATGATTTCTCCATCAAATTAAACTATTTCTTAGCTACTTGATAAAGTTCAGGGACACATGCGATGTACTTACAGTGGGAGCTTTAATATCAATGTCCATCAGACTCCCTGTTGATTATTATCGTTTAATATCACTTATTTCGTGACTAACAAGATCTGTTTTGTTTTCATAATAACAAAACAAAAGCCATGCAAGGGCTATTATTTTTATCTATTTTATTTCTTAAAACAAATATTTCGTATTTTCAAATGTACCATCAATCTTTCTTAACAATCTATCAATTTCGATTAATAATTAAATAATAATTTAGAAGAAATAATTTTAATATATTTTCCTAATTTACCTTCCTTTGCCACATATATACTACATTATATACAATATAGGATTAAAATAAATGAGAATACAGTTAGTTATAACAATTGAACCAAAACAATACTGGTCCATACAAATGATATAGAAGACCTATTTCATTATTTGAAATCATTATATTATAAGAGAAATTGGAAACCTAAATTTCCCTTATCAAAAGTAAAACTCTTGCATCATATATCGGATATATTAGATATCAACATATGTCATATACCTATATTTATGTCCAAACCTATATTTACGTTTTTTGTCTTTTCTTATTGTGTTGAAGACGTTGATTTGTGTTTCACGTGTTTATTGTGAAGCCTTATTATATATATATATATATATATATATATATATATATATATATATATATATATAATAGTATATTATAAACTAAAACTAAGTATTACATTGACACAGTATCACGTGTTCATTCAAAATAGACAGTAGTTGTTGAAATCCACAGACTATTTTTCTTTGTAAAATAATTTGTAATGTAATACTTAGTTTTCCTGTTCCTAAATTTATTCTTCTCCCTATGAAAAATGTTTTAAATAAAAAAAGAAACGTCAGCAATGAGAGTTTAATTTGAACCTGAAGAACTGACCAAGTTCCGATAAACTTTAGTTTTATATATATATATATATATCAGCTGTTATCTGTTATGATGCAGTTAGATAATAGCATGGACCGGTGAATAGTGTTTCCTCTAAAACAAGCCTTGAAAATGCCAAACAACTTTGGGCGAAACGTCGGCTTCAGGAGTTGTATCAGGATAATCAGGAGTTGTATGTTTATGACCAAAATCCTCAAGAACCCCTTGGGTGAATTTGAAATATCAGTGGCCGAGAAGCTATATATATATATTATATATATATGTATAAATGAATTTTAAAGTGTGCCGTGATACACCTGGCGAGCGTAAAGTCTCGCGGCACACCTGGGATGATCTCGCGGCACAGTGGTTGGGAATCACTGTTGATTAGAATAGAATTGGGTGTATTCTTCTGTTGGATATAAAAATATAAAATGGTTTAAAGAGTGCATTATACTGGGCGATAATACATATAACTGTACTGCTGAATACCTTATTCAGAGGTAAGTGCTACTGAAATGACAGTCGTCTGAACACTAAACAAGAGCCTTTACTGCCACCGCTTAGAAAACTTCCTACAATGATCATACTTTCAGCAGTAATACAGCGAGAAACCTGTATCCACTTAACAGTTTCTCTGATAAATAACAAAAACAATAAAAATAATTACATAAAACCTAGCTGTAAGCGCGTAGTCAAGTGGAGTTAAAAGTGGTAAAAGATTGGCTTCATTGTTACAAAACGATTCAGACTGCAATTATGACTACCACCATATATGTTGTGAGGCTTAAAAAAGGATTTTCTTTTAAAATATTTTCTTTTATAAATATTTCTTTTATAATATATTTTATAAAGAACAGAAGTGTTCTTTCTCTAGACCAGAAATCCCCTAGAAACCCATCTTTGAACTTTAAGAATTAAATAGTATTTATTCGTGTGTGTTAAATTAAACAATATTGATAGATGAAAAATTGTGTTAGCGACTTTTTTATTGTCTGGTGAAATTTCGTTACCTTGATTTTTTATTTCAGTTCAGTGTCATGTGTTCATTCAAACTAAAGTTGTTCTTGAAATCCATAGACTATTTTTTTTTTGTAAAATAATTTGTAATGTAATACTTAGTTTTTCTGTTTCAAAATATATACTTCTGTAAGTTTTAACACTAACTTATTGTCAAAATTTAATTTTAACTAATTGCACTTTTATGTATGTTTGATTGTTGAATGATTGTATTATTTCTTATATTTCCTCTGTTTTGTAGGCCTATGAAAAAGGTTTTAAATAAAAACCGAAACGTTGGCAATGAGAGTTTAATTTGAACCTGAAGAACTGACCGAGTCCCGATAAACTTTAGTTTTGTATATATATATTATATTATATTTAAGAGCAGATTCTGCATTTGCGACATTTTTACTTATAGCTTCTATTTTTCTCACGTTCTTCCTTTGTGATGGTGATAATTGCCAAAGCAAGCTAGTAAAAGACATTCAGAAGGCTAGAATACTAAAAAAACACTTAACCGGGAATTAGACTACAATAAATAACTAATACAACAAAAATGAAATATAAATATTCCTGGCCAAGTGTTTTTTAGTGTCCTAGCCTTCTGAATGTCTTTTGCTAACTTGCTTTTCTCATAAAGGAAGATCTTGAGGAAAATAGAAGCTATAAGTAAAAAAGTCGTGAATGCAGAATCTGCTCTTAAATTTAATAGAATATGCTTTAAAGAGGACTTGCTGTCGAAATACACTAATATATAAATATATATATATATAAAAATATTTCACATAAACACGTGAAATAACAATCAATGATCTAACCACAATAAGAAATGGGAAAACAAGACTAAGATCTTTCAACCGTAACAAGCGGTCTTCGTCAGAGTCAAAAACCCAACTCAGTTTCAAGACGGTTGAAAGATCTTAGTCTTGTTTTCCCATTTCTTATTGTGGTTTGATCATTGATTGTTGTTTCACGTGTTTATGTGAAATTTTTTTATATATATTTATATATATATATATATAGGGTTACTAGCCCTTTCTCTTTTCTCCTGAAGATAGATTACCCGAAAATTTGAGTCTATAAGTGTGTTTCTTTTACTTTCTGTGCTACCTATCTTCAATTTTGAACTGTTATATATATATACAGAAAATAACACAGAAAGACACTACAGAACTCACTTCGAGATTTCGACATCCGTCGTTGGCGTTGAGAAGCAAACTTATATATATATATATAGTTTACATCGGCCAGTGGACGCATTTACGTCTCCGTTCCTTCATTCTTTCTCCTTTTATTTTCTTTCTTTCTTCTCTCCTGAAGACGGCAAGACGCCAAAATTATCGAGATTCGTGAGTGTTAGTCCTTTTTCTTGTGTTCTCTAGCTGTAACTTTAATTTTATATATATATATATATATATATATATATATATATATATATATTAGTAAAGCTAGAAAGCAGACCTTCATTTATACACGTTATATTAAAATTGACTTGAATGAAAGTAAATTTCTTGTATGGAGTTTTTCGAATCTCCTAGCTTATATGATCAAACCACAATATGAAATGGGAAAAAGAGACTAAGATCTTTCAACAGTAACAAGCGGTCTTCGTCAACATTAGGTTTTTGACTCTAACGAAGACCGTTTGTTACGATTGAAAGATCTTAGACTTTTTTTCCCGTTTCATATTGTGGATTTGATCATTGATTGTTATTTCACGTGTTTATGTTAAATCATCTTATATTTGTAAAAGTTGGAAGCAGACCTTCATTTAAACATATATTGTTAAATAACGCCCCATATTTGTCTGCGTAATATTACTTTATTCTCATAAATACTATTATTCGCATTATTGTCCTGATGATATAAATGTGGTACATTCGAAACATGTCGACTAGCAATATTGGTGATAAGCTTTATAGTTTTAATGAAGAGACGAGGAAGAAATTCCGGAAACTGGAGAAATTGTGTAAGAAACAGATACAAACCAAATATGGGGCGTTATTTAACAATATATAAATATATATATATACATATATATATATATATATATATATATATATATATGAAACTAAAGTTTATCGGGACTCGGTCAGTTCTTCAGGTTCAAATTAAACTCTCATTGCCAACGTTACGGTTTTTATTTAAGATCTTTTCATAGGCAGAAGTATAAAATTTTGAAATAGAAAAACTAAGTATTACATTGACACAGTGACACGTGTTCATTCGAGCTAGACAGTTGCTGTTAAAATCCACAGACTATTTTTCTTTGTAAAATAATTTCTAACGTAATACTTAGTTTTTCTGTTTCAAAATTTATACTTCTGCCTATGAAAAAGGTTTTAAATAAAAACCAAAACGTTGGAAATGAGAGTTTAATTTGAACCTGAAAAACTGACCGAGTCCCGATAAACTTTAGTTCTGTTTCTACGAGTATTCCGCTGTCCATACTTTTGTCAATATATATATATATATATATAGAATATATATTCTATATATAGAATATATATAGAATACGTTGGCAGCAGGTGTTCCCTTAAACATATGTGGTTGAAATTTGCAGCAGCTTCTGCACTCACTAGCTTTGCGCTAGTGGCCTCGATCCTTCGGGCGATTCTTCTTTCTTGTGGCTGAATGATGCATCATCATCAACGATGTCTCTAGGACAGATGTCATGGCAACTACAGCCAGAAGAAAGAAGAATCGCCCTAAGGATCGAGGCCACCAGCGCAAAGCTAGTGAGTGCAGAAGCTGCTGCAAATTTCAACCATATATATACATAGAAATTAAAAGCACACACTTACAGTTCTAATTTTCGGTTTGAATCGCCTTCATGAGAGATAAGAGAGGGAAACCAAGCGCACTGGTTCAGAAACGTTTGGTGACGAAAAGGTGTATATATATATTTCGTTAAATTGCTTGCCTATTGTGATCAAGGCAATTTAACGAAATATGTTTGAAAGAAGGCCTGCTCCCCAAGTTTTGATCCTTTCATATTTTCTAGATACTGTACAGTACAGTATCCAAATAGGCAATCACTTTAACGAAATGTTTTAAATAATATTGTTAAATTAATTTTAGAGTCAAAGTAACTAATTAATTGAACAAAATAATTTAGAATAGAAAGCTAGTATTGAGAGAATGTTGAAGATATTATTAGTTGTAGAAATGGGTGGCATGTTATACTTAAGGGAAGAGTACCTGGTTACTTGTAGCCATGTCGAGTGGCCCCGCGGCTCCGTGGAGGTGCAACTGTCCAGAGGTCATGAGCGCACGACCGTCTACAGTCGACTGAAGCCTCTCTCCACCCCCATCCCCCTTAGCGCGGCGGCAAGCCTCCCCCAAACCACCGCGAGCACGTCCTTCCATAGACCTCCTCCAGCCATTAGAGTCGCATCCTCGCACTCTGTCCCACGCACATCTCACAACCTAACAGTGCTTTTACTTCTTTTTAATCATTTTACACACATCTAAGCAATGCTACAAAATTAAAGTTAAAACATAGAAATCCAATCAACTTCTCCGCTTTATAAAGTGAACCGCTTTG
Organism: Hermatobates lingyangjiaoensis; assembly: GCA_026182355.1. Taxonomy (NCBI): domain Eukaryota; kingdom Metazoa; phylum Arthropoda; class Insecta; order Hemiptera; family Hermatobatidae; genus Hermatobates; species Hermatobates lingyangjiaoensis. The sequence continues at coordinate 16,305 of JAPFBL010000213.1, read as the reverse complement.
GCAAGTTATCTATCAACAATGGAGAAATAACCTCACTCCACTTGGATATATTTATAACCTGGTTATCTGCAGATAGTAAACCACATTATAAATTACATATAATGCTGATTCAAAAAGATTTGCACTAATGTTATTTCTTAATGTTCAACATTGCTTCAAAAAAAAACTTTCGCGACAACTATTTCAAAAAATTGAAATCTATTATACTAATGGCCACTGTAATGTTAAATATACTTTCTGTCAGATAACCATAGTTAAGCAACATTGTACCAGGTCAGTACTTGGATGGGTGACAGAAAGTGATAGTGTGACTTGCCCATGATTTAGTATAGGTGCCGAATCAAAAATGAGTCGCATTTTTACTCCTTTTACAGTTCAAAAAAAATGTTAAAAACAAAAAAATAAAACATTTGCTATATAATGCTATAAGAGCTTTACACGTAGTAGTAAATTAAATATCATATGTACAATAAATACCACCTTTGGTTTATGTTTCGTCAAATACAGAAAATACTTTTAACTCAACTGATAATTGTTTAGCTAATTTTCGATTTATAGAAATTTAGATCAATAGAGATAAACTTTTTCCAATATAGATAAGCAAAAGGAAAACATTTTCTAAGATTTTTTCCATGAAACTATAGAACTTGTATCATTTTGACCAATGAAAAAATTTGAAAAATGGAAAGCTATTCTATGATGATTATGTTCAGATTATCGTTATCTAATGAGTTTTAGTGTAAAAAAAAATGTTTATCTCTGATAAAGTGAAACTTTGTTGAAATCTAAAAAGGAAAAGAAAGTTTTACTATGGTTTCAGTTCTCTTGTATTTCTCTGGCAAATAGATGTAAAGACCCAAAAGTGTTCAGTCGGAGAGAAACGAGTAATATGGTACTGTGTGGGGCCAGGATAGACCACTGGATTGTGTGCTCGTCTTTGGTCTGCTAGATCTGGGGTTCAATACCCACTCTGACATACGATTTATTCATATAGAAAGTGAAAACATCTGAACACATTACCCCCCAGGGAGAATGTTAAGTCGACAGTTCTGAGTCCACACAAAATACATTTATGATTTAGGATTTCAGCAAAATTTAGGATTTCCAATTTAAAATGTTCATTGTGTGGTATCACAATGAACCTATCATTAGCCTGTATGTGATTTATCGTGGGACTGCCACTGCAACCTAACTACTGTGCCTTAATGAATTCAATTGTTTTAACAGATTTATTTTATTCTTCAATTATATTTTACAAAAAAAATTTTAATTTAAATATTCCTTTACTTCATCAGTCCTTTTTATTGTACATAACTTCCGAGCTTTCCACCAATCATTGATCTTCTTCAGCTATTTCTTCTGGTTTTAAATACGGCCTAATTGAATCCAAGTGGGCCGTATCGATAAAATAATTAATTAAGCCACAATTAATGAAAACTTTATTTAAAAACAAATAATAAACATCTTAAATTTGTTTTTATTGTTTAAACCGATCCCCTAGCGGGTGATAACGTCAGCCGTTTACCAGCTTTTTGTTTGATTCGTGATTCTACATTGAAAGTTCCTAAATTTTGTTTAACTCAAGTACATTTCGAGTAGGGGGATCTTTAACGAGTACCTGACATTGTACAGGCTCGGGACCTCGGGACAGGCTTAACATCCTCTCCGAGGGAGGCCGTGCTCAGATTTATTCACCTTCCGCGTGAATAAATCGAGGGCCAGGTAGGGATTGAACCATGGATTGCCAACCCACAGGTGAGCACGTTAACCACTGAGCTAACCTGGCCCCATCTTAACTAAATAAATGATTTTTGAGTTTTTATACAGGTTGTCTCGACCATGTGTTACGAATGTATATTTGACTAGCTAGTATAGGTGTTGAATAGGTAGAGTATCTTTAACAGGTCTTTAGCAAAGTAAGAGTTTTGGGCTCCAGCACTGAACAGATGATATCATCGTTTAGAATTAACGACATGATGAAGGATCATATATATGAAACTCATTTCAGTTGATAAGTATCGAACATGATAAAACAAAATTCCACAATTCATTATTTGCCTTACAGAACAGTAAGAGAGGGGAGGGGGGATGACTGGACTAATTATTAGTAAATGCGATTCTAAAACATGTAGAAAACAAGAGTGGTTTGATTAGCTTAGGTTGCAGTGGAAATCCCACGGGAGAACATTGACCTTAGTGATACTGCACAATGAACATGCTACATTGGAAGTTTTAAATTTTGCATAATTCAAGTATATTTAAAGTAGGGTTTTTTAACGAGTATCTGACATCATGTAGGCTCGGGACCAACTGCTTAGCATCCTTTCGGACGGATGATGGAATACTCAGATTTTTTCACCACCAGCGTGAGTAATTCGAGGTCCAGAGTGGCCAGCGTGATTGAACTGCAGATCTACCAGTCCAGAATCGAGCACGTTGTCACTGGGCAACTCTGGCCCTAGTAAAAATTATAAATTGCTGCACAGCAAACTATAATTCATATGATATGATTTTTAGATCATAGTTTATCAAATTTTATATGATTTATATTAGATTTATATGATTTTATATCATATTTTCATATTAGATGATGTAACATAAATTATATGATTTTTGAATAAATACAAATAATTTTAACAAATTCACCATATTAAAGATTACAATAAACAAAAGAAATTGAATAATACGTTTATTTAGAGGTTAATGAATAGGAAATTAAAGAATCAACAAACCAACTTCAAAAGCAAAAGAGGCCACTATTTGATTTTAGTATCTTATTTAATATTTGTTTTTATTATTATTTTATCCTAAATAAACATTTTAAACATATATTTTTTTTCTTTACTTCAATTTTTTTTGTTTTTCCCTTTGTTAATGATTCCTTTGAAATGAAATTAATCTAAATTAATTTTAGCATGATTGCGAATGTAAAACAAAAAATGAAAAAAAAAGAGATTTTTTTTAAATTTGTAACAAGCCACCACAATTAAGTGAGGGTTTATCAAAGAATGAAGGGTTCACCATAACTGCCATGGTGTTTCAACTATTTTCTAACATCAATGCTGATTAGCAGCTCACAGAAGGTTGGAACAGCTGCTAAGATTTTCTTTGTGCCTCTGCAAGAAAGAAAATCTTTTATTTAACCGTTACTCGGGAAACAATTTAATTCCAATTCTAATACTCAAATGGAATAAAAAAAAAAGAAATTGTAACCTAAAATAAATTTGAAGTCAATTCTAATTTTATAATTGTTAAATACAAATACAATTTATAATTGTTAAATTTTAATTGGATTCATTCTCAAAATCTTATCCATTAGTAACTGAGATATTTTATTTGATATAATGTTTAATACAATTGGTTATTGAGAGATTAGATTAAAGCAGAGATTCACAAAGTGGGTTCCACGGAACCCAGGGGTTCCTTAACGGACTGTCTGGGGGTTCCGCGAAAAAAATTTAGAGAAAAAATTTTTCTATTTTTTTTTTTTAGTAGGTATGGATTTATTTTGTGTTTTTTGTAAATTATGAAACCGAATAATACTTATACACATAAGTAGAAGTGGCCAAAATGTTATTCATATTTAGGATGAATCGCTAGTCAGTTTTTGGAACTGTCTGATTCCCGAATTTCTTTCTATTGCAAAAGTAGCACTTTACACATTGCTGCCACTTCCCACTACCTGCTTATGTAAAACCGGATTTTCCTTTTATACTGCCATAAACACTAAATTCCAAAATAGACTTAATGCTCTGTCTGACTTAAGAATCAAACTCTCAACTATAAAACCAAAAATGATTACAAAATAAACTTTGTGTTAAAGTTGCTAATAATAAAGTTACTGTTTCATGTGTTATGTACTTGTGGAAGATATGAAAATTAAAATCTTTTAGTTTTGAATTTTTCTTCGAAAAATACGCATTGCAGAAATATTACATTTCAATTGTTTTTAAACATAAATACTATTTATAAATGCATATGAAAATATTTATATTATGATTGTATAAAATCATTGGAATTTGGGGTTTCCGGGAAAGTTACTGAAACAAAAAGGGTTCCTCGAAGGAAAAAGTTTAAAAAACTCTAGATTAAAGAAGTAATAAAAATAAAATAGTTTTCGTCAAACAATAAAAGGAATGTTGGAAAAAGACTTAGCTCTAATTATCTGTTAAATATGATGACGCGTATTATAAACTCACAAATCATTTCAATTAGGAAACGGGATGAGGCTAAACCATGTTAGGTTAGGCTAGGTTGCAGTGGTAGTCCTACAAGGGAACACACGTAGGCCGAGCATTGGCCCTTTGTTATACCACACAATGAAGATTGATTCTACATGGAAGTCCTAAATTTGTTGGATTCCTTTTCAAAATCTTATCCATTAATAACTAAGATATTTTATTTGATATCATGTTTAATACTAACTCAAGTGTATTTAGAGTAGGGATCTTTAACGAGTACCTGACATCGTACAGGCTCGGGACCGACGGTTTAACGGCTAAACCATATCACATTACATTTCATTCATTCATTTCAATTTGAAGACCTCACACAGTTTTAAATGTTTGATTGAAGTTTTTTTTTATTTAATAATAATTGATAATTGCATCGTCTACTAGGACATTAGTACTGTCTGAGTTAATTGAAGTTACCATACGATATCAATAAACATAATTGTCTCTTGAAAGTTTGAATAAGAAAGTTTTAATGAAATATTATTATTTATTTATGAAGAACGATTATATTGTAATGTATTAGTTGAGTGCTAAATGTTAACTAAATTTTAAATTGTACCTACATTGTTCATTATGTTAATAGCTGTTATGTTTAGTTAAATTATGTTAATTATTGTGTTTACCCACAAATACAAATACATACAGTGAAAAGTTTTATATATGCACATTTTGATTTTAATATTCCTTAATCATTTTGTTATTCTATATCTACTCTGTTACAAGTTTCAATGATTTAAACAGAGCTGATCATAAACGTCTTCTAGTTAGAGATCATCGATATATAATAACTTATCTTTTTGATTGTAAAAAAATTAGTAATTAGTACCATCACGGTCTGATACTTATTACTAGTAATTTAGCAATAATTGAATATTTTAAGCAAACGAATTAATCAATCACAAATAAACAAGCAACCTTATACCCATTTAAATTTAACTCTTTGGACTCCTAGCTTGGAATTCAATAAAGCCTACACTTTGGCCAAAAGACTTCAATTATTGTTTAAATACTATCACTATTATCCGTAGTATGAATAATAATATCATATTAAATATCTAATACTTAAAGCAAGTTAAACCAATCAGATAAACAAAAGTTAATGGTAAACTAACTACGAGTATTACTAAAGTTTGATCCCCACCTGGCCTTCGATTTATTCAGGCAGGAGGTGAATAAATCTGAGTACGTCATCCGTCGGTGGTCCCAAGCCTGTACGATGTCAGGTACTTGTTAAAGTACCTATATATATATATATGTCAGATTGAATTTACGGCCTAATTGACATGTATTAAGGAAGGACTGTTTCCTAAATATATATATATATATATATATATATATATATATATATATTATATATATATATATATATTGTTAAATAACGCCCCATATTTGGTTTGTATCTGTTTCTTACATAATTTTGCCAGTTTTCGGAATTCCTTCCTCATCTCTTCATTAAAACTATAAAGCTTATCACCAATATTGCTAGTCGACATGTTTCGAATGAACCACATTTATCATCAGGACAATAATTATTATTATTACTATTAATTATTAATTATTATTATAATTATTAGGATAATAATTATTGTCTTCATGATAAATGTGGTACATTCGAAACATGTCGACTAGCAATATTGGTGATAAGCTTTATAGTTTTAATGAAGAGACGAGGAAGGAATTTCGGAAACTAGAGAAATTATATAAGAAATAGCTACAAGCCAAATATGGGGCGTTATTTAACAATATATGTTTAAATAAAGGGCTGCTTTCAACTTTTACAAATATATATATATATATATATAGTTAAATGTAGCTAAAGAAACATAGGTAAATTAAACGTCATCGGGAAAGATGAGAGGGAGAAACCAGGTGCACTGGTGCAGAGATGGTTGGAAACCAACAAGTACGAGTATGTTGGCTATATACACACAATGTACATATATATATATACGTTTGGTATTCTTATAAACGGGAAAGGCCGCATAAATTTCGTATATTTTATTTTATACAACAATGAAAATCAAAATAATACCTTAAATGTAATATTATGCCATTAGTATAAACATTTATCTACAACAAAAGTAAGAGCATTAATTTTTTTTTTTGGAATTTTATTTGGATTAATTTGAATTTTTAAGCCAAAGATGAATATGGAATGCATGAACTTCTTCTATAAGAGTTGTTGGAAGGCAAAGGAGAGAGAGTGTGTGTGTGTGTGAGTGGCTTTAATCCTATTACAAGAGCCAGTGACTTGATCCTGGGAAATGAGCCTCTTTGGCCGACTCGGTAAGGATGACTAAGTATAAATAAAAAGGAAAACCTGTCCAAACCCCCAGCTGGACATACTTCCGACATAGTTCAGCATAAATTGTGACGTCATTTGTGTCTTGCAAATGATACCCCGCACTCAAAAGTCCTTTGGAATGTTCCAACTTAATTCCTTTTAGGAAACCTTTTAATATTCTTTTGATTTCTGTAAACCTCTAAAGCTTTTTTTTTTTTTTTTTTTTTTTATTGAAAATAGAAATGAGTTGAAGATGGAAATAGTTTTTCAAAAGCAATGCAAATCTCTTAAAAAAACTTTAATCACAAAATAAAAAAAATTAACACGATATATCTTATTTCAGACACCTACATAAGATTAATACCATTTTGGTTTCCAAAGTCCACAGTTGTAGGCATTCACCTTTTAAAACTGTTCTAGGAGCGGAAAATATGGCTCATTTATTATTTGGCACCCATTGTAGGGTAAACAGCTAATGAAATGGTCTCCACATATAAAAATGTAATCGTATAAACAATGCGTTTCGAACAAGTAGTGTTCTACCTCAGGCATTAACTAAAAAATACAATGTCATCAGAGAGTTATCTATAGTACAAAGTAAATGTAATATAAAATAAAAATAAATTATAATAAAATAAGGAAGAGAGTACGAACCTAAGGGTGATTGTCTGTGGTACAACTGACTGGGAATAGGATGGAAGTGGGTGAGGGTATGGAGTATTCCCAGTCAGTTGTACCACAGACACTCACCCTTAGGTTCGTACCCTCTTCCTTATTTTATTATAATTTCTTTTTATTTTGTACTATATTTACTTTATACTATAAATAACTCTCTCATGACATTGTATTTTTTAGTTAATGCCTGAGATATTATATATATATATATATATATATTCACTTTTTCGTTGGAAATAGATCCAAAACGGACAAATAGAGTTCAATATAGACAAAGAAACATAGAGAAATCAAAAGAACACACTTACAGTCTCTAATTTTCGGTTTGATCCGTCTTCAGGAGAGATAAGAGAGGGAAACCACGCGCACTGGTTTAGAGACGGTTGGAGACCAACAGTGTTGCCGCATGCGCGCCCGGTCACAGAAAATAAGGTAGACAGGAATCAATTTATAATTACATTAAATAATTTATAATTATTACATTAAATCACAGAGCTTCAGTCAATAGCCGCTCCCATCTTCCCATTGCCATACATGCCAATAGCCATGGTCTCCCTTTTAATGAGTGCTACAGGTTACAGATTCTGCGACAAATCTCCCCTGACTGCAAAGATCTCACACTACGAGCCTCCGAAAAAGCCCATTTTTGGTTATTAAGTGCGCGCAGAGCACCTGGCCTCAATCAAAAGCGATAATGTTTAAAAGTTCCTTGCCTTTTCATATTTTATCATCAATTTTTTTTTTAAATTATTTCATTTATTATTATTATTGTTTGTATTCTCAGTTTTATTTTATTTTGTTCTATTTTTTGTTCTCTTCTATCATAGCTTAGTCCTTACTTTTATTTATGTAACAATTTCTCTGTTCGTCCCTCAATTTTTTCTTGTATTTACTTATTGTTTTCATATTCCACTAATTTAATGTAATTATAAATTGATTCCTGTCTACCTTATTTTCTGTGATCGGGCGCGCATGCAGCAACACTATTAGTCTCCAACCGTCTCTGAACCAGTGCGCTTGGTTTCCCTCTCTTATCTCTCCTGAAGACGGTTCAAACCGAAAATTACAGACTGTAAGTGTGTTCTTTTGATTTCTCTATGTTTCTTTGTCTATATTGAACTATATATATATATATATATATATATATATATATATATATATATATATATATGATCAAACCACAATAAGAAAATGGGAAAACAAGACTAAGATCTTTTAACCGTAACAAGCGGTCTTCGTCAGAGTCAAAAACCCAACTGACCCAACTCAGTTGGGTTTTTCACTCTGACGAAGACCACTTGTTACGGTTGAAAGATCTTAGTCTTGTTTTCCCATATTCTTATTGTGGTTTGATCATTGATTGTTATTTCACGTGTTTATGTGAAATCTTTTTATGTTCTGGCGACAGGAGAATAAATCTAAACAATATTTTATTAATAATTCTAAAATATGTCAACAAATAAGCATATGACATTAATAAATATTGATAAATATTTTAGGTGAAAGTGTTTTAATTCAAGAAATGGTAAAGTTGATTTTAACCGTCTTTTTTTTGGCGGTTGCGTAAAATAGCATACAAAGTTATACCATTATCAAAGTTTGTAACCTTCGTGACAGTGACGAATCATCCAAGAAAACTTTTAACAACTCCAAAAGCTACTGATTTCACAGAAATTTGCTTTAATGTTATTTTAAAGATGGGATACTGTGTATTTTCATATCCAAAAATCAGGGTTTTGATATCCAAAAACAAATGTTTTTGCACTTTGGTACTTTATTATTTATTACCAATATAATAATTTATTTAAATATAAAAATAAATATTTTTATTGTAAACAATTTTTACTCCAAACTATTGGAATAAGTTTTCCAAAATTTAATCGTATAAACAACGCGTTTCGAATACGTAGTGTTCTTCTTCAGGCATTAACTGAAAAATACAATGCCATCAGAGAGTTATCTATACTATTATAAATAATACTTATTTATAGTATTATAAATTATAAATAATATAGTATTATAAATATTTATAAATTATAAAGAAATGTAACAAATGCATATACGAGTATAATAAACTACTACATTAGAGGTTAAAAATGAATAATTTTAGAAACAAACTTGAACACAACTGTCAGATAAAATACAAATGTTCTAAGGTAATATTATAAAGACGCATTCCTTTCATTAATGTTATTTTATGTTAGGGTAAATAACAATTTGGGTTGAATATTTCAATTTACAAGTTTTGTTTGTTTTAAACATATTTCATTGTGCATATAACTTGAATTGATGTTTTATTTATTTATGTCATAAAATAAATGATTTTTTTACTTTTAAATTTGCTAAATATACTTACTGTGTATATATCTTGAATCATGTTAAGAATACTATATCAAAAGCTTGGATCATATAAAAATCTGTTTCCATGCCTTAATAACAAGAAAGAACCATTAAAATTATCCGTGTCAATCATATTCAGCGAATTAATTTCAATATTTATTGATATAATTTCTGAGTGACACAAATGGTTACGGGTAGTCTAGTTTAACAATAATACTAATAAATAATATTTAGAAAAACAAGGTTCTTTGCTATGAACTTTGCTGAAATATAATATTTGCTTATTACTGAAATGATAAGCAAATCAAATTGAATGTAATTGACTATCGAATTACATCGCTTTTAGTAATTTCAATTCAATTAGTATTTTTCATAGTCAACGTCGTCCTGGTCTGATTTTTTTCTAGTAATGTACAATGATTACTTTTTTGTTTTAATAGTGAAAAATGTACTTAGTTAATTAAAATGAATGATTGAATTAAATTGATCATCAATGACTATGATAATACGTTTACTTATAGTATAGTTGCGTGTAAACCTCTCCAGATTCCTTGATAAAGGTGTGAAGGTTTGAGGAGTGAGAAATTAGGAAGTGGTTGTAAAATGAGTATTATTAAGTAATGCAGTATATTTAGGAGATGGGGCGTTTACTGGGACGCATGGCGGCCCGGTCCAAATCCATCAGAGCCGAGGGGTTACCAATCACGATTCTATCAGTGTATAATCGCGGTCGGGTTAATACAAGTCGGCCGCGCCACATTTTACGAGAGACAGGTAATAAAAGCAAGGTTTATTCCATTAGGGCCTGCGGGGAATAAATCCCTTCTTATCTGGGCCGTGAGTGTTCGTCACGTTCGTGAGTCGTGCCTTGGCGTCCCTGGGAGAAGAAAAACAACTTCGGTTAGGAATCAACAACAAAATGTAATCTCAGGAATAAAGACGGACAGTGTTTGGTGGAGGAAGGATCAAACATGAACGTTGTGCTTGCAACTGTTTGGCGTCCTATAGCGTGCTGCCCAGAAAGGCTTCTTCTCCTTCTAAAGGTCAGCACTGCTGAAGGGATAAGTCCAATGAACTACTGACCTGTAGGCCAACCACCATATATTTCACCTTAATATAATTTTCTTGCGTTAAAAAGATATTAGATTCATTGTATATCTAGTCACTATGTTACAATATGTTCTAGTAAGATTTTTTTGTCCCTACGTTGGCAAATCTTTGAGTTAAAGTTGTAGAAAAGAAAGCAACTATCATCATTTGAATGGATCTTTATATCTAAGTTCGTAATATTGAGTGAGGGTTAGGTTAGGTTAGCTTAGGTTGCCTGTGGCAGTCTCACAAGGGGACACACAGAGACCGTACATTAACCCTTTGTCATAACACACAGTGCTTCTACTCGTGCATTGGGAGTCCTAAATTTTGTCTAACTCTATTATATTTAGAGTAGAGATTTTTAACAAGTACCTGACCTCGTACAGGCATTGGAGCGACGTTCTCAGATTTATTCACCTCCCGCGTGAATAAATCGAGAACCAGAGTGGGTATTGAACCACCGAGCTACCAAGTTCAGGAGCAAGAACGTTACACTGAGCGAAAGCAAGCCTAAAGTTTATTCGATCAGTATATTGGCAACACTGTCACCGAAAAGAATTTCTGCAAAGATCAGTCTCTATGAAAGAGAAATATTAGATTATTTTAGTATATTTCTTCGTTTACTTGATAAAGGGTATTTTTCATTCTTCAGTAGGCAACATTGTTTGTCCAAGTAGATAAATATATTTTTATTGTACTTCATATATAATGTCTTGTGTTTTTGAACAGACACACAACTTCTTGCGACTCTAATATATGTTTACATGTCAGATGGCTAATTCTTGTTATAGTTTAGTAAAACAGAAAAAAAAATTTGAAATTTCAGCTGGTTTACAATGTTAAAGTCCCTTAAAACTATTGTTCACATATTTCTTATAATGCTTGTATGCATTTGGATGGGGGGGAGGGGGGGGTGTAATCGAGATTTAATAAATAATTTTTCAAATCAAACAGTTTTGAAGGATTTGAATGGAATGTAAAAGATTTCACTGTTTGCAGGTAGTTTGCAGGTAGGATGGAAGGTGCTGGGTCTGCTGTCCGAGTGCCCTACTGAGATTTTGCTCAAAGTAAAGACAAGACCAAAGAACACCAAAGTCTACAACCCGGTACACGTCGGCTGTCTTTGCACATTCAACAATAAGTGAAAATATTACTAATGGATAAAACTGCTTTATAATACAAGGACTAATTTTAACTTGTTATCTTTATTATTTCAGAAACTTGAATGTCATTACTGTATCTTAGCTAGATATATATGTTTCATGGTAATAATTTCATGATTTCATGGCTATTGAAAGAGACAACATAGAACTAAAAATAATTAATATGAAAATTATAATACACCGTCTTAACTCGTACACTGCTGCTGTAGCACTCTGACCGGTTTCGGGTGTCACCCATCTTCAAAACGAGAATATAGGTTCTTCACAGTTCTTTTTGAAAATGGGTGACACCCTAAACGTGTCAGAGAGTTACAGCAGCGTTGTATTATAGTTCTAATATCAATGACCAGCACTACCTATGCCTACATTTTATGGACTACGATACAACTGTTAGTAGTTGGGTCGTCCTCCTCTGAGGAGGGAATTCCCGTTACCCCGGGATCAGGGGTGCAATGATAGTTAATTTGGCCCATCAAGGCCCCATTGTGGGGAATCTTGGTACATAGCAAGACTTAAAATGGAGGGATTAAAAATCTCACGTTGGCTAAAAGCCACCTGGAAGGTACAAGTCCAGACAGAGTAGATCCATAGGTCTCTCTTTCGAATATATAAGGGCACGAGATAGATATCCATTCTTCCCCACTCTGAGTAGCCCATCAAAAGCCAAAGCGTCTATTAAAACAACTACCAGTATTCCAGCCCACTTAGCTGAGATCGTGGTCCGTTCCTACTAGTCAAGGTTTGGGGCTCTAGCTCCCCGGTATGCTAAGCAGGCATCCGCCCGAGAAGTTACTGCTTCTCACACAGCGACCACAAGGGTCTTCCCAACCTGGGTGAGAACCAACAGCCACTACGAGTCCACCCTCAGTTGGCAGGAGATGGAGAGGAAACTCTCTATGGGCCCCTGCCGCCTGTAGTACCGACTTATTTTAAGAGTTTCGTATCAAACTCGAGACCAATGGTCCTACTGAACCTGCTCAGCTGCAGGTAGGGTCAGTGGCCCTTGTAGCCCCCGGTTCGAAGAACCACGTGGAAAATAAAGCCAATGCAACCTGTGGTATAGTTGCATGGCCCCACTAGGGGCGGTTATAGTTCTAATATTAGTAATACTAACCTCAGTGGTAATAATAAGATGTATCAACTAAAAATAATATTATTAAGTTCCATTTACCAGTAGCCAGGGTAGCCACGTGGCATATATGGAGCTCGAGACCTACTCAGGGCCTCAATTTATTCAAGCGGGAAGTGAAAAAAGAAGTCTGAACACATCGTCCCTAGGAGAGTACCTTAAGGCTTCGGTCCCGAGTCTGCACGATGTCTAGTACTCATATAGTACAAGATAATTGATGGAGTACTACAGTCATAGTATTCAACTAAATCTGAAAAACTTCGACAAGGAGACTAAAAATAGTTAATACAGTCTTTTTCCAAAAATAAGACACTGTCTTGTTTGTTTTTAGGTCCAAAATACGTGCTAAGACTTATTTTCGGGGGAGGACTTCAAGTACAGTAAGAACTAGGTAATAATCAGATTTACAAAACTGAAATGCACAAACGTTGTACCTGCCCCGTCACTCTATGTAGACTGTTGCAATATATTGTATTTTGAAGATAAATTCAAATTTATAATAAGTAGTGCATTCCTTGAAACAGACTGTAGAGGTAAAACAATAAATTTTTTGGAATGTTTTGTTCCAAACAATTCTACGAAATATTAGGGCAGCTAGAGATACCTACTAAATTCAACAGCATTTTTTTAAATAATTATATTATTCATATTATTTTAACAAGGGTTATTTTCAGGGAAGAGCTTATATTACAAAGTGTTCCGTAAATCACACTAGGGTTTATTTTCGGGGGATGTTTTATTCTCAGAAAAAGACTGTAAAATAAGAAATAGTTAAGGGAAATGCAAAGAAATATATACTTTATGTTCAGCTGAGACACGGAATATGAAACAAAAAGCTGATTAACGAAGCAGGCATGCAAGATATGAGAGGGTATAATCCTAGAATTTTTTTTATTTTTAAGAAAATAAAAATGAACGGAATATACCATAAGAACTAAAGCCAAAACATCATCAAGAGTTATTATAAATTGGTAACCATGAGAAAAAAGAAGTAATGTAACCAAAAAATTAAAAAATGGAAAAGACTACCAAAAAACAGAATCGAATTGAAAACATTTAAAGCGGAATTTTCAAGAATAGGTGGACAAATAAAAAAAAATACAAGATAAATTGGAAGAATTTAAATTAATTTTTCCAAATTATATGTTTTACTTGATCTTAGGTATGGATGGTAATACATATAAAAAATATTTAACCATCAAAACTAATTATGTAAAACTTATAAAATACAGTAGAACTGAAAAGACCATCTAGTCAACCACATCTCTGCTGATTTGTTATTGTATACAATAAATAATTAATTATTAGTAGTAGTATAATATATAATCCTTTTAACTAATTTATAATTGGAGATAATTAAATAAAACAAATGCATAGTTGTTACGCAATTTAGAATAACAGGCAGCAGATCTATAGTTAAATATTTAATTAATTAAATTATGCTGAACTAAATATAAATTAAAAATTGGTTCCTATATTGTTAACGTTTCCTATTTCTTAATTATGCTTTGATAACCCTCTCAAATGATAACCATGTAAATTGAGAACATGATTAACTACTTTCACTCCACTGTATTAGTAACGCGTCAAATTACATCGATTATTACTAATGATCCCGTTTAATGATGACATTATTATTTTTATTCAAAGAGTGTTTCGCATCTTACTTGAGATCATGAGATGAAATCAGAGTCGTCTTATTCTCTATTTCTTTTCTAATCTGTAACAATGATTATTTTTTATGATTGTCAAAAATGGTAATGGGTTCATTAAAATAAATGATTGAATTAAATTGGTCATCAATGACTTTGATGATGCTTTTACTTATGATAATGAGTGTAGACTACTCCAGGCTTTGCTAGATGTGTCTTGTGATTACATTAGATAACTTTAAGCCCCAATGAGTCTTTTCATTGTTGGCAGTTAATTAAACTGCAGCTAAAGCACCTAAGGGTTAGCTAGAAGCGGAGAGATTTATCCAAAAATGGTCAAAGGGGATTTACAGAGGAGGTTGGTATTTGTTCAAATTGTGGTCTGGAGCCGGGCGGGTTGATTAATCTGGGAAGGTAGAGCTCGTGACCTCCAAGTCGATTATCTTGCCTCGGGTCTGCACCACGAAATATTTCCGCTGCCTCTTTATTTATTATGTTAGCTTCACCGACACGACGCGGACACCATGGCCAGAGCCATATCGCGTTTCAGACAGCTGTGCCTTCACGATGTCGCCCTCTGCCTGCGGCTTTCCATCACACAAGTCAGCCGCAACTGCTGCCCCACGACAAAGCGCAATATCTTATTAAAACAAACAACACTGCATTCTTAAGCGATTACCTGGCGCATTTACTACATCCATCATTTTAAAATAATGCATACACAGCTTATTATACAAAAGAATAAAGACTAAAAATAAGCTGTATCCTTCTAGTATCCTCCTATGACTTGATGTTAATAGATACAAGATTTCACATAAACTCGTGAAATAACAATACATGATCAAACCACAAATGAAATGGATATATATATATAACAAGATTTCACATAAACACTTGAAATAACAATCAATGATCAAACCACAATAAAAAATGGGAAAACAAAACTAAGATCTTTCAACCATAACAAGCGGTCAAAAACACAACATTAACCCAACAAAAGCCCAACATCAATTGGGTTTTTGACTCTGACGAAGACCGCTTGTTACGGTTGAAAGATCTTAGCTTTTTTTTCCTCATTTCATATTGTGGTTTGATCATTGATGTTAATATGGGATTATAATGTTGCACGGTATACACTTAAAAACTTGAAATCTGAAATCCATTAAGATGGAACTTGTCTTCGTCAGAGTTAAAATCCCAACTGAAACACAAGACAGTTTGCCTCTGACGAAGACTGCTTGTTGTGGTTGAAAGATTTTAGTCTTCATTTTTCCATTTCATATTGTAGTTTGATCATTGATTTTAATACACGTTTTTTTTGAGAAGTCTTGTTATTCTAAAGATTACAGACTGTAAACTTTAAAAAAAAAAAAAAGTAAAACGAACGATACTAAATGCATGAACTTCAACCTTTTTACATCGCGACCAATTTTTGACGCCAAAATTTATTCACGACCGTTTAGTGAGAACGAAAATAAAATTAACAACAAATAAAAAATCTGAGTGGCCTACACTCTACTTTACTATAAGTAACTCAATGTCAAATTTCTTGAGTATATAAAACATAACGTATCATTTAAGCATAACATAAATATCTAAATGGGATATAATTATTAGCATTGCATTCGTGAGGTAGTACAGATAGTGATTGAAGGACATATCAATTTATAAGCTTATTTTTGTACATCACAAATAATTTTTATTTGCAAATAATTTCATTAGTATAACTACACAG